>OY751314.1:42847040-43159540 GCA_963564615.1 Rhorus exstirpatorius | reverse complement strand
GGGGGGGGAGAAAGTTTATAAATAGTTTATGCCAAGTCGGATTGATGACGTGAAATAACGAATTGCTAATGGCTCGAGGAGGGAGAAGAGCGATGATGCGTTGATGATCCATCGAAAGGAGAATGTTGCGAGCCAAAAGGTAAAGCTCACTGTTTTGGTACACGTGCAAGAGGGGGAGGGAGGAGAGGAACAGCGGAGATTTCAATGAATTCCTGGCTACGTTTCAACGACGCAAAAACCCTCGGGTAGGTGACAATCGCGCGCGCAGAATGTGTGCTTGCAAGCGTGAGCTCTTCTAGGGACGCTGATAGGCAATGACGAGTCGTATATAGAAGGGGAGGACAACAAAAGTTGTCCAGTTACGTCCAGCAATGGAGAACGACGGAAAAGGATTAAAAAAAAAAAGTATTTTGATAGAAAAAGAAAGAGAGAGAGAGAGAGAGATGAATAAAAATAATTATTTGTTTGTTCAAAATAATCCACGTGTATACCAGGGATCGCGTGTTTGTTTTAACTCGATACGAAAGCTAACCCTCGTAATGTTTGCTTGCCCGGCCCTCTTACTCGGACATCGACAAGACTCGTGAAATATTGATGAGAGAAATTGCCGATCGATGTAACGTTGCGTACGTCTGGTTTCCCCTTTTTTTTTTCGTTATTCTTTCTCAATGCTTTTGTCTCGGAGATTTTTACGAGTGAAAGACACAATTTTTATATTGCATTCTCGATAGATCATAAAGTTGGTAACTCACTTGCTTGGAGATTGCCACGTGGTTTAGCCCCCAGTATCGCCAGATTAACGTTTGCTTTTCGACCGTCGATTATCGGATTGGGGTCTTTGCAAGCTCTCTCCGCGGCCGGTCTGTCGCCCATAATTACCTGCGAACAAATTATACGACGTTCTAACTAATTGCGGCATTAATTGGTAGCCCCAATTGTGCTATTCATGATCGATTTGCCAGTTTTGTTTTTTTTTTAACTTCTCGGTAAAATTAAGGTAGAACGATACCTCGTTTGCGGGACAGGCGACGAGAGGGGTACTCCTGTGCTTTAACATGGGGAGCAATTCGTTGTTATACCAACTGCACGTGAATTAATTTTCTGATTTTCAATTTACATGTAAGGTGATGATTGTGTACTTTTTGTCGAAAAAAAATAACCATCAATAACTATTTCAAGCATAATATTCCTGGTTTTTGGCGACATAAAATGCTCCTCGTCGCATATTTCAAAATATTAAACATTTCGCAATAGTTGCTTTGACAGCGGCAACGCCGCATAGGGTGACTGAACCAGTGAATGAACGCATAAGCCTTTTTTCTATTCCGATAAAGCCGTATAATTTAACTTAAGGAAGTAACGCAACTACCCACCTAGTCATAAAAACGTTTGACCTAAGTAGTACTTAACCTGGCAACGTCGCTTTTCGTTGATTGTGTGCGCGTGTATATGTGTGTTCAAATATGCCGTTGACAGCTCATCAGCTGTATCAGTGAATTTTTTTTCGTATTCGTTTAATTTAATCGCCAGTTTGATATGCCTAAAGAAAAAAAGCCAAGATTTTATTGGAAAGTTAAAGTATAGTTACCGAAAAGGTGTACCGAGCTAGAATTAATCAGCAAGAAGCAGGCAGAAATGTTCGGAGTATTTACGGTACGAAAAAACTGCAAAGACAGCATAGCCTCGAAATCAAGGAATCAACATCATCAAAATATGTTGATGTGAAAGAGGAAGGCTGTAAATTTTTCAACGTAGAAACGATTGCCCATCAGCTAATATGCAAAAATTGTGATAATGTGCTGATAATTATATTTTAAATATGCTCATCATTACGTGATAAGAAAAACATTTAGGTGTATAGGTATCTCAATTATTTGAAAAATAATTGAGACTGTGTCAATATGCCAAATATTATTTCAGCAAAAAAATATTCTACGTATGTAAGATAATATGTATGAAAATAAAATTGTATTTGAATACTTAATTTATTTATTTATTCCATTGATATTCAATATAATATGTCGTGTAAACAAAACAAAAAAATTATAAAAATATGTAGTAGTTAGACTGCACGAGCTGTCACACGTTGAAATTTCAAAATGCGCGCTCATAACCTCGAATATGCGACGTTGCAATATTTTTAGCGAGGGTCCGAATATTCGCTATGAGTACTCTTTATTGTTTTTATTATTCCTGTCATAAGTCACCTTTGAATATTTTTAAGCCGGATAAATGATTATAAGTATTCAATCTCTCTGCTGTTTAAATTTCATTCTGATCTATCCATCAATTGCGGAGATATGAGGAATAATGTACAGCTAACTCCGTGATTTCTCATAAGAGGCCATGCTGAATTGGCTTGTAAAGAGATAAAACGAATTACAAATATCTCGCGTAAAAACCCACCTCGGATCATAAAAATTTGTATGAGTTTTGTTTACATTATAATCGAACATTCTGCCAAGTTTGGTATTTTTCTGTCCATCAATTCTATTTCCTGCGTTACGTCCTTAATTACGAATTTCTTCATGAGTTAATTAGATCTTATAGAACAATGTTCACGGAATATAAAAAAAGTTTGAAGTGCCCTGTTCGCAAGGATTTTGTATAAAAAAAATTATAATGAACGAAATTACAAATTCCCCAGTGAATGAACAAAAATTCCAATGAATGAACTCTTAGTATCTTTCCAGCGAATGAACGTACAATAGAACTACTAATATTATATGCATACTCGTGCGTTTTGAGGTTATGAAAAGCCTTTTCAACGGTCGTTCAATCACTGGAAATAAGTGAAAAAGCTGGACCAGTGAATAAACGGCCATATATCGCAAACAATATTGGGGTTTTTGACCAAAAATTCATCAATATAATTGAAGCTTAGCAATGTATAACGTTGAAAAAATTATTACACATCTTTTAAAAAGATTTATCCGGATGATATGGAATATTTCGGTATTCGATGCACAGTCAGATGGTCATAACGACATGGCTGTCTCTTACAAATATCAGCCCCAAGTACGAAAAAAAATCCATAGAATCGCAAATCTTTCATACAGCGTCAAATAATATCACTACTGGATGCTTTCTCAGAATTTTCACTTCATTATAAATACAAAATTCTTCATAATAATAAAATCATATCTCTGCCGTTTAAGGTGGCTCATCAGTGAATTAAAAAACCGGCGATACGAATGAAACTTCGGGAGAGTGTTATCCAAGATGCAATGAACGCTCTCTCAAAATTTCAGGGTATGTTTTGCCAGGCAAATTATTGCGAACGAGTAATTTAAAATTACTTTTTTTAGCATGAGTCTTATGGCAGTTGATTCCATTTTCACCGGAAGTGACATGATACCTTTTGACAAAGACGAGAGTTCTTATTCAAATTTTGAGTATTGAAAGATGAAATCGTGAACTTTCCAATGGTATTTAAAAAATTGTGTCTTGCCAGGGATTTTCCCGAGAAATTTAATCGCGAAAGTCATCGTGTGTGCAAATCTCGGATACAATATACATGTCTGCCATTCTGCACGCGAGTAAACCATATGAATATTAGCTATCGTTTTTGACTTGATCGCTCTGACAGCTTTAAATACTTTTGTCAGTTGAGACTTTATTTATAATATTATTTATAATGAATTATGAATAAAATATCACGGGAAACGTCATCGAAATTCATAAATTTTATTTAGACAGAGTATTTAGAAAATATTATGATTGGTTTTATGATTTTTTTTTCACGTCACGATTTTTGACTAGTTTTGTCACTGATGGGCCGCCTTAATTAAAATACTAAGCCTGTTCATTCACTGGTTCAGTCACCCTACCGGTTTCAGTTTTTTTTAACCGATGGCTGCATTTCCCAAGCTCCAAAGCCCAAGCTCCAGAATGCGTTCGTCGGATATTTTTGCGGAAAGGTTGAAAGGGATGATTTATAATAGCGAAAAATAAAAAAAAGAATGTAGAGCGAGCAGTGGCCCAGTTGGTCCGACTCTGGACTGCCACGCAGGCGGCCAGGGTTCGATCCCGCGGCCCGGCACCAATGAATTTTTTCCAGATGCTTTTTCTGCGAGCTCGGTGGTTCGAAACCCACCTTAAATTGTAGGTTCTCACAAATACACTGGGCCAATAGCAATGAGGTTGCAAAAATCGAGAGAGAAAAATAGTTCCGTAAATGAACAGAAAAACTAAAATAGTGGGCCCGGTGTAAGAGTGATATAGTGAATGAAAGTGTTGTAAAAAGCCGAAAAGGCTATGCAAGTAAAACTTACTACTACTACTAAAAAAAAATTGTCAAACGCTCGTTGAAATTGGGAAGAAATTTAAGGAGGAAAAAATTAATGAAAAATAAATATAGGAGGCAGATAAGGTGAAAAACGAGGGGGAAAAAAAACGTGTCTTGTAGGACACCAAATTGTCAATATCGTGGTTATGTGTCAACATGTCAATATCCTGCAATGCGTGTGTGCGTGAGCGAGTCGGTCAATCTGTGAGCCGGACTGTATATAGATATACGAGAGCGCATTGGTCGATACAGCTTTGCCGCGCTTGGAGCTATGTCCATCGGTACAGAGCGAAAAATTGCATTTATTGTTTTTTTTTTTTTTGCACATCACAGATAATCGGTACGATGAAATTGCTGCAAATTTTGCAGAAGTGATCTTGAGAGTTGATTCGTATTCTTGTGTTAGTTTTATCGAAAAAGTGGCTTTTTTAAAAGTACTTTTTCGATGTTTTTTGCGGTTTTTTTTTACCCTTTTCCATAAGATCCAATTAAAAAAAGAAAACTAATTCAATTTTCTCAGAAACGGTAACGGTCAAATTCGTTGAAATTTTTCGAGCAAACATTTTACTCAATTTCGAATGTATCTGCCAATTTTCATCAAAATACCTCCTCTTTGACACATATATGGTAACGTTCTACCTTAAAAACGAGTAATGAACATTGAGAGAAGTTGAGTTCGATTAGGACAAAGACGAAAAAAAAAAAATTCGGATCGCACTCTTCGCCTCGAATTCGTGATGTCAAAAGTATGGAAAATTTTATTGAAATACGTGTAAAGCCAACGAAAATATTCTTAACGTAAATTTAAAGCCAAGCTGTTTGCACCGAGTAACAGGTTAACACCTGACACGAATATATATACACCGCCAGCAGTTCAGATGCTACCGAAAGACAGGTGGTATTGTGTACGATGCGATACGAGAAAGTCATGGAAAAAAAGAGAGAAAAAAAAAACACTCGTGGTTTACATCGAGTTGTGTTATCGCGAGAGTTATATCGCCGCGATATATATATATATGTTACGATGGGGGTGTCCCTTACGTCATTTGCGCCTTTCGATTATTACCGAAGACTACACAATGTGCTCGCCGGGTTCTCAAGCTCGAAGAATCGTGACTTTAGCCGAGGCTAGAGAGACGCCGGGTATACTCGTCTGACCCAACGATAAAAGCGCCAAGTACAAGCGGCTTATCGCGTGATGTTTCACGCGAGTAGCGAGCAAGCGGCGTTCAAAATTGCATTATTTAAACGTAAACTGACGAGTAAATATGTATACGAGAAAAAAAAAAAAAAAAAACAACCATTACTTTGTCCCAATTTTCTTTTCAAGATTTTAGCTTTTGTTTTTTCAAGAATCCAAACCTCGATGCGCAATCGCTTATCAGCGATCTCAATTAAGGGATAACTTCATTGTAAAAACCTAAAAATGCACAATTTTTTTTTTTTTTTTGGGATGGAAGAAAAGCTAATGAGTCAATAATATTTGAGGATGTTATTAGGCATATATTTGAGTATAATGCAAAAAATTATTATCAACGGATATTTAAAAATGGCCACACTGGAGCAATTCTAGCGAGACGCGCGGCACGCGGTGTAACTCACAAATTTGAGTTTGAAAAAGAAAAAAAAAAACACTTAACCTATGTATTAATAGCTACAGAAATACGTAGGGGATTTTCGAGAAGTTAATTTAAATATTATTTATTAACAAATACCTCTCTTTGGTCGAAAATTGAACATTTTCATTCAAATACTCGGTAATTAAACAAAAATCAATATTTTTAAAATCCTCTACGTATTTCTCTAGCTGTAGACATTTATATTAAGTAGTTTTTTTTCTAGATTTAAATTTGCATGTCAAATTCTGCGGCACTGCCTGCCGCAGAATTCATTCAGTCTCGCGAGAATGGCTCCAGTGTCGCCATTTTTTTAATATTTGTTGATAATAAATTTTTGTATTATACTTAAATATATGCCTAATCACTTCCTCGAATATTATTATTCCATTACCTTTTCTTCCATCTGAAAAAAAAAATGGTCAAAACAGCGCTTTTCCTTTGTTTTTACACCCTTAAGTGATTTCGGCAGAATATTTTCGTGAGCATGTTTTATTTGCAAGTTTCAATGGTTTCAGGCAAATGAGTTGCTTTTAAAAGTTATATAGCTTGTATCCCCAATGAATTCAAATATATTTTATTCAGGTATAGATCCAAGGACTAGTCCAGTTTCTTTCCTTCGGTAATAGAAAATATCATTGAAGTGATCGACTTTACAAAACTTTTGCCTGCTCATAAGCGTAAGCTCGAGAGATAATTAATTCGTCAATTTGTACTCATAATAACGGAGCAATATTGTCAGCTTGATTGACATTTCTGTAATTTACACAATTCACGGAAACAAGTTTCATGCAAACGTGAGCATTAATGGAAAAATTTTAAACATGTAAATTTACAAAATTGTGAACAACGATCGAATGGGATTCCAATCGATAATAGAATGAATATTAATTTTTTTTTTTTTCCGACGACACTTACGAAACCATACCCCCGGCTCTTGCCGGTCTGTCTGTCGGTGATGACGACGGCTTCCTCGATGTCACCGTAAACATTGAAGTGTTCCCTGAGGCTCTTGTCGGTCGTGTGATATGGCAAACCACCGACGAACAATTTTGTCCAGGTGGTATCCTTCTGTTGTGGCGTTACGCCGGCAAGAGCTCCGAGACTCGAGACAAGCTCGTCCGGCCCTGGTGCACCTACGGTCGCGACCGTACCAACGGCGCTCAGACCCGCGGCACCCGGCATCAGCATTCTCAAAATTTTGGCGATTTCGCGGGACGACCGCGTCCTTCATTCACGAAGAAAAACAAAAAATAAATAAATATAAATATAAATATATATATATATATATATATATTAGGGTGGCCCTTAATATCGGTAAAAAATTTTTTTTTTGTCTTACCCCCTAAATCGATTCGAAATATTAAAAAATGATTTTTAAGACTGATATCCGCCCTTAATTTTAATATTAACAGGTGCCTCAAAGGCCCTTAAACCGCTTGACTGGTGGAAATTTCGGGTAGACAAAACTTTACTTACTATCAACTTGAAATTTGGTATCCGGGGGTTTTCTGGGTCCCTGAGTACGAATCCGCACTCAAAATTCAGAAATTCAAGATGGCGGATCCAATATGGCGGATCGAAAATGCAAAAAGACATTTGACGAGAGAAAAAGTTAGTACTCGAGGGTTTTCGGGGTCGCTGATCACGAATCTGCACTCCAAATTTAGATATTCAAGATGGCGGACCAAAAATGCAAAAAGACATTTGACGAGAGCAAAAGTTGGTACTCGGGGGTTTTCGGGGTCGCTGATTACGAGCACTAATTATCGTTCGCATCAAACGACTTTTCGGATTTTCAATCCGCCATATTGGATTTACCATCTTCAATTTCTAAATTTAGAGGGCACATTCGTAATCAGCGACCCCGAAAACCTCTGAGCACCAACGTTCACTCTCGTCAAATGTCTTTTTGCATTTTTGGTCCGCCATATTGGATCCGCCATCTTGAATTTCTAAATTTGGAGTGCAGATTCGTGATCAGCAACCCCGAAAACCCTCGAGTACTAACTTTTGCTCTCGTCAAATGTCTTTTTGCATTTTCGATCCGCCATATTGGATCCGCCATCTTGAATTTCTGAATTTTGAGTGCGGATTCGTACTCAGCGACCCAGAAAACCCCCGGATACCAAATTTCAAGTTGATAGTAAGTAAAGTTTTGTCTACCCGAAATTTCCATCAGTCAAGCGGTTTAAGGGCCTTTGAGGCACCTATTAATATTAAAATTAAGGGCGGATATCAGTCTTAAAAATCATTTTTTAATATTTCGAATCGATTTAGGGGGTAAGACAAAAAAAAAATTTTTTTACCGATATTAAGGGCCACCCTAATATATATATATATATACATTTAATATATATTATATATATATTTATATATTTATATTTATAATTATATAGAAAAAAAAAGAAGAAGAACGACGCGCAATCCCAATGATCACCTCAGGAAATTATAGATTTTTATAATATTTCTCGTTTTGAGTCGAGCCACGCTCGTCCCCACCTTCCGGGCACTCGGCAGAATTTATTTATCACAGACGTTTTTCTGGGGCATTTATAGGGAGCTTCGTGGCCTGCCTGAAACACAGAAAATATGGAAGAAGATTATGAACTAGCTGTTTGTTTTTTTTTTTTTTTTTTTTTTTCCAAAATGAAAATTTTATATATTTTTAATCAATTTTTTATTTGGAGAATTCAAGATTTTTGGCGCATCGAGAAAAAGGTTATACCGGCAGGTATAACAGTGAAAGTTTCGGGAGAGGGGCTGCGCAGATGGTTGATGGAATACGTTCGATGGAAGGGCATGAACGAGTTAAAAGGTCGCCTCAAATTTTCAAAGGTGGACGAACTTTTGCCGCGAATTCCCGATACTCGATTTGCTATACCCCCTCGGAGACAACTCGCGGTACTTATATAATTATTTTCCGTTTCTCGCAGAGACACTCGACGCGTTGAGACCCTTTCGTGACTCTCGACATTAACAATCCAAAACATACATGCTTTTTTCGTGTACACCCGTAAGAGCGTCTAATCGCGTTCTTCCAGTCCAAGGGGACATTGACCCATTCCCGAGCTATATATACCGATATGACCAAACTCATATATGGCAAATCGCGCAAGCCTTAACGAGCATCGGCAAACTTCAATGGCAAACTTACACATCAGTAATAAAAGAAACGGGGGAAAAAAACAAACATTAGCTATCAATGAAAAATCGAAAAAATGACGGTGGAAGTATTTTTTTTTTTTTTCTAAGACTGCATAGCCCGTGAATTTTTCGTGGCCCAAACAGCATAGATACACGAAACTCTTGAGGTCAGAATTGTCGAAGGAAGGAGCATAGAATTTCGTACTGGTTGCAACAAAAGGACCGGGAGTCTCGTGAAACAGGCCCAAACGAGCCCGTAGGGTCCTATCGAGCTTCTCTCTCCTACTCTCTCTCTCTCTCTCTCTTTCCCTCATTCGCTTTCTTTCTCTCTCTTATTGTACGACGTATGGCCTTGGGAAGGGTAAGGGGTGTCTATAGGACCCAGGGTTTCTCCCACCATAACGGTCATGAGCTAGATAAAGAGAAAAAAGTATGTGTATGTGAAAGAGAGAGAGTAAGAGTGACGGGCGAGAGAGGCCCAACGAACCGTCAGGGCCCCGACGGTTCCTTCTGCTATTCCCGATCCCTAAACGGCAGCTGCTTTTGGCTCCGGCTGGGCTGTGTTCCACTGCTGTTGTGCTTCTCCCGCTGCAGAACCGGTGCACCGCGTATAATAATCATATTGTCGTGTATATGTAATGCACACACCATAGCAGATATATATATATATATATATATATATATATATATATATATATATATATATATATATAATATATAATGTACGTACAAGACTCGTGCTTTACCCGGGAATAAAAGCGGGACAAGCCAGCCTCTACCTCCGCTGCACATCATAACGTTATATACGCGTACGATATCCTGAACTATATATATACACATCGATGTAGTGGCAGAGCAACCCGGAGCAACTTATCCATACACGGAGAAATGGCCCAAAACGTCTCAATGCCCTGACACACACACACACACACACACACACACTCACATACGCGCGCGCGTAGAATGTTCTGCATGTACAACAAGGACCAACGGATCACACGAGACCCCTCTATCTACATCCCGTAGAATGACGCAAGTAGGATATACTTCGTGAAGCAATAACAATGGGAAGCGCGATCGAGCAAAGAATGGCGAATGCACGGTGCACCGAAAAAAAAGTTCGGAAAAATTTGTTCCAGCGAGCGATACGCCTCTGAACGAGAAAAGAGGCCATATGATGGAAACAAGGTTGGTTTTTCATAGCTCTCTTTCATTTCTAGTGCCGGTTTTTTTTTCTTTTTTCTATCCAAGTTCTTATCTACGACTGCGTACATATCACTTTGCTGAAATTACTTATTTTTTTTTTGGAACATCGACAAATACCACACGCGTTATTAATCGAGAAACAGCTATATATGACGTGAGACTCATGCGTCGTGGACGAAGGGGTTGTTCTCTTGGGTAATATTTGTTGGGATAAATTTTGACGGGTAAAGGGGGGGAAAATTCAACGGGAAATGGCCTACATGTGGGCACGAGTTCACTGTCCGGAAAATTCAGTTGGCTTTCTTCGACCTCTCGTGGATTGCCCCCACACGTGTGAGAGGGTTCGCGGGAGGGTGAAGAACAGAGGGTGCCAGCTGCACGATATAATCATTCACCCCGTTTGTGTATAATATACATAATATATAATATGTACATTTCATATGGAGATATATATATATATATATATTGTATGTACGTGTATTTCATTAAGTTTAACTGTAACTGCGTCATCGTTATAAGGATTGTTGACATGACGAGAAAGTCACGAATTTATCGTAATAATAAATTACAACGAAATAGAAAGAATAATCAGAAAGTTCATTCGGGTGTTGAGTTTACATTGAAGAGTTTATAGTTTCGAGTGTCTGCTGGGGAACAAACGCGGTTAATCGTTGGATTTGACGCGAGGGGAAGTAAAGTGAGAGTTTGTTTGTTTTGGCGCCAATCAGGTATGGAAGACACGAGGAAATTCGTAAATAATTTTCGTTCACGATTAAAATCGATGCCCATTGGGATTTGTGATATTCCGACTTGTATATACCATTCAGGGTTTCGTTGAGATCCTTTGCTTTTACTGCCCTTCACGTGTTTTTCTCCCATACGTCTGTCGCTATAGCGTAGTATTACTTCGGGATTAATTTGGCAATATTCCAATTAATTCATTTTGGCTAAGATCGAATAATAGGAAATTTTCAAAGCTTACGAAGAGAAAAATCATTGAATCGAACAAACTATAACATATAACGAGATATCCTTTTCGCGTTTCGCGAGCTCGCGTTTCGTTGCGAGGAATCGCGAAATCGCGGCAATTCCCCCTCGTTTGTGGTTTATTAATAAACATATATGGCGGAGTAAAAGCACGTGCCCGAGCACAGAACTCGAAGCTTAAATCCTCTTTAGAATGGCTCTTTGTCGCTAAGCTCAATTCGATCAAGGTTTTTTTTTTATACTGATTTTGAACAATTTGCAAAAAGCAAAATCGATGAAACATCAAAATCGTTTGCTCAATGCTCCTCGTACATTTTTTTTTTCATTTTTTTACGAGAGAAAATTCACTTCGTCCTTTATATCGCTATGAAAAACTATGGATTAATAAAACTTTCAAAAATACACGCTGAACAAAAAAAAAATATTTGTCCGCATATTCCTCTGCGAGTTCAGATTTTTTTTTCTCACGACAGGAACAACTTTTCATGTTTTTTTTTTTTTACAGCTATTAGAATGGAGAGAACGGACGAATTAATGATTTTTTTTTTTTTACAACAGCTCGACACAATTTATTCGAAATCTTTTACCAAAACTATTATTTCTTTTTGCCCGGGTCAAACCTTTTTTTTCTGTAATACGCGCTCATAACGAGAATTATGGATGGTTTTTATGAAATTGAGAAATAACGCTGGAACAATTTGATTATAAGGTATATAGTTCTATCGCGATCGGTGACGGGGGGGAACCGGCGCGGAGGTGAGCGGCGAGCGGGGCAGGCATCAAACAAGAGAGAATTTGACGACTCAAGGCCTCTATATAAACCGTGGCTAGAGCGTAACTTTGACTCGTAATATCCGAAAACCTAGCTGGTCGATCATACTGAAATTTTCACGCAATATCCGAGCGGTGTCTCTCTACCGATTTGTGGTGTTTCGTTAAAATCGAAACATCCGTTCAAAATCTGCAAGACAGAGCAAGAACACTGGCGTGCTTTTAACAGCAATTATCGCAAATTTCAGAATCTTTTTGAAATTTTACACACGTTAACTCTTTAAACCAATGCGTGTAAAAGATTTAAAAAAAAAATTGTAAAAAGAAGTAAAAAAAAACTTTTATTCAACGCTTCTTGAGCGAATTCAAAATTTTTATTTCAAAATTTCATCGTGTGTTATATTCCTGTTACAAAAGGGGGGGGGGGGTAGAAATGAACAAAAGGTTGTTGAGGGATTGCCCCGAGGGTCTTGCGGCCAGGTGTTGGGACTCGCAAGGGTGCAACCCTCCCGCAGTATATACACACACATATACATATATATATATATATATATATATATATATATATATATATATATATATATCGATGGTTATATACTACCCCTCTTAAATCCCTCATCCCTCCCACGAGAAACGAAAAATTTTACGACGCAGCACTATACGACGACTATTTCCCCCTCAAACGATTACTATGCGATGACGACATATTCTGAAGCACGGTAGGTACGCAGAAAATTGACCGGGAATCTCAGCACGACCGACGAATTAAATGGAAAAAAATTATTTCGAACGTGTTTTATTTGTCAAACAAAGTCGCGAATCGCCGAATTCTCGACGCTGATACATACAATGTCACATGCGGAGGCAAATGTATCGGGGAGAAAAAAAAAAATCGTAGACATTTCTGCCCATCGAGTTTGAGATTTTATCTATTTCGTTTTTTTTTTTCTCAAACACGTGGATCATTTGCAATTTGTCTTTTTTTTTTTGTCATTTTGTAAATATCGTTTTATAATTTTTTTCTCGAACATGTGTACCAGCGGAATTTTTTTTTTTTTTTTTTTACATACTACGAATGTATGTAATTTGATCATTCTTGTCGCACGCCTGAATTGTTTTTATATTTCAAGGGTATATACTGATAATAAGGGTAATTAACCCTGGAACCGAAGACTATTTTTCGGCGTCCACGACATATTTAACAACCTTAAAATATTACAAAAAATCATACGTGCCCTTTAAGGTTTCAACTAATGAGCTCAATCATTAATAATATCGTAATATTAATTTTGGAATTTTTAATTTAATCGTTGAAAAAAAAAAAAAAAAAATGGAAGAAATGCATCGTAATATTGAAAAATTCATAATTTTTGTCAATAAACTTCTTTTGAAAAATCCTTTGAGATATTTTTACTTGAGCTGATGTAATTGCAGAAAAAAAATATCGGAGGCTTCGGGAATTAAAAAAGGGTATTTATTTTAAGGGTTGAAAGAATACTCAATTGTTGAAATGCCGAGGATGCGAACGACTCATATGTCTTCGATTCTAGGGTTAAAAAAACGGTGAATCTTTGAAGAAAAAAAATTGTTTTTATAACTTTTCACGAGCAAGCTACGTCAATTTATGGTTGTTCGAATAATTATACAGTGAGCATGGAAAAGTATAATTATCCATTAAATCACGTGAAATTGATAGCGTCGTTTATTGCAATTTTCTAGTAAATTTTCCTTTTGTTTTTTTTTTTTCTTACGAATTTACTGTAGCACATTTTGAACAATTTTTGTACTAAAAAATTGCAGCAAAATTCGCTTATAATATATACTTACTTTCGGAGTTTGACGAATTATTTAAATTTTAAAAGTGTATCGAAAATATTTTTTCGTATAATTACGAAGAAACTTTGAACCTATCGAATGAGCAATATGTAAAATGGAAATGCGACTATTGTTACATATTTTCAATGGAAACAAAACTGTATAATCGCATAATCCTCGTTCAATATAATCCTCGAAAATGGGGTATAATTTATTCCACATGTATTTTTCGCGGCAATGCAGTTTTCTCTCTCTCTCTCTCTCTCTCTCTCTTCATTTCTTTCTTCCTGCCAATTTTCAACGATTCTCTCATTCTCTCGAGCACACACGTGCATCATTCTTTGTTTTCTTCATGCCAATGTGCAACGATTTTTGATCGATGCACGCATCACGAATAAATGGCTTTTTAGTCACCGATACACCGAGATTTCGCACCCTTAATAAAAAAAAAAGAGAGAGAGAGAGAGAGAGAGAGACTTGGCAAGTAATGTCGGTTTGTCGGAATTAGAGACGCGTTATATTTAGCCCAGCGATGAAACATGTATATAAGTTGCAAGGTTTAAACCCGCCCGTCTCGAGACGCTATGCGAGACGATACGATATATAAAGAGGAGGAAGAGAGAAAGAGGATATAACACGGGGGTGTGCTTGTGTGCGTGTGTTTGAGAGCGAAGGAAAAGAGAGAGAAAAGTCTCTCGGACTCACGGTAATTCCCGCACGCGCGTAAATCACCAGTTATGCCCCAGGGAAATACGAAGAAGCGAGGAAAGAGAATCCAAGTCTCGCTATACATAGATATATATATATATATATATATATATATATATATATATATATATATATATATATATATATACGTGTACAGTCGAAAAGAACTCTCGAGAACTCGGTACTTCAAAAAATATCTCCCCGAAATTCCGGACCGTAGCCATACTTTTTTTCCAAGCGCTCTCTTTTTTTTTTTCTATAAATCGTAGGCAACATGAGGGAAAAACGAGTAAAAGGAAAAACTGACGATTGCACTCACCGAGTCCGTATGAAATTTTTATAATGCGCAGCAAGGAACGAGATATAGTTTACGTATTCGATGAACACGTTTATACGATAATATAATTATTCATTCAATTATATCATATCATATGGTGATTTTTCGCACGTAGATTCCAAATCGCACTTTACGTTTTTTTTCTTTCTTCCTCCGGAATATTTTAAAATCCACACACACACAGAAAGATGATTATCTCTCGAGCTTCGAGATCAATCGTCGGGCACCCACACGCTTTCACAGATTCAATTATATATATATATATATATCTCTTAGACGAATAATACGAAAGCACGAATTGACGGATAACCACGCAATGACGATGAACCGGTGAGATTTTTCCTTATTACTTTATTTTCCAAACAACGCTCCAGTTTCAACAACAACGAACAAAAAAAGAAAACAAAACAAAAAAAAAAGCACGTAACAGGATTTTCTTTGCCAACGATTTTACACGATTCTCGCGATAGTCATGAAACTGACGATACGTATATCAGCTCCGGGGGAAAAAAAAATTTCAGTTATCTCATCGATGACGATGTAAAATATATATTAAATAATATTTTTTTTTTTTTTTTTTTCGAGGAGATATATATATATGTATATAAATATATATATCGAATTCTCGATTTCTCGCGCACACACCCGACTGTTACGAAGGTCCACGTGCGAATGCCGTTGAAGGTTTGAGGCAACCGCGATGTTCGCTGGTTCGCCGGAACCTCCTGGGTCGACGAATCTCATTGGATATTAGCCCGAGAGCCTCCTTTGCCCCTCTAAACCTCGCGCATTCCCACCTTCCCTTTCTCATCTGTTTTTCGTTTCATCGTTGCTCCGTGTTCTGCGGGCACAGACGCGGTGCCTCGTTCCTCCGCAAACGGCTTTTTCAGTACCGTATACATTCGAATTTTCCTTCGGGTAGTATATATCCTCGGAGTCATTGCAAAAGATTTTTTATTTCATTTTTTTTTGTTGTTGTTATTATTCAAAGGAACTGAAATTTTTTCTTTGTCAGAAACGGTTGAAACTTTGATAAGTTCTTTGGTGGAAAAAACTACCCCCTAAGAAGACTTTTTCAATCCTGGTGATAGGTTAAACATATTTATTTGAGAGATCTCGAATAGCATGGAAAAGTTTTGCCATCGAAATGTTTTCTTATCGAGGACTGCGATGGTTATTGCCAAGGAATTTTTTATTTCGTGCTCATCGAGACGAATGTTTAGACGATTTTTGACGATAAAAACTATCCGGAAATGATATTATTTCAATACTGAGAAGATTCAACATCTGTTTGAAGATTTTTTTTTTTTTTTTGAGATATTTATAACATTGTATATATATCGATTGATGTGATAATTTCTGCTTAAATCAATATTCATATGCATACTTGAGTAATGTTTAATGTACCAAAAGAAATGAATTCAAATATTTAAAATTCGTTATATGCAAGAAAAAAGAAAGATTTCTTTTTCTTCAAATTGGCCAAACGACATTACATTGTAACGTGTAATTCATACGAAATTGCATGGCTTACTTGGCAATGCGAATCTGAAATGTCATTTCTGATATTCTGATGAGCTTTATAGAGATGTGAAAAGTCGAATTTTTTAATAATTAAAAAAAAGTTTAATTAGAAATGTTTTGCTAATTGTCAAATTGAGGAAACAAACTTGTAGATAATTATGAAAATTTAATGAAAAAGTTTTATATAAATTAAAAAAAAAATCAGCCTCAAAAATCGAAAGACAACGTGTTTGATTTTTCTGAAGAAAAATAATCAGATCGGTATACAAGAAATTTTGAGAAGAGTTACTATTTTGTAGATACTCGTTTTTTTTTTTTTTTTTTTTTTCGATCGAATGCATCTGCTACCACAATTCTTCAGATCGTTGTGTGAATATTCGTCACCATAAGAACAAGACAGTGGAGTCCTCATTAATGGAAAACGTAATATTTTTCTTCATTCCCTGTATAGAGAAATAATTGAATATTAAAAAAAAATTATTTAATGACGGAGTGATTGAAAAAATTTCGTATACTCTCATTTTTCTACCAAACTGTCAATATGTTTGAAAAAATTTCGAAAGATCGGTCGATAGAAGGAATTTGTGAACCATCCGCGAGTTCTTCCAATGGCGAATAGAGAAAGAGAGAGAGAGATAGGGAGAGAAAAAAAAACAGCTTAGCGTGCGGGGACCAACGAGAAGTCCAACAAGTCGAGGTGGTGGTCTTTTATGGTGTATCAGCTGTTCGAATTATCGTTGAACTCGCTTGGGCAGCTGTTACATCTCGTTCTCGCTCAAAGCAGCACGAACCTCGAACTGAGCCCCAACCCGGAGCCCCATATATTTTCTTCTCTCAATTTTTGCTCATTCCATCGTCATATTTCCCGACGTAACAAAAATCGAATGCGTTACAAATCCACCATGATCATTGTAGCCACCGTGTGCTATGAAAATATCGATTTATCTTTTATCTTCCAAATCCCCATGAAACATTATTCGAATAAATCAATTCATTATTCCCTCTTAAATTTCAATTGAATGATTTTTCTTTTACGACCATTTTGCCTTGTATTAAATTATTTTATCTTGTATATATAGCAGTTTAAATTCTTTACGAAAATTGTGAGCGTAAAAAAGAGGACGAAAGAGATATATATATAGAGAAACGAAGAAACATTTTCGAGGCACCGACAGTTACGAACAGCAAACAGCGTATATACGCATATGGGAATACACAGTGGCAGGATATCATGATCATCATCATCCGCGTTCGAGAGAATCCGCAGAGGATCGAGAAAGAGTGAGAAAGAAAGTGAGAGAGAGAGAGAGAGAGAGAGAGAGAGAGAGATAAAAGAGTCATACATCGAGTTAAAATGAGAGAGAAAGAGCTTGAGTAAAAGCGAAGAGACCCCATAGGTTCGTGGCACGCGCTGCCAGCTGCCCCACAGCTGTCTCTTCTGTCGTTTCCCCCCATAAAGCTAGAGAGAAAGAGAGAGAGAAGCAAAAAGGAACCCAAGAGGGTGCAAGAGAAAGACGAAAAAGATCAGGAGAGAACGGGGGCAAGAAAAAAAAAACCCGAGATCGTTTGGTGAGTTTTAGCCCTCTCTTGCAATGGCACAGTTGAACGTGTGCATGTGCACGTGTACAGAAAACCCCGCGACATGGACAAAAGTTCACCCGACTATCAACGTCGAAATAATGAATTTTTTTTTTCGTACCGGGACTCATATACCTCTCGGTGCCCCAAAGCCAAGCAAGTCTCTCCGCGCGTTATGCAAAACATATATAGAATACATATATATATAAGAATGGACAATGCATCGTTGCATCGCTAATGAGAAGGATTCGTGAAGACGCAAGAGAAACGAAAATCCAATCGAATCCTTTACTTGCAGCAAAAAAAAAAAAAATTCAAAAAATTTCATCTCCAAAATTTCGTACAAGCTTTCGAGACAAATTTTTGCCGAATTGCAGCTGCAAAAATGTTAATTCTTAACCCCTCAATACAAGTCTAGTTCTTATATTTAAATCTTTAAAAGATATTTTTCCTAAATTACACTTGTTGAGTATTTGTACTAAAAATTTGATTAGCCATTCGATATTGTTAAGCTGTGTATATATAAATGCATCTTTCAATTTGATCTATTTTAATTTTTGAAAAAAAATGATCACACAGATCGAGCGCATCGCGGCAACGGAAAAATAACTTTCTCAGCACACACGAGCATGGCTCTTATTTCCCTCAACTTTCGATTTTTTGTTTGTCTCCCATACCCGCACGGTTCTCATCGGATGTGTAGGGATCTCTCGGGAGGTTCTCCGATATCAAGTGAGGAAGTGTCGAAAAAGTGAAGGATATAGAGGGGAATGTGGTAAAAACGCACCGGAACTGCGAACGATACTTTCACCCGAGAGTCCCAGAGGACAACCGGACAGAACACTCGCATTGTACGTACTTACTGTATACGTAAGTATGCGCATATAACATAATGCAGGCTGCTAGGAAAAAAAGGGCCCAACTCGAATGATCTAACACGAAGTGTGACATAGGGAATATAGGGAATATATGGAATACTATATATAGCGATATAGGGAATACTATGGAAGCAATTGCAACATTGGCTTTACCAATCGCAAACTGCCGTCTATAGTCTATGCATACATTCATCGAGATGGTACCTATTATTTTCTTCTTCACAGAGAAAGCTTTCGGATAATGAAGCTTTTTCGATTTTTGCTATTCCGCAATGTCTTCAGAATGTAGCTTAGCGAGTAATTTCGAGGAAGTAATTTCTACGTTCCAACTTTGTATCTTTTTTTTTAAATGTATTGCAATCGTTGATGGCCTCCCGCCAGAGGGTGCAATTGAGCCACGTACGTGACTGACATCGAAGGAGCATTCGAGGCAAACAGTTGGCGCTAGGGGGCTGAAACACCCACCATTTTCGTGACAAAAGGATCACGCTTCATCAACAAATCGTTTTATTTCGTTCAATAATTCGCGGCGTCGTACGAAAAATTTGCGAATGACAAAAAGTATTCCAATTGCCCCCGTCCCATCCCCTGCAGTATATACATTTATGTACACATATATAAATTCATGCTGCAAGCGATCTGAGCGTAACAGAGCGGTAGAGCACGCACACGTCGTTGAAGGCATATAGTTCCTTGTTTTTTTTTTTTCCTCCACGGTGCAGTAAACGCTACAGGGTTGAGGGACTTTGTATTTGCGGTTTCTCATCCGGCTCCGCGCGCGGAGCCTCTCTCGATCCTCGATGCGATCGACATCACAGGAAATAGTCCTACCCCCAAAGCGTGTCCTAGAAGGCTCTCCGTGTGCCTTACGGGGCTATTGGGTTTCGGGATTGAGGACGTATAGAGTGTCAGCGAAAAAAAAAAAAAAAAACCCTGACAAGAGGGAACAAAAAGATAGGAAGATGAGGAGCAGGCGGAGGAACGAGTTGGAAATACACTGCGACTATATATTATACGAAGAGAAGGCAAAGAATAACGGGAAAAAAATCATCGAGTGCATCCGAGGCGGGATCCGACCATCCTATGAACTCTGTCTCGCGGAGCCGCAAGGACCGGAAATACGAGGGCGTTCAACCCTTGACGATATCCTCTATAAATATACATGCGCACATAATAATTCTATCGGATTTAAAGGGCTTCTATATATATATATGTATGATGATGTGTCCTAATTCCTAGATATATTTTCGTTTCATTTTATCAGTGCGCAGTCTTCGAATTTAATTTTCGAGACTCTTCAATCACTCGTACGGCTTTCTTATTTTTTTTTTTTTTCACAAAATTGTTCCATATCATTTTAGCCGAGAAATTTCACATTTTGTTATCGATGTTTTTTTTTGTCCCGTTTGAATGGAAAATTTTGACGAATATACTTGGGGAAATTATGAACGACGAGCTGCATTAACGATTCTACCGGAAAGACAATATACTGTAAAAAAAAATGGTAAATTCAACTCGAGAAATCGAGTTGAAAAAAATGAGTTAGAACAACTCAAACTGAGTTGGGTCAACCGCATATCGAGTTAAAGCATGTACATGAAATAGTTGCTTCAACTCTGAAATCGCGTTAACATATTCGGTCAAAACAGCCACCTAACGAGTTGATCGAACTCATTTCAGAGTTGAATCACTCACAACAGAATAGTTGGTCCAACTTTTTCTGCAGTTCGTTCGACTACGATAATTGAATGAAACAACTCAATTAACAGCTCTTTGAACCAAATATTAGGTTGATTCAACTACATTTGTGGTTTATTCGATTATCATGCGTCGTTATTTTGACTCTGAAAAAGAGTTGGAAGGACTCGATTAATAGTTCAATCGACTACATTATGTGGTTCTATTTATCACAATTTACGTTGAAACAACCCTTTTATGTGGCTCGTTCTACTGCCATAAATGTTTGAAACAACTTCATAAGCGGCTCTTTCAACCAAATATTAGATTGATTCAACTACATTTGTGGTTTATCCGATTACTATGCGTCGTCATTTTAACTCTGAAAAAGAGTTGGAAGGACTCAATTAAAAGTTCAATCGACTACATTATGAGGTTCTATATATTTATCGCAATTGATGTTGAAACAACTCTTTTATGTGGCTCATCGTACTGCCACAGATGTTTGAAACAACTCTATAACCAGCTCTTTTAACCAAATATCATGTTGATTCAACTACATTTGTGGTTTATCCGATTACTATGCGTCGTCATTTCAACGAAAAAGAGGTGGAACGACTCGATTAAAAGTTCAATCGAAACTCAAAATATAAATAAAAAATATAAATGTAAAACTAGCAAAGTTGTGTGAAAATGAATTCTATTACTAATCAAAATCGTCAAATGGTAATGGTAATGACGCATTCAATTTTGTAAGTGTGAGCCAGCATGCAGCGTATATCGGAAAATTGATGAACGAAATTCAATAGTAGTCGATAGCGCAATAGGTAGCGTCCCGGGTTAGTAAGCAGGCATTAGGTAGGAAACTTGTAGGTAGGCGGTTCGAATCCCGGCTCAGACAGAAAATCTGTAATGAGTGAATATCAACGGAGAACTTTTTTTTTTCGTGTGATATCATTTCTGTTATATTGTTATCGCGATAAATGCATTATAATTTTTTTTTTATTAATTTTGAAGCTCGAAATTTAAGAAACGCGAAATGTACATCTGGTTGAATGAGCTACATCGCGAGTTAAGACAAACATAAATCGAGTTCGTTCTACCGAATATTTAGTGGCCTCAACTATATTTCTGCGTACGTGGACTTTATTTTTTGGTTGAAGGAGCCACAAATCGAGTTAAATATACCATCGGATCGCGTTCAATCAACCAAAAATGTGGCTGTTTTAACCATGTTGATAAGTCACATCAAATAAATATCAGGTTGAATGAGCCACATCGCGAGTTGAGACAACCACAAATCGAGCTCGTTCTACCGAATATTTAGTGGCTTGAACTATATTTCTGGGTACATGGACTTTATTTTTGATTGAAAGAGCCACAAATCGAGTTAATTGTACCATCAGATCGAGTTCAGTCAACTAAAATGTAGCTGTTCCAACCATACTAATGAGTCACATCAAATAGATATATTGTCGAACCAGTCACATCTCGTGTTGAGACAACCACAAATCGAGTTTATCGTGCTACATATTGTGGTTAAAACGGCGCTATATATGAGTTGAATCAACTCGAAAATGTGGTTCGCCATATATTACTCTAGAAATGAGTTGATTCAATCGTTTTCGAGTTGAATTTACCATTTTTTTTTTACAGTGTACCTACCCGTATCCGTGCAAAATACGAGAGAGTGTGATATAGAAACCGCGAGAGATGAGACACACGCGGCCGTCTCAAAATAGATATTAAGGGGAAGCTAAGCAATCGCGGTACGAAAATAAATCAGTCTCTTCCGCGAGAGCTTGACGACGATCGGCCACTGGCTGGATGGAAAGAAAACTAACGATTAAGCTATACCTAAACAGCACTGTATCGGAACGGCTGCAACGAGAGTGATAAATCATGAAAATTCGTTTTTACATATTTTTATCGAGCTGTCAGTTCTATACAGAGCGCGTGAGACCTTGGCATTAAAAAATAATAGCAGTGAATTGTCATGAAATTGCATTGAACTTCGTAATAACAATTTTCCAAAAATTTACCACTTTGCTGACACGATCGTCTATATTCTTGAATTTTATCTTTCGTTCTATAAAAAAAAAAAAAAAAACTTGAACCGTTATCAACGATCTATATTGACTATTGATGGAGAATCTCGCCACGATTGAAACGAGCTATCGATAATAAAAATTGAACCAAAACGGTCTCGTAATTATTTCTAATGGAAAAAAATGAATCGACAATTTCTATAATATTTTTTTTTTCCTCCTAATTTGCCTATGCACTTATATATACCTCATCAAGACGCATGCGCTCGTTGAGAGTTTTAGCTCGATATAAACTGATCTCGCGGCGCGATCAAACGTCGCGAAAAAGCCGAGAAAAAAAATTTCCCAAATGTAATGAACGTTTTTCAAATTGCGTAATTTCCTGAACACTTTGAAATTCGACGAGGACGCTCTGGAGCTTTTGTTACTTTCTTAGTCGACGACGGAAATTTTTTTTCGTTTACGCGAAGAAGGAAACATGTGGTAAAAAAAAAAATGGTTTTTTTTCTTATCGATCCGGCAATATAACTCATTGTAATAAATGTACGTATGTACGTAAATATCGTATAGGCATAGAAATTTTTCTAATTTCCCCATCTCCCTTCTTCGTTGAGGGGACACCTTCGTGTAGAGCGATTGGTTGGTAAAATGTATACACGATAAGACGTGTCACAGTTCGTAGCATCTGTGCAATTCACGATACAATTGTACAAACAATCGCGCGCGGGTACAAATGTCGTGAGGTGGGGAGAGCTTTACTCGGTTCGGTTAGAAAATCGTGAAATAATACGCGTCGAACAGAAAATATATATAAATTATATGCCATACCAAAAATAATTTACGCGTTTATTCGTCGCAATTATAACGATACATCTAATTTTTTAATTTCGTTTTTATATCTATTACGTCATCGTCATACATATTTGTTATTATAATTTTTATTTTCGAATTTATTAAAAATGCGTCCAGTCTTGGCTACTAAAAAAAAAATGCATACAAGTTCCTTCTTACAATAAATTGTTCCTGATCATTATAATTTTCGTATTATCCAAAATTTTCATTTACTTCGATCATTTTCAATCAATGTCTCGTTCATTTTAATGAAGTCATCTTTCTAATGAAGATAATCGATCTTATCGTTCGTCTTCGTTTTCGTTTTTCCATCGCGGCAATTCTCGTCTCGAGAACTCTTCCCTAATTAGAAAAATTGCTACCAAATACTTGTTCATCGTTTTATTCGATTTTTTCAATGCTTCGCGCTCCAAAAGTTGCCGAAAACGTTTACCGAAGATCCGGCTAAATTCACGTCTCTCATTATTTTCGATTACAATCGCGGCGTAATTATCGTCAACGAGCAGAGAAATTAATTGCAACGGACGATCGGTATCGAACGATTGACCGCTCGAATTTATCGTGGACTTTGTGGCAAATCAACGGAATTTAATTTAATTTTTTTTCGCGACTGGTAACGTCGATGAGTTCAACGTCCGATGGCCCAAAATCTGTCCAGTCAGATTGGCATTTGTGAATTTAATTGAAACAAAGTAGTACTCGCGATCAGTTGAAGCGTGTATACTCAATTTCGGAGATCGGGAAATTAAATGTATCGCATAACTTTTGAATTTTGAAGATATTCATTTTCGTGTGCGTGGTTTAATTTGACTTATTTAATTTTTGTATTTATTAATGACATCGAGAAATATCGATTTCTTCAAATTTAATATTAATTTCACTTGAAAGACGTTATTTATTAATCGGATTAATTCAGTTTATTGAAAGGCGTATTTATTTAAATTAAATGCAGTCTTTTTTCTATTAAAAAAAAAAACACACACACATTTTTGAAAATTCTCAATCGAATTTTGAGTTTTCGAAAAAATGGCACTGAAGTTGCTGTAATTTATCTTTTCGATGGAGTGAGGGACTTCACTCCATGTTCATTCTCTTCGCAACCGTTCAAACTTCAAAATGCCACTTGATTCAATGAGCTATGAAGGTCTTAAAAAATTTTTTTTACAGATTTTTCATTCGGACGATTTATTTTTGCGAATTTTTGCATCGAATAACTAAATAAATTGTTCACATTATCGAATAAATGATTGGTCAGATTCAAGTTCATACTTTCTTAATTACTTATTATTATTTCCTACCTTGCTGCTTATGTGTATATTATGAGAATGAATTTCATCGGCGATACGGGCATTTCGGTTGACTCAGTAACCTCATTTCCCATCGATTTTACTTTACAATTTTACTATACTTATTTTACTTACGATTACTATACTTTACGATTTTACTATACTTACTTTACTTACGATTACTATACTTTACGATTGTAATTTTCGTGTAAACGAAAAAATTTGGTTTTTCGATCTCTCTTTTCTCATCGAACTTCGTCGAATCAAAATTCGGCGAGTCCTCGAAGCTCTCGTCATCATTATTTCGTACACGAGTGCGTTCTTCGAGCTATACACTGATCGATCTAATCGACGATTTCTTGACGGTCGTATAATGTGTGTGTCTTACTCTCATTCTCGTGGAAAATCTTTTCCGATGTATTTCGCTAGCCTAGACTACCAAGATGGCTTTTTAAATTTGGGATTTTCTCGCTGGTTCCTCGAAGAGTCTCTTCCTCATTCTCTCAAAACGTTGATCCTCATCGTTCCACCAATCGATACGATTTTTTTCCCCCGATTTAAAGAGATTCGCTTCTTTCTCCAATATCTCGTATTTATTAACGCTCTCGAAAACTCGTTTTTTAAATTAAAGATTTTGTCATGACTCTCTTCCATATTCTTCGCGTATTGTCCTGCTGAATTTCCGTATACGTATAAATTTTCCATTATTTCTTTCAACTTTGAATGGCACATTGACGATTTTTCTGAATTTAAAAATATTTACATGCGCGATAAAAATCACGCAAAAAACATTTTTATTTCCATTTCGATCTTTTCACTACTTTAACGTATATTAACAATAAAATTAATTTTGCGAAGTTTTTTGAAAAAAATGCTCTCTTCAACAAGCTTCGCAGACACGACGAAACTGTCGCGGATGAGTCGAGATATTTGAAAATCTTTGTCCTACGAGCGACTTGATTGAGAGAGGGTCATATATAGTCCAGGTACAGAGGGATTACAAGCTTAATGGAACGATCGAGAAGGATGAAATAAATGGTTCGATTTAAAAAAAAAACATTTATCGACATGGTTCTTTCAAAATTATATTTATTGTTCGATGTAAAAAAAAAGTATGTATTACAATTAACAATCGTATCGTAAGATACACAATCAACATTCCAAAAAAAAGCAACTACACGTTTATGAATAAATTTTTGAGTTGGTGAAATACTAATTTCGGTTCAATTTGGCACGAAGCCATTGATGCTATTGGCGATTGGAGTCATTCCCGTGGTGTTACGAAAATTTCGGGATCTACCAACGGAAAGATTCGAGGGCCAAGATCTCGAGGATACGAATGTATTTGCTGCCGGATCCTCGCTAAGAACGCTCCCGGAATAAGGTGGATAGGATGCGTAAGGATAATAAGGTAAGCCGTAAGAGTTCGATGGTGAGTTGGAAATTTGCGTGGCTGGGATGGAAAGTTGTGGGGTCTGAGCCAAGGATTGCGAGTCTAAGACGGAAATTTGAAAAGGTGGACCATAATATGGCGATGGTGGAACGTAAGATTGCGAGGTTTGATCGAAGGTTTGCGAGGGTGGAACATACGATTGTGAAGTTGAAGCAGAAATTTGAGACGGTGGAACGTAGGATTGTGATGGTGGTCCGTAAGATTGGGACGGTGGACCGTAAGATTGGGAGGGTGGACCGTAAGATTGATAAGGTGGACCGTAAGTTTGCGAAGGTGGACCGTAAGATTGGGAAGGTGGACCGTAAGATTGGGAAGGTAAGCCATAAGATTGCGTTGGTAATCCCCAAGGTGTGATCGATGATCCAGAATTATGAAATGGGGGATCGTAAAACTCGCGAGGCAAATCGTAAGTAAATTGTACATTTCCGATCGACTGGGCCTGTCCTCCATAATATCCTGGATTTTGAGGCTGAGTAGCGTTGTCAAGATTCGTCGTATTGGAAGTGGTTGAGGTGTTTATTTGCGTGATAGTGTCAGTCATAGTATTTGGAGTAGTCGGGGACACGGTGGCTTGTCTATTCACGGGTCTCGAAGGTTTCCCACGAATTGGTTTGTTGGACAAGTCATCGAAGTCCTTCATCAAATGATTTGAAAAAATTGATTGAAAATTTAGAAAAGAAAATAAACGATCAAGGAATCGAGTCTGCCAGATCCCTGTCTACTTATTCAACTGAAAGTTATTAAAAAAAGAGAAAAAAATGTACCTCATTCTCCTCCTCCTCCTTCTCCTCCTCCTCCTCCAGTTCGTTCTCCTTTCGCTTCTTCGTTGCTTTGCTCTTCATTCTGAATTTGTCCTTTCGTCTTTTTCTATCGTCAACGACGTTCACCTCGTTGTTCTCATCGGCTATCAATTTATCCTCGATATTATCGTCAATCGCGATAGAATTATTTTGCGCGCTGACATTTTTGTCCAATTCGAATTTCATGAGTTGGAAAAGACGCGAAAGATCCGCAATTGATAGTTGCACGGTGTAAGGAGATATTTGATGTTGATAAGGATCGTACGATGCAGCGATAACATGATTGAGTGCTCCTGACAATGGATTGCTCGAAAATTTCGAAATTTTTGCCAAATTCCCGAGACTCGCCATATTCGAAGCTGACAATCCTCCGCCGACGTTAAGACCAGCGAGAAGCTCGAATTTCGGTATGAAAAATTTGCCTTCTCTCGTCGATGTTGAATTTCCAGTGGGATAAATTTTGCGAGATGAATTTAGCAAGATCTCGCGCAACGACATTAAAGTTGCATTCGACAGGGACGAGTTTAGTGGCAGCTCAATTTTGATCGGTGGCGTTAAACTTTCTTGAGATTTCATGACGTTGCCAAGTGCAGCACAATCAACTTCTACAATGAAAAGAAACGATAAATCATCAGAGACGTTCAAGAGAACATTTGAACTGACCGAGGACTTTAAATTCGAACGTAGGAAAGAGTGGGATACTTTTTTTTTTGTAACACGTGACCTTATTTAAAAAGTTAAAATCCTAAAAATACATTTTTCATAATTTTGTTCATAAATTGACAGAAAAACGTTAAGGTTTATAATTTGCCAGAAAATCGTATTAGCTGACTGTGTCCCATCCTAACTCATCCTTATTCTACCCCCGATAATTTAAAATACTTGCCATTTTTCAGAAGACTCAGAGTCAGAACGAAAAGTGCAGTAAAGCGTGACATTTTCACCGTGTCGCGTTTCGCACGAAACTGAGGTAAAATAATTTTTCACGAAGGCTTAACATGCTCGTTTTACATGCGGGCTATGACGTATAGAGGCCCTCATCTTTCGGAGAAAGTAAACATTATCACGATGAATATCCTGTATATATTTTTTTTATTTCCGGTACGATATCGTGGTCGAAAGTGAAAGAGAAAGTGATTCTTCCCGAGAGTGAAAACAAGTTTTCTTTTTTCAAATCGTTAAGTCGATTGTTCTCGTTCTTTCAAACATGGCGGGTTAATCATAATCAACGCATGCGCAAGCGGAAACTATCAATATCATTTCCGGTGTAAGCAGGCGCTCACGTGTGTGTGTGTGTGTGTGTATACCGGCGCCTTTATTTCTGTTTGTATCAAATTTTTTCGAAAAGTCAAAAAATGATCGACAAAGAGCTGGAGTGTGAAAAATCAATGAACGAAATTGTCGAGCATGATTTTGCTAAACCGGAAATGCAAGAAGCCAGGGCTTTCTTGCGCGAAAGATTTCTTCGCGTTGTCACGGGAATTGTGGGTAAGATATTTGACACTAAACGAACATAACCTCATTACCATTATTTTTCACATCTTCGAGAGAAAGAAAAAACAACAAAAATTGCTTTATTGACACTTTATTCAGCAAAAACTTTTGAGCTCAGTCATTCAACGTCATTTCATGTCCCTGACGTTTGGTAGGTTGAAAAAAAAAGGATTCAAAACATTCTCGCGAATTTTGATAAAAGCATTTTTAATTTTTTTTGCGTTTATTGTTAATTATTAATCGTTTTATTACGGTGATCTGTCGTATAAGTTCAATTAATTACGTAAAATAATCGATAACAAACAAATAATTGAAAAAAAAGACAGCTATCCTTTTTTTTAAATATCGAAAAGCGCCGATTTCTGATTTTAATTGTGATAACAATTTTATGACATTTGATCGTCGTTCGATCATTAGACAGGCCCGCAGCTACTTTAGAGCGAAATTATTATTATTATTCCCAAAAAGCAATCGCTCCCAGCGATTTAACTTCTCGTAACGAAAATTGTTTGATTCGACGAGTAGGAAAACCCTCGGAATTTAATCTTCATGAGAATTCAAAGGTCAGCGGAGAATTTCGTGGCTGCGACGTCGATGGCCTCGAGGTTTACGTGAGAAATCTCGAAACTCCATTGGGAAAAGTGCCCGAGGCTATTCTCAGAACTACCGATATCATTCATTTCACCGTTAGCAATGTCGCCTCTCGTCAATGAATCCAAAAAATTGTCTCGCGCCAACCCTCAGTAAGTTTGAATCTTATCCTCAATCCCAAATCCCGTTTTTTTTTTTTCGTTATAACTTATTTATATTTGCCCTCAATTATTTTATACAAACGACCCATAATATTTTTAATCGCATACTAAGCTTATTCCAATTAAAAATATAAATGTTCATTTATCTTTCGCGTTACGCGATAAAAATCTCAAAGATCATTTCATTTTTTTTGATTTTTTTTTTTTCTCACGACGGAAAAATATTTCACATTTATGAATTTGACGCGAGTCTTGGGAGAATAATTAATAATAAAAAAAATGTTAAAAAAAAAATTTGCCGATAATACTTTTTTGAAATAGCAAAGAGCGACGTAGCCCGGATCGGGCTATGTCGCTCCAAAATTCGAATACCACTTGCGATTCCCATGGATTTTTGCTAGTTTTTTTTTTTTTTTTTTTTTTTTTCTACAAGCTCGACGGCACGGAACTCACTTTAATAATCGTAGGTCTTTGCCGCAACGTTGGGGCCCCTCGTAGATGAGATTGGGAAATCAACAAAAAGCATGAGCTCCAAAAATGTTCTGCGCATTCTTTTTTCTTACGAAGGTTCTTAACATCAATTTGGTGCGGCAAAGGGGAACGTGACGGCGCGGGCGATGCGCGGGGCAAATTGCGTTAGGCATTTGTTTCGCCGAGCCATTACTAACGCTCAATTATGTTTACAAATTATATTTCACAATCGGAACGGTGAAAAATTTTCTTTATGGGCAAATTATATCTACGAAGGTCTGATCTGTCGTTTAAGCGGTTCTTCGGGGGAAATGTTACCATTTTTTTCACTCCTAAAATAATCTCCGATCGTAACTTCGAATACTTCTCCCATAAGAGTCCCACGTACAAGCGGCATATTCAATGTTTTTTTTTTTCTCCTCGACTCAAAAGATCTGAAATAATTACGGCGCATTCCCAGTACCGGCGCAAAATCTCCCCTCAAATTTTCACAATCATTCTTACCGTTTTTCTCTGGATTAAGAACCTCCTTAAAAGAGGGTTTCAACTTTGTTGGGCCGAAAAATGTTCGATTTTTCATCAAATTTTTCATGCAAAAAATATTAAACATAGAATATTGATGAGGGTGTTTCGAAAAAAATTTTTTTTTTTCGATTTTTCATGCTCCCGCTCCTCAAAACTTGGAGTTTTGATGGGAAAAAAAAAAATATCCCGGCGAAGAGAGAGCTCTTCAGCTCGAGGTTGTTACGCCGGTTACTCGGCCAGGGGAATGTTGAAAATGTTGCGCAGCTCACGGGCGAGCGGGTCCTTTTTCTCTTTCATTATAAATATTCTAAAAACTGTACTGTCCAAAAATTCGGAAATTTTTCAGAATTTTCAGGCGCTTCTATGGTCAATTAAATTCACCGCCATTTTTTGCGACAATCGGTTAATAAAATTTTTTTTTCCATACTCTTCAAATGTGCGTTAAAGTACAATAAAATTTTCAAGAAGGTCCGTTGTTTCTTTCATTATAAAAAAAAAAAAAATGAAACGTTCGATGAGCGGACGTTTCTAATTATAACGGCCGATTAACGTCTGTGACGAACTTTTTGGAAGGAAAAATTTGAGACAACGAGGATTGTATTTCAAATAAAAAGAATCTTCGATGATTTAAAAATTGTAAACGATTTTAATCGTTTAATTGTAACGAATTTAATTCATTATTAACCAAGAATAGAGCTCAAACGTTGTATGAGGAATTCCGCATCGACATGACCACTTCAAAACCTTAATATCTTGAATTTTTCTGCAATCGACATACGCAATAGTACTCTTTGAAACAAAAATATTGATATGTATTAAATTTATGGTGGCATTGATAGGGCTGAAATTACAGGAAAATGCGATTTTTCCTTGTTTTTTTTTCTCCCTGATTTTTTTATTACACGGAAATGGTGTTTCGGAGCGAAAAATTGCTAAGAATCAATTTTGTCGTGTTTGTTGCAAGGATAACGAAAAAAAAATTTCCAAGACAATATTTCCCCCTTTTTTCATGGAAAAAAAACCGATTTAAAAAATAAAAATCGATTTTTCAACGATTATGACAGTTTTAAAAAATTTGAAATCTTTTTTTTTTTTAATTCCTCGAACTTTTTTCCAAAAGCAATACGTCTCTTTTCAGATGGAGAAATTCAATCTAAAGGCTCAGCAAAAAGAAAGAAGAAAATTTGAAAAAAAAATTTATGCAAAATTTGAAATAAAAATGTTATATAATGCGAGTATATTATATATTATATTATATTATTATTTTTTTATTTATTATTTATTTTTTTATTATTATTATTATATTATTATTAATAATAATAATAATAATAATAATAATAATAATAAAATAAATAATAAATAAAAAAATAATAATATAATATAATATATAATATACTTTGCGAGTATATTTCTCAATATATTTGCGAATATTTTTAAAATAAATTATATATATATTAGACTGTTTCAAAATAAATCGATAATTTTTTTTTTGCTTTACACAATCTTAAACTATACTTGGACATAAAAAAATAATCCTCGCGAAAGGAGGGGCCGGTCCTTCAAGATTTAGAGGTATCTCATCGGACTTTTGTCTTTTTTTATTTCGTTAATACGTAAATAATTAATATCATGGATGGAACAAATATTTTTTTTTTCCTAAAATGATGAATATATTCCAAACTTATGTATAAATACTGCATATACTAGAAAAAACGATCTTGATGATCGCAGCAACCATTATCGGTCGATATATACGTCGATAAATGCAAAAAAACAAAAAAAAATACAAGAATCTCCGTAAAAATGAATTTTTTATTATCGTCAATAATCTTAAATGAATACATTCATTGATACGCTGTTACGATAATCATTTTCGGCTACAAAAAACTTGACTTATTGCAATTGGGGTATTTTTTTCTATGGTCTTGAACTATTTGGAACAAATATTGTTTTTGTTCTTCATTTTTAGTTAACAAATTATTATATTCCTCGACAAGGGCTACTCCACGTTCAGCTGAATCATTTACTACTTTCATTTGTGAGAAAACCCTTAAGCACGTTTGATAGCTTTCAGTAGATTCCCATTGTTTGAGAGGCTCATCCAGGAAATCATGGGGCAATTCACATTGTTGAAATAAGCGCCTCGACTTTTGAGTGATGAAATGACTTATGTCAATTTCAGGCAGTGTTTGACACTCGCTATCACTCAGGGCAATGCGCTTTTGATTCTTTGATGTACTCTCACGTGTCCTTGAGGCTATTAACATCTTTTGTTTCACATCCATAGGAACCATTGAATCGAAAAAAGCTAATAAGCCGTACTAACCATCCGCTCCGTCGGTAAAAAAATCCCTGATGTATCGGTTGCGAAAAATGCGTTTTTATATGAATAAATATATGTTTCTAAACGTCGGGTGGTTATACAGTCGAATTTGGTTATAAGCAATCTGGTTATAAGCAATTTCCCCTCCGATTTTTTTTCGAGTCCGCTCAGCGCGGTCCCCCACCACAAGCTAATTGCTTATAACCAGCAGCATTGCGCATTTCACCGACGCACTCACACACATTAAGAACGCTACATTGATGCGCTGTAGTGGGGGAGCCAGATTTTACGACTCTTCGGCGTTTTTTTTTCCCCTACAGCCCCGAAGGATTGCTTATAACCAAATTCGACTGTAATAGAATTATGTTTTAAATGAAAATCATTCAGGAAATTCATTTTTACGGGGATTTTCGTATTTTTTTTTGTTTTTTTTTTGCATTTATCGGCGTATATATCGACCGATAATTGTTGCTGCGATCATCAAGATCGTTTTTTCTAGTATATTCAGTATTTATACATAAGTTTGGAATATATTTATCATTTTAGGACTAGAAAAACGTTTGTTCCATCCATGCAAATTAATTATTCACGTATTAACGAAATAAAAATGACAAAAGTCCGATGAGACACCGCTAAATCTTGAAGGACCGGCCCCTCCTTTCGCGAGAATTATTTTTTTATGTCCAAGTATAGTTGAAGATTGTGTAAAGCAAAAAAAAAAAATTATCGATTTATTTTGAAACAGTCTAATATATATATATATATATATATATAATTTATTTATTAATATATTATATATTATATAAATATAATATATTAAGTATAATATACTCAACAAAGTATAAATCTCCTTTAAAAGCAACGAGATTCTCGAATTAATTAAATAAATTTCATGCACTTTTATGAAATATCAATATTTATTTTTAAAAGCGACGCGATAACTTACAGGTACTCTCTATATACAAAATTAGATTTTAAGAACGACGCATGTTCAGCATAGTATTTATTTCCGATATAATTCGTCGGAGATGATCGATTATTTCTTTGAGATGACGATTTTTCGAAATTACTTGCTGCAACATAAGTAAAAAAAAAAAAAAAGAAAAAAAGTAAATCGTTATTCACGGAAATCAAAGTAACTGTGGCAAATTTTTTTTTTTAATCGTCCATTCGCAACGAACCTCCATGGCGTCTTTGCTCTCCTCGCAGGCCAGACGATAGGCCTCCGATGTCTTTTTCTCATCGGACTTCATGTCCCATTCCTCCTTCAACGGTATGAGGCTCTCTATGTGAGTGTATTCCATGCCTTGGAGCTGGCAATTCTCATTGCACTTTTCGTAAATAAGCCTGAGACGTCTGAACAATAATTTTATCATTCTCAGCTGTTCTTGTACTTTGGCTTTTTTCTCATTGGCTATATTGGCACCTTGCGCAGTACCTTTTGATCAAAGAGAAGCATCGATCATCAATGCTAGCTCGCCAAGGGGCTAGGTACACACTTGCGAGGCCAAAAAAAACGCTTTTTTTGAGATTTTTTTTTCGAACACAGTTTTCATTATTCATTGTTCAATAATTATCAGCTCGAAAGTTACACGTCCCAAGAAGTTACGGTAATTTTTTCATGTCAAAAGAGTGATAAGCAACCGAGTTACGGCCAATCTCCCGGAGGCCCGAAAAAAAAAAAAAAAAGTTGTTTCGCGTAACGTAACTCATGACTGGATCATTTGTAACAAACGAAATCGTTGGAATTAGTTTAAAACAATGTTCTCTTGTACTTGACGGTGAAACATTTTGAATTTACGCTTTATTTTCTTTTTATGCAACCGAAAAATCAACGATTTTTTTAAGTGAAAAAAACATTTTTTTACTTTGAACAGCCCGGCATTTTGTCAAAAAAATTAAATTTCGATAAAATCTCGCCGTCAAGTACAAGAAAATATTGTTTTTGACTAATTTCAACGATTTAGTTTGTTTCGGATGATCCAGTCGTGAGTTACGTTATGCACCGCGAAACGAATTTTTTTTTTTTGGGCCTCCGGGAGATTGGCGCTAACTCGGTTGCTTATCACTCTTTTGACATGAAAAAATTACCGTAACTTCTTGAAATGTGTATCTTTTGAACTGATAAATATTGATCAATGAATAATAAAAAGTGTATTCAAAAAAAAATCTCAAAAAAAGCGTTTTTTTTTTGGCCTTGCGAGTGTACCTAATCCCTTAACTCAAATAATTCTTACCTGTATACAATAAAATATGAATTTCAGATGAAACTCATATTTTTTTTTCCCCCCCCCTACAGTTAAATTTTCCTACGGTCAGCCTTAATAATTTTCTCCGGCAAAGGCTATTTGCGTAAAAAAAAAAAATTGATACTCGCGCATCGCTTCCTCGGTAAATTCGAAATTTTGCAAAACTTTTTTGATCTCGCTCGTCGAGCTCCTACGAGCGAGTGAGATTTTCAATTTTGGCTTCCTCGCGGAGCTTCGTGAGCGAGATTAAAAAAAAAAAGGTTTAAAAAATTTCGAAAATTACTAGGATGCGATGCCGCAAGTTTCGATTTGCAATTTTTTTTTTTTTTTTTTCCCCCAATTATGCAGGTTTATTCTTGTTTATTTATAAATCTTTGGCTGGATATCTCAAAATTTGGGAAATGCAGAATTGTTGCATGAATTTTTTCAGAAAAATTCAAAGTTTCATAAAATATGAAGCCCTTCATCGATTATTGCCAAATTCATAATCGTCCTTCAATTAAAAATATCATGAAATCTGAAATTTCATTGAGGCTGATTGAAAAATTCAATAATACTGCGGTATTATTGAGGGATGATTCGAATGATGAAAAAAAAAAAAAATTTAGCACGATATCTCAAAATTTCGGGAAATTTGAAGCGTTCAGACATTTTTTTTTTTCGAAAAATTGAAAATTTCATAAAATCTGAACACTTCGATCGATTTTCGCCGAAATTCAATACTAACGGTCTTTCGATGATGATGCATTGATGTAAAAAAAAATTTTTCAGAAATTAGCAAGAGTACATGAATTTTTTTTGAAAAATTTAAAATTTCATAAAATCCCATCGATTTTTGCCGAAATTCAATTACCAATCGCCCTTTAATGATAATATATTTATTAAAAAAAAAAATTTAGCACGATATCTCAAAATTTGTGAAAGTTGGTGTTTAGCATTTTTTGTGGAAAAATTGAAAATTTCATAAAAACCGAGTCACCTTGTATAAAAATTATCTTAAATAAAGGGGCCTATAATGCTTAACTCGACTGCAAAATTTCAGCGCCGTAGCTCAACCGCTTATCGAATTAAAGACGATTCAATTTTGCATCGTGGTAAGTTTAGAAATTTTCTCTAACTGTGATTTCTCAACATTTTTGCATATTTTGAGGACATTGGTATTGAAAATTGAAAAAAAAAAAAAAAAAAAAAAAAAAAAAAAGTTCCTCCATGAGGGAAAAATAATTTAATTACCATTGGGAGGCTGCAGTACTTTGAGAGTCTGAAATATCTCCAAGGCCCTGCTAATGATATCTTGCACCGTCTCCTGGCCAAATTTGCAAAGGCTCACGGTGTTGAATTCCTTGTTCTGCTGCTGTTGCTGCGCGGGCGGTTGGCTAGGAGCTACGGGAGTTTGGGGAGTGGTTGCTTGTCCGCCGCCCTGATTACTCTGCTGTACGTGGGTAGTTTGTTGCTGCTGTTGCTGCATCTGCATCTGTTGCTGTTGCAGCAACTGCGGCATCTGTTGTTGCATCGCCGTTTGCTGAGCCATTTGTTGCTGATGAGCCATAACTTGCTGAGCGCTGGGCATGCCCATAGCGCCGGAACTTACCCCGCCAACGGAGCCGCCTAGGCCTACGCCAAATTGTTGAGGGCTCATGATGCCTGTTATAATATAGAGACGAAAGCAACTTGTATATACTTCGTTGACGAAAGCAATGAAGTCAGCCGTAAAAGCCCCAGTTCCTATGCTTGGCGCGAATACCAGTCCCCCACTATAATTCGGTCCCCCAGTTGACGAGGGCGCTCGTGGCACTGTATAGTTGTGTGGTACACATACGGCTCACCGATGCCACGCATACTAACCTGCCGCGAGCAGAGCCAATGGCAGAGCAATACGTTCCGTCGTCTCTTCTACTCTTATATATACATACGGGCATAATACAGTGGGGGGACTCGTGCGATCACTCTTTTGCTCCGTCTCTTTCGTTCCTACAGCCATGATACAGTGGGGGACCATGCGGTCTTTCTCTCGCTTCGTCTCTCCTAACTCGTATAGTAAGTCGTAATGCACAGCCCGACCGTCGCTCCTCCGGTGGTCGTTTATATCCGAAAAAACTTGTCTTCGCGCCAAGCATAGGAACTGGGGGGGCTTCTATGGACGAAAGTTACAGAGGAAAATCGTGTATTTATTATAATCATTGAGAAAGCTCGTGCCATACTAACCGCCCTGCTGCGCTCCCATCAATCCGGTTACCATTTGTCCACCGCCGAATTGACTTCTCATCGCCGATTGTTGCGCACCCGGGAATCCCGAAGGAAATGGATGCTGCTGTCCCGCCATTCGAACACCTTTTTATTCCACTCGCTCGTCCAAATTTCTCCACTTTCGTCGCGATTCGTTCGTTAAAAAAACACGCACACACGTCTCTTTTTAGGTTAGATCACAAATATGACCTTTCAATCACAAATATCCGTTTATTTTTCGTCATTCGGATTATTCGACGTTTCTAATCCATACCGGGATGATAAATCACGAGTTTAGGCATATTTTTGGTATTTTTAACGTTTTATTTGGTCATCAACACTGAAATAAAAGTATAACTGGAACGCGTACGCGACTGTTTGCGTTCCGCTAGCCAGCACGAGCTGCCTCGCAAGCGACACAAGCAAAATTATTAGTATGGAACGACCGCGCCGTCAAAAAAATCCGGCAGCAAAGCCTTTTATCAAAGTGCTCGCGATGTTTTAGCGTAACGTAAGATAACAGTGATAGTGAAAAAGTAAAAAGAGGCTATTCCGGGAATTGTCAAGTTGAAGAAAACGGACGTTTTGTGTGAAAAAAACATTTCGATGAGAAAGATATATATTTCTCGCGAATGGGTGAAGCAACTTCTAATAGTATTTTTTTTTATAGTTTTTTTTTTTTTTTAATTATAGAGGCCACATATAAATGTCCGCAATTAAAGAAGCGTTCGCTGTGCCCAAAAAATTCGTTGATGTTGCCAAAGAAAAGGAAAACTGCATAGACCATTTCATGAATACGCAAAGCAATTTCCGGATATAGCCATCTCATTTCAGTGAACAACGACTTTGCAAACTTCTCGGCAAATTCTATTAGCATTTCACAGGAGTCGAACATCTCTGGCGAGTCCTTCAGTTTTATGAATCCATCGATGCAAGTAATCAGCACTCTGGTCGGTGAGTTTCCTTACATTATTATATTATATTATTGCATTATATCATATATTATATTATTATATTGTATATTATGTATTATATATTATATTATATTAATTATACATTATATATTACATATTATATATTATATTATACTATTAGACAAAAAATCTTTATTATACCGTTGAAAAAAAAAATATGATCGAATACGAGTAATCGAAACATGGATAAATATTCTATAAACATTCCGGATATCGCTCATGTTCGTTCGCCGACTGCACAGACAGAAATGTCGTTCGTGCCGATGGAAGTTTCATAGTCAGGAATATATATTCACAGATTCTTTGCCTCGCTACGAGCCTTCGAAAGTGCCGTCATCTCTTAAAAAAAAAGGCAGCGAACGTGAGTAATGTAACGTACGGCGTGACCCGGGAAACCAAAAAAAATTGAGTTCTCAATTTCTATCGCTGCATGGAACATATATTATGATTTACCTTTTGCGTATACAATGAAATATAAGTAATTCGAGCGTACAAAAATTTTTCCCTCTTCTCATTGCAGATAACGCCCGCGTAGATTCATCGGCTACGGAAATTGGAATGTCGTTACCGCCGATGGATGTATCGAGTTGCGGACATGTCGTAGCGGATTCCTTGTCGCATCGCGAGATTTTCAAAGTAACCTCATTAGGGTGGTCCTTATTTAGGGCTCGGACGAATTTTTAATCAAATGCCCCCCCGAAATTGGCTCCAAATAATAAAAAAAAAAATACCCTAATTTTTTCAGATTTTTATCTAGACTCTGACTCCTCGCACCCGAGGCTGAATTTCCAAATTTGAAATACACGTGTTTCGGCCAAATTCTCAGGATATATTTTATTCCAAGAGTAATAATTTTTAAAAAAATCCGTAACTGCGCGATTTTAGTGTTCATTGGTGCTACACTATATGAAAAAAAAAAAATCACATCATACGGATCGATTTGGACAAATTGCACACCCTTTAAACTTTGAAACATGTTGGTGACCCACGTTACGATTTTCTTGAATTTTTCTAATTTATTTACTCTTTAACGTATTCAGATCCGGTTTTTTGCACTTTTCAGTTACTTCAGTGATGAAAGAACACAAATATACAGTCCAATTGGTATAATTGTGTATAATATAAGATTTATAAATAAACAAGCTAAAAAAAATGACGTTTTTTTTTTTTCGGAAAAATTCATTCTCGAAGAATCTATCCAAAGTAATAACTTGAAATTCAGCGAGAGTGGGTTTTTGGGGTCACTGATTACGAATCCTCTATCAGATCTTAAAAATTCAAGATGGCGGACACGGAAATTTAAATATTGAATTTGAAAAATTTGACATCGGATTCGTAATCAGTGACCCCAAAAACCAACTCTCACTGAATTTCAAGTTATTACCTTGGATAGATTCTTCAAGAGTGAATTTTTCCGAAAAAAAACGCCATTTTTTTAGCTCTTTTATTTATAAATCTTATATTACAAACAATTATACCAATTAGACTGTATATTTGTGTTCTTTCATCACTAAAGTAACTGAAAAGTGCAAAAAACCGGATCTGAATACGTTAAAAAGTAAATAAATTAGAAAAATTCAAGAAAATCGTAACGCGGGTTACCACACCATGTTTCAAAGTCAAAGGGTGTGCAATTTGTCTAAAATGATCCGTATGATAATGTGATTTTTTTTTTTTCATACAGTAGCACCAATGAACACTAAAATCTCGCAGTTACGGATTTTTTAAAAAAATTATTACTCTTGGAATAAAATATATGCTGAGAATTTGGCCGAAACACGTGTACTTCAAATCGGGAAATTCATCCTCGGGTGCGAGGAGTTAGAGTCTCGATAAAAATCTGAAAAAATTAGGGTATGTTTTTTTTAAATTATTCGGAGTCGATTTGGGGGGCGTTTGATTAAAAATTCGTCCGAGCCCCAAATAAGGACCACTCATATCCTGAGATTAACGAACGTGAGTTATGCAATGTTTTGTTAAATTGTTGCAGGGAAAAAATAATTCATCATATGAGGCATTCCAAGTTAAAGGAGCGACTACATTTTTCATGTCCCCAAAAATCTGCACATCATTTTTCATACAGTAGTTTAAATTATCAAAAAAAAAAAAACCCTCAATTCCGTTCAGATTTTTAAATTTCATATTTTGGTAAGAAATAAATTCGGATAAATATTTTAATTCTTTTTTTTTAAATATGAAATAAAAATTGGCTTTTTTGATGGCAGATGATGAGTTATTAATGCTACAAAAAGGGCTGATAAATTCAATGAGTATTTCAACTTTTATTACGGTTTTTCGAAAAAAAAAATGGTTCCAGGGGACTGACAAGGGGAATGCCTCAATCCTACACATTCTTTCCTACACAAAATGGTCCTACACATGATTCGAGCCACACATATTCGAGCTGCACAAAATTCAAGCTACACAATTACGAGCTACACAAATCAACCTACACAAATGTGACCTACACAAATTCGAGCTACACAATTACGAGCTACACAAAATTTGAGTCACACAACTCCGAGCTACGCATAATCAGAGACAGAAATCTTCGACCTACACGTACGCATCACCGAGCTACACAAATCGACCTACACAAATGTGACCTACACAAATTCGAGCTACACATAATGCGACCGACAAAAATTCCGAGAGAATGATTCCATTTAACCGAGGCCCCCTCTCGTACCCGCGAGGTTTTAAATTTATATTGCTATTGAATTTCAAACCTCGCAGGTATAAGAGTGGCCTCGCGGCTTAAACGGTGGAACAACGGAATCATTTTAGATCGAATTTCTGTCGGTCGCATATTATGTGTGTAGCTAGAATTTGTGTATGTCAATTAATTTTTCTTTAATTGCAATTACATCGGCTAATCGGTAATTTATAATTTATTATCAAATTTTTTTCCCAACTCTGATTCAAGGAGGTTCTTAACCCAGAGAAAAACGTTAAGAATGATTGTAAAATTTGAGGGAAGGTCTGTGCTGGTACTAGGAATACACCGTAATTATTTCAGATTTTTTGACCGCGTAGTTGAGGAGAAAAAAAAAATTCGAAGTTATGATCGGAGATTATTTTAGGAGTGGAAAAAAAACGGTAAAATTTGCCCGAAGAACCGTTTTTAAACGACAGATCAGACCTTCATAGATATAATTTGCCCATAAAGAAACTTTTTCACCGTTCGGATTGTGAAATATAACTTGTAAACAGAATTGAGCGTGAGTAATATGGCTTTGGTGAAACAAATGCCGAATGCAACCTGCCCCGCTCGTCGCCCGCGCCGCACCGTCACGTTCCCCTTGCCGCACCAAATTCGAACCTCCTTAACACTAATTTTTCTTATGCGTAGTGTTTCGGCTGCGTTAACTTTTTTTTTTTAATTAAAAAATTTGACCAATGGCCAGACTCGAGTATTCAGATAGAGTCTCGCGCTTATACCTCTCGGTAGAAAAACCATATATTTTGATAGCGGGGAGTTTGAAAAGGCACGCGAGCAATGTCCAAACAGGAGATAAGGTTGACGAGCACAGAGAGTGCTCCAGTCTTGTATGGTACTCTCTATGTACACATATATATTCCCTATACATACATACATACACACATACATACATACATACATACATACATACATACATACATACATACATGCATACATACATACATACATGCATACATACATACATACATACATACATACATACATACATACATACATACATACATGCATACATACATACATATATACATACATACATACATACATGCATACATACATACATACATACATACATACATACATACATACATACATACATACATACATACATACATGCATATATACATATATACATACATACATACATACATACATACATACATACATACATACATACATACATACATACATACATACATAAATACGTACATACATACATACATACATACATACATACATACATACATACATACATACATACATACATACATACATACATACATACATGCATACATACATACATACATACATACATGCATATACTGACAAATAATCTTTGTCATGGCATACCAGCACCCTGTCCATTCGTGCATTTCTCCGGGCATCTGTTCCTTTGACTTTTTCTCTTACCGTCTACAGCCTTCAGTTGTCTACGAGAGCTCCATATCGTTCGCTCTTTTTTCGTTCTCCTCCACTATCCTGTGAATTCTATAACGCAGCTTTTTCACGTGAAATACTTTTCCCCTTCCGTCCCCCCAACGATATTCGTTCATCAAGCACATTCTCGTGAAAAATTTTCCCTCATTCACAAAAAAAAAAAAAAACACGATGTCGCGAAAATTTTTTATCGTAAATTTATCGGTAATCGGAATTATCCTGATAATGTCGGGCAAAATTTGCAAATCCCAAGAGCACAACGGCTCCGAGAGATGGGAAAATCGTCGAGACGATGAATTGCATCCATCGGTAATTTTGGGAATTCGAACGTTGGAACACATCAGAAGATCGTTGCGCGATTCTTCGCCCAAAGAACGCACGAACGTTCGTCGAACTTCGTCGATCATTCATCAACGCGATTGTCCGATAAATTATCCCGATAGCGTGAAAACAGACGGGACAAACGACGAAAAGTATAATTCACGTCGTCAAATAAATTCAGCGGTGCGCGAAGCTCTCGCGAAATTCGCAAAAATACAAATCGCCGATCGAAGCATCGAAAAAACGTCGTCGCGTGGCAAGAGATTGGATTATGAAAATACCGACGAACGATTGAAGGGTGAAAAATTTCACGTATCCACGGACAATGCGATAAACGCGAAAGTCAATGAAAATCGCGATCTCGCGGCTGGTAGCCCGAAGAATGAAATATCGAGTCAAGAGTCGTCAAAAATTTTCAACAATACGCGTCTGATAGCGAGAAAATTTCATTGTCGTCCGACTAGCGAAATTTATATACCGAGAGTGGAGGAAAAAATGCCAGCATATCTGTGCAAGCTTGGGAAAAAAGCTTTCGTCATATCCAGCGAGAGATTCAGTCAGGAGAGCAGAGAAAGTTTTTTTCTCAGTATCGACGAGAGGACATTCAAACGTTTGACACCCATGAATTCGGGCATGACCAAACTGACTTCCGCTGTATCGGTACTTCCGGCTACTCTTGTACTCAAACGCGGCGACGATGATTACACGGTGAGGGGCGTCAAGCAGGATAACTCGAAGCCCAACGAATCGGCCGATAACTCTGAGAATTCTTTGTGATTTTTTAATTTTTTTTTTATTTTCTTACATTCGGACAATCGAATTAATGGGATTTTTTTTTTTTAATATTAAAACATCAACTTTTGTCGAAGGGCCGCGTATTTTCAACAGGAGGAAGTAAAAGATTGCTCCGGAACTCTTCAACCGAATCCGATAGTTCGGATAATTATTTTAAGCTCAATTAATTTTATTCGCGTAAGTAATTGTCCTAGCGCTATTCGGTTGATTGGAAAAAACTTATCGATCGGAAAAAAAAAAAAAAAAAATTATCGTTACACCGTGATTGGAGTCGAAGTTGATTGAAAATCTCTGTGACTTAATCGTCCTGAGATTCATTTTTAATGAGATATTTCGTTAATTATCGCAATCGAATTAACATTATTTCGTGCTCATTAAATGACTACTGATTTTTTTTTGCCTCGCAAAAAGAAAAAAAGAAAAATCTAAATCGATCTCTGACAATTATTTATTATTTGATTTTCTAAATTTGGAAAATCCAATTAACACGTGGCTCGTTAATTAGACACGCGCTTGATGATGGAGAATTACAAAATTCGTTCATGCTGTGCTCGAATTAATTTTTAATTTACGAGGAATGAAAAAAAAAAGAACTTTCGCAAAGTAAATCAGACTGATCAGCTTTTATTTTTTAATTTGTCACTCGAAATATTGGCTGTGAATAATAATTGCTCGTCGTTCGTGTAAGGTGAATGTTCCACGAATTATGACTTATGTACCGAATAGTGTTCGTCCAGTCTATTTCTTATTACAAATACATTCTATTCACGTTCAATAAATATAATTTTTTTTCTTGCGTATAATCTTTATTTTACGTACACTGAAAAAAAAAGTATCCATTCCGCAGCGATCCAAAGTTACACTGAAAGCATTGCGATACTATAGCAATAAACATCGTCACACAAGCGATACGTATCGCTGTATCAACCGTACCAGCTAACTTAACATATATGTCCACTGCTATAAAAATACATCAAGTTCCAATCACAATACTTTCAGTAATTGCAGCGAAGGTTTTCAGCCACTGCAGAAGCTATTCCTGGTATTGGCAGGGTGCGTGATCTACCGCCCGCACTAATTCACACTCAATGACAGATATTTTGTATAACAAATTTCTTTTAAATATTTTTAAAAAAAATTTTTATCACAGTACAAATGAAATTTTTTATCGTAAAAGAAAGTTAATGAAAGATACCAATTAACCCTTTCAGTCATACATTTTTCTATCCAATATTTTGGGCTAAAACTTGCTACACGGGGGTTTTTGGGGTCGCTGATTACGAATATGGCATTGGATTAGGCAAATTCCCAGATGGCGACTCAGTACCGCGCATGCGCAGTTGTGAAATAGACGCAAACTTGTAAAATTTATCCGAAATTCGTTACTCGGGGATCGCTATCTTGTAATTGTACAACTTCAACGCCATAATTGTAATCAGCGATCCCGAGTACCCCCGAGTAACAAATTTCAGGTCAATTTGATAAGCTTACGTCTATTTCACAACGGCGCATGCGCGGTACTGTCTCGCCATCTTGGAATTTTACGAATCTAATGTTACATTTGTGATCAGGGGACTCCAAAAACCCCCGCGAGTATCAAATTTCAGGCCAATTTGAAAAGTTTACGTCTATTTCACGACTGCGCATGCGCGGTACTGGGTCTCCATCTTGGAATTTTACAAAACTAATGTCATATTCGTTATCGGCGACCCCAAAAATCCCCGAGAACCAATTTGCGGAGATCAATTGGTTCAATATTTAGAGCTGTACGGTTATATGTTCAAAGGTGGGACTCTGGGAGTCCTACTATGACTGAAAGGGTTAAGGAACCAAAAAAAAGTAAGTATTAAAAATTCGTTTAAATAGAAAACATACTTCATTTGTAATGGAATGAGGTTAGGTATAGCTGAAATATAGCAGTAATAATAATACGAATAAAATTTAAAAAATAATATCAAATTTGAAAAATTTATTGATAGGAAATGTAATTATTAGTTTATGTATCTATTTAAAACTATAAAAAACGATTTATTCTTAGTAACGTTTATAAATAAAATGATCACTACACATGTAGCTGCTCCGTTTTGGGGTCCACGGTGATCCATCAGGACTAAAAATATCACTTTGTTATTATTTTATTCAAAACGAACGCTTAAAAAATAAATTGTTTAAGTTCACATTTAGTACAGGGTTCTTAGTAAGCACGTTTCTTTGTACGAAATAAAGTTAGGTTATGCGTTACTGACTTGTTTCTTTTCACTGCATCAATCCATTTTTGCCTTTGTTCTAATTTCCAACTTGCTGTTGGAAAACTATAAAATTTACAATTGCTATTTCGACCTGTGTTCTTACATACTTGACTACACAACAACTGAATGTAACCGTTTTTCAATAATTGTTATATCAATTATGTCAAATGTTAGTGAGATTTATTGCTCAGTTCGTCCACAGCGTGCGCTGCAGTCGATTCGGTTGTCCCCACCATATACTCTGCACCCTACCAATATACGCACACCGCTGTGGGCGCGAAACGTTAGGTTGAATTTACTATACTTCTGGCTGCACGCGCGTTATTTCGCATGGCATCCATCCGCGCATCTAGTTATGAATTTTTTTTTTATGAACGCACGTAATTGACAGATCGTACAACCTCACTTTTGCTTGGCGTCTCGTGCATTGATCATTGCATGCTTTGTTGATCTGTTTCATACTTTATTACTTTCACTATTACAGAACAGGAAGTGGATAGCATGGCTTTTCAGTTGCTGACGGATGATTTGAATACGATTTTCAATAATCACCTTTATGCCTATGAAGTTTTCAGTATATATATCTAGCGCGCGTGCCGTACATAGTGACACATGATAATTTTGTTTTCTTCTCGCCCAAAAGCTGCATAAGCTAATTCCGTTCAGCTCCTATACAACGATACCGTATTCTTCGAGTACCTAAACTATATGTTAGCCAGAACTGTTCCGTTGATTTAACCTCACGATAGCGCTGGTGTCAGCACAGACCGAGTTACCGCTCTCGCAAACAGAACTTCAGGTGCTGTCAGAGCTATACTTTTTTTTCCAGTGTATTTTCACTCAAAATAAATATCGGATATGAGTTGATAGTATTTGTCGCGTATTTGCCCGTAATTCATGAACCCGTCGCCGAGCAAGGTTAAGACTGTCGTTTCCTCACCACACCGAGACTATAAGGAAGCGGTAACACGAAAAGGTTTGTTTTATGATTAAAAAATCATCGATTCAGTTGAAATAAGTTTCAATATATTATAAACAACTAATTGAAGCAGTTGAGTGCAGAAATGGACGAGCAAATTAAATATTTGTCCGAAAATGTATAGGTCATAAATTGGTACACAGTTGAGAATCGTGTGCCCCGAATACTGTCTGAGCGAATCCATTCGGCTCGTCGACTCGATACGCTAGCACAAGTACTTTTGTTAGCTTTTTTTTTCTCATAAAATATATCCACAATTCTTATAAAATGCATGGTTTTAATTACAATGTTATTTACCTGATCGCCATTTCGAGTAATGTATAACCTCGCTTTAGTAACGACAAAGTCAAGAAAGAGCATCATAAATAATTATTGAAAAATGAAGTTTTCAAAGCTTTTGTTAAAATACATAAAATGTATTTTCAAAATAAAAAAATTATTAGATTACTGTACGGAAAGAATTAATTTGTCCGATTTTACGTAAGAGCCGTTTCATGATTTAATATATATTTTTAAAAATAACAGCCTTGAGTACTTGTCATGTCGAATTTTATTTTTCATGATCGATACCGATAATGAATAATGTTGCACCATTTGGGACATTGATGTGGTGGTATACGCATCACTGATCGGGTATAATTACTGAAAGGGTATATGGATCACCGTTCGGGACTTGCATAGTAGGTCAGTAAAAGGGACGTTCATATAACGATCAGAACACAATTCGGGACAATAATGCGGAGAAATTCACGAAATTTATTGACATTTTCCTATTAGGAATAATTGTTGCATCGATTTAGAAATTTTGATAAATTAAAAAATTCATTTTATCACATTGTACTCGTGTTTATTTTTTTAATTTACAATGAACAGAAGAAAAAAAAAGATTTACACAACTATGCAGTTTATGGAAATTCGTCGACTCAACTGAGAGATTGTTTTTTTTTTTACTTTTTTTATTTTTATTTTTTTCATTTTTATTTTCCCAAACATCCGGTTCTCGAGAGAGTTATCGAAAAATCATTCCTCCTGTATCATGAAATCCGTCGAATCGTCATCCGGTCTCGATTCCTTCGGATCCCTGGCCGGCCTCAGAATTCTTTCCCTGCTCCTCGATCTGCTCGAACGAAATTCTCTGGGATCCTCGTTTGGTCGTACTCTCCTGTCATTCGCGATTTCCGTATCGTCGAACGTTCCCTCGCTGTTTTCTCGCTCCTTCGTCGTTTCTTCGCCATTCGGTATTTTCGCGTCTTGACGTTGAGACGACGAGACGCGACGATCATCGACGATTGCCCCGTCGTAAAAATCATTCGGACGAGTTTCCTCCTTTTCCACTTCGGCTGCGAGCTTCTCGAGATCCTCAACGTCCAACGGAAGTCCGCTTACCTGGAGAGTACGAGATCGTGAAACTAACTGATTCATAAAAATTAAATCCTATGAGACTTTACTTTTCTTTTTCGCGTTGAAAAAAGATTTTCAAAATTTTCGAAAAATCCCATTGTGACGCTAAAGCTCCAAGATGTAATTTCCGGGAATTTAATCTTCGAGATTTGGACAAAATATGTGCGTTGAAAAAATTCCAATAACACTTATGCTTATACCTGGGGGAAAAAAATGTTGAGCATTGGCCTATTTTTTGGCATTTCAGAGTGGCATTTCAGAGACAAACCTTAAGCATTGAATTAAAAAAATTTACTCCAACGATCAACGAAGAAAATAATAATTCTGATAAAAAAAAAAAAAAAACCTTAACGGATTTTAAATCGGAATAAATTCAGCGGTGAATCCTTCAGGGAATTGTTAACCGATCTGGAGTAAACATGAATGAAACGAAAACAATGAAAAACATTCTCATAAATATCTCTCATTGCGCTCTAATTTATTAATTTTTTTCATCTTACCGATGATTATCAACAATTTCATTGCCCACCGACGAACGAGCAACCGCAATTACACAATTTTATCGCTCATTAAACGTTCCCACATTATTTGCCGTCGCGGATATTTTACTTTGAAAAAAAAAAAAAAAAAAAAAAAAAAAAACGGAACAAAGGCGTCGAGCAATGAGAATTAAAAAAAAGGGGGAGCAGAATAAAAAATAACAATAACTACGAGAGTTTAACGCTCGCGGTCGGCTGCGTGCTCCGGTTGGTATAATAATAATACGAACATAACGAGAAGGGAATTCACGGTTATCTCGCTCACCTTGATAACCGCCTCCTCGGTTAGGCCGATTGGCTTTCTCGCGTTGCTCTGCTTCCCTGGTTCCTCGATCCAGACATCCTTGGATTTTTCATTGTCTCGATTATCCGCCGAGTTGCCCTCGAATGCCTCTTCACGCTCGAGAACCTCGAAGGGCAATGCAATTTTCGGCCCAGCATCGCCATTGTTCCTCGTTTTATCGTCCGTCGTTTGTCCCAAGCCGATCAAATATATCGTTTCTTTTCTACGATCACCGGCGTTCAATCCGCCGTCATCGTCGTCCTCCGTCTCACCGTCGTCGTAGGACGGATGATTTTCCAAATTTTCCCCCAAATCATCGGAAGAATTATCCAAACGTTCGGGCTCAGGTATACTCTGCTCTCGAAAATTAAATTGAAAAAAAAACCCCCCCAATTAACAACTTAGCTTGGGATCCTTATTGGATTAAATTAATTTCGATCTATTTTCCGCGTAATAAAATTGTTTTTTTTTTTTTTCAAAAATAATTTCGGCACATCCAAGACATTTGTATTTTTTATTGACATTTATTTGTTACGATTAACATTTACAAATCTTGGTACGAAAAAAAAACTGTGTGTACTTTAGAAATGCCCTGTTTGTATGATTGGCAAATTAATAAATTCATATTTTCCATGCATTGAGAAAATTATTAATTGAATGTGGAAATAAATGATTCTCGAAACAAACAAAAAAATTCAATTGAACCGTATAAAGTAAAAAATAACATTTGTAAAACAACGAACGAGTCTACTTTTTTTTGTCTGTCTTTTCAATCATCGTTTGATGAAAATTTTTATTGCACCTCGAGAGTCTGCTTTTCGTGAAAAGCCTCGGCCAATGCTGGATTTATTTCATCGAGCGGTTGATCCCCGTGTCTTATGTAGACGGGTATGTAGCCAGGGATATTTGGCAATAGCTGCAGTGGGAGTGCATCTGCGAATGTAACAAGCGAGATTAAACGATGATTAATTTTCATTGTCTCTTATCGAATATCATTCTCATAAAATCCATGGACCCGAATAATCTTCCGAGGGGATAAAGTTTTGATCGAAACTAAAATTTTTTTTTTTTTTAACAAACGTGTTCAAAATATATTCTCGCGTGTAAATTTTTCCGTGGCGTTCTGCATATCATCAGAAGGGATAAGGCTTTTGACATGGTATCGTTTAACAAAAAAAAAAAAAAGTATACAATCTATCACTTTGATTGATCGTTCGATCGATCAATCGAATATTGATATATTGAGTCACGATCAAAGCTTTCCACGATGCACAACACACTGCGCGAATATTCCTCTCTCGCTGAAGTTTTCGTTGCACTCGAAGTGTTATTTTAATCGCCGTTTTTGAAGGATGAAAAATTTTGAAAAAAAAAAAAAAAAACATTCGATTCAATCTGCTGCACGACTGATTGTACGGATTTCGCGAGTTTTTTGGGGGGGGGGTTTTTTTTTTTCCGCTACTCACGGGCATTCTCGCCGATGTACGCGAGAATCAGGGTGCCAATAACAAGTACGTGAATTCTTCTCATGGCCCCCGTCCCACGCAGCATCCCAGCGGTTTGCATCTTCGAACGGTACTGGGCCCCCCGGCCTCTGGGAACTCTCCTTTATATATGCGGTCTTCCTCTCTTCCCGTTCTTCCCAACACCGTCCTCGGCTCCCACTTGCCTCTTTTGCCAACACCCGAACCCCCCCCCCCCCCCCCTCTCCCGGGGGTTAATACCATTCCGTTAATATTGCCGCAAAAAAAAGAAAAAAAAAACAGAAACGAGACTACCACGCGAAAGAAATTGCGCCCTGATCTCCATTGTACTCTTCCCAGACGTTGATATAGCGTGTGTATCATTATGCGGGCCTGATTATTCGTGGAAAAAAAGAAAAAAAAAAAATGGTTTGAAATATTTCGTCTAGCCAAGAAAAAAATTGCGATCATCTCGGGATTTTGGATTAAAAAATTTACGATTATTATCAGCAGAGATCGTTCGTATGAAACGTTTTTGGACCATGCCCGATGTTGCTAAGGTAATCTCAACCGAAAAAATATCTTGCAGCATATCCTTCGAGTTCATTTTTCTTCATTATTCCTTCATTATTTCATTGCATTGATCAACGTAGTCTCCTAAAAGTATACGTAAAATCTTCTTTGTATCGGACATTTTTCCATATTTATTTTTTCAAATTTTTGTGAAATGGATACTTCGAAAAATAGTCAATAGATACGTCAGTTTTTTTTTTTTTTTACAACAAATAAATTTTTTTGTTGCTACAAGAGTATCTTTGACGTTAGGGTGAAAGGATGAGTCGTATGGAGTTTTCGCGTTCGAATTTCAACCGAAAGGAAAAAGTATAGATGCATCTCGAAAAATAATCTCGCAGCATCCTTCGGAGGATTTTGTTTTTCATAATTATTCCTTGTCCTCTTCGCAATCTCCATCGATGCAATCTTAAAAATCTCACGTTGCATTTCGTATAGTGTCGTCGCGTTTTTTTTTTTTTTTTCAATTAATATTTCGATTACCCAACATTCGAATTACCTTCTCGATGAGTATCAATTCATGACCTCACGAGCCACACGGTGAAGGTATATACACGACATCGATGATGTACCGCTGGCACCTATCAAATCTGTTATCACGCTATACGCAAAGAAACCGCGTATGCATATGTGACGATACCCGTTATAAACTTCGCAACAAATCTCTCTTGATTACGATAAAATAATATTCAATTCGCTCAAAATATAAATACGTATATTCGTCGTTTTCAAAAAGAAAATCCTGATCCGCATGAATCCTTCCATGATGATCGAAGTAGATAAAGTGTGCAGTATTCGCGAAAGGCATATCGTATACGATCCTCGCTGCCAACGATAAACCTTCGCTGAACGATTTCATTAATCGTTGCGGTTTCCTTTTTCCTTTTTCTTTCCAATAACTGTTTTTTTTTTTTTTTTATTTCTTCATCTCCGTTCCCTCGGCAATCCATTCTCCGTGAATTCTACATCATATCTTCGAGGGGCATTCCCCGAGTATATACAGCTTCTCGATGCCTATATCCCATAAAGTTTCGTGATCCGGAGAGAGAACACGAAAGAGAAGGGCAAAATCGAGAGAGATACTCTCATGTCGGGAAGATATTATAAAATCGTTCGTTTCAAGTTCGCGATGGGCAAAATGGGATTTCGTGGAAGCAATTAAAGTGGTCTGCAGCTTCGAGGCTCCGCAGGGTAGAAAAGTACAGCGGCAATTTGCTCAGTTTTGTATTGCGCCGAGGCATCAAAAATTCTCGGCTTGTCTGTGAGATTAACGAGGGAATGATGATACTGTCGGGGGTTGGAAAAGAGAGGTAGAGAAAGAGGCGGGAGAGAGAGAGAGAGAGAGAGAGAAGAGTGAGTTACGAGTATCGTAGTTATTGGCAATTTCAATGAAAATCATTCGCAATAAAGGGAAGGTCGAGATGAGCCAAGTCAGTTTTTGTAATTTGTATAAACGCGCACGAAGCCATAGCGTAAAAAAATTCTTGGCCTAATACCTCCAGCAGAGGGAAAGAGAGATAAAGAAAGAGAGAGAGAGTGAGAGAGAGAGAGAGAGAGAGAGAGAGAGAGAGAGAGAGAGAGAGAGAGAGAGAGGATCAAATGACAGAACGAAAGAAAAATTTCTGCACATGCACTTTTGCTCAGGTGATATTTATCATCTTTTGCGTTGTTCGTAATTTTCGCTACGTCTCCAGAGTCACGTTTGTTGATGAAACTCAACCACGTGTGAATCTCAACGTCATTAACGTTTGTATACGAGACGAATCGTAAAGCCAATGAGTCCGCGTCAGCGTTTCGTGAGATTTTCGACCAGTTACCTGGGTCAATAGTACTTGCAAATGAACTGATAAGCCTAATCACGATTTATCATGAGAATGCTTTTTCAAAGAATCTCAAAGCTAGAACTTTGATCCTCGAGGTTATCCTTCGTATTTTTTTTCCATCATAGAGCTCATAGAAGTTACCTTCGAGGAGATCCGTGAAGGCTCTGGATTAACGAGCGTAACCATTGAGCTGATCGAGAGAGCAAACCGTTAGAGGTTTTGCCTTCTTGTCTTATCGGCGAATCAAATTCTTCGTTTCATCGTGTAACGCTATATTGAATCTATAATAAATTATGTCGCGAAATTGCTCGTCATATACACCAGAAATCGTCCCACAGACCTACCTGCCGGGCAACATCAGAGCTCGTGATCTCGATGTTGGTTTTATCTTTTGCATTTCTTCGATCTCGTGACATTTCGCAATGAGATTTGACGCGTATAATAAAAAAATGTACAATTCATTCAAGTTTTTCTATCGATTGTATTTTTTATCGACAGACAAAATAGAAAACGTAATTTTCTCTTTTTCTCGAAGCTTCCTCTGCGAGATAGCGTCCCTATCTCTTGGCTTGCTCCTATAAAAAGCTTCGCTAACATCGGAGATTATGACGATTAAGAATATGCAAATTTCCAATGTGCAGTATTCTTTGGTTTTCGTCAAGCTCAAATATTCAAAGTTTCATTGTTTTGTGTTTTATCAATTTCAAAAGCCCTGTTATCTTTGGATTTCAATTAAAAAAGACTCATAACGAGTTCCACACGTGACGCAATTAATATGAAAATTAATTTTTCTCATATACGTCTCACGAGCATTTGCTGAACGCATCCTACACTGCGATCGTTGGCACAAATCATTGTTATCGCAGGTGCAATCGACATTGCTGAATATTGTTTCAAGCTATTTTGATAATTACCGATAAAGCATGACGGTGAATTATGTCTAATGCGTGAATCAGTGAGTGATATCATTTCGCATTAAATCGATATCGGTCGTATATGAACGCTGAATCACGATCCTTTGTGAATTTAATTTTATTCGATGTATCTCTCGAGGGATCGTTATCCTTTTCCTGCTTGATCACGTCACGATCGCCTCTACTTCGGTAGAATTGAAATAATTCGGGACCATAAAGATTTGAGGATGGCTATAAAGAAATGCGATTTATATTTTTAAAAAATGATTACTATTTCACTAATCAATCGCTGTAATTAATTTTTTTTCCCTCGGGAGGAAACAAACAAAAAAAGAAACGAATCTCTCGTACGTTGATTATGATCATTGCCGGTTTTTTTTTTTTCCATGCTCGCTGATAAGAGGAAAAATTTTAAAAATCCAATTTGTATAATCGACGCGGATTCAAGGTATTTGTGTAATTTTGCATTTCACATTATCGTATAAATCAACGTCTCATCCCAGAGGGTAAATCATCGTGTTTGAACGAATCGATTTGACGCGCTGGCTGATTGTCGCTTCGATCACTTCGGTACAGAATCGATCGAACGTATACCGAGAGCTCATGTAGCTATATTTATGCACGATCGTCGAGATTGCTCACGTATCTTGTTTATAAAAAGGAGGAAAAAAAAAACAGAGATTTTTACCGTCGATGATTGTTTAATCCGGTCGATGATGAATCCTCGAGAAAAGGTCAGCAGGCGTCTTATGAAACGAGGTAAACGTTGACTATATGCACGGGAAATCGAATCTTCAATGATAACTTACATCTGAATTTGTTTTTCTTTTCATTCTCGCTGATGAAAATCCAATTGATTTTACGATTGTTGGATGATGAAATTAGAATCTCTCAGGAATACAGGAATAAATTGAAATCTCTCAGGATTCTGCCAAGTATATTCGTTGGCAGAAATCATTTCGTTATTATTCCATATACATGCGGCCGCACGAGAGAGCACACAGCTTTATGTCTTACTTAAAATTTCTCCAGTTTCTTGGTTTTTAGAAAAATGCTCGAACAAAAGCACATTAAAATTTATTCGTGGATCCTTAATATCTTTGCTCTGGGTAAGCTCGACGTTACCTCTTTTGGTAGGTGTGTCGTAAAAATAAGAAATAAAAAATCGAAATAGTGTCAAGTTTGTTTTCTTCATTTTGTTAAGAATGCCCGATGCCTTCCTAAAACGAATTATTCCTAAAACGGATATTTTATCGATGTTCTTAGACATTTAATATGAATATCGAAATCAGAATTAGTCACTGCGACCGCGAAAGAGTAATTTGTGTGACAGCGAGATAGCGATTGAGTATACGTCGTCGTGAGAGAGAAAGAGAGGGATATTGTGTGGCTTGAACACGTCTTCGACGAGGCGCGATCTCCCTTGAATATTCTCCGACAGCTTAATGAAATTGCGTCACTTTCCATTTCACGTCGCATACCGATCGTCACGGTTTAACTTCGCGCATCTCACATATCCATGCACACGCACTCAAGCAGCGATATATAATACGTGAGAGCGTGTGCTCTATTGCTCGTTATAAGGCTTTATAACGGTGTGTTTGCGGTTGCAACTCTTCCGCCTCGCGGCGTTATAGGGTCTTTTAAAGTCATGGCTGTCTCCTGTAATACAACTGATATACGCAGCTGATTTGTCCATGAGATTTACCGCGGTATTTACACATCAACGATGATGCACAAACGCACTGGAGTTACTGAATTATCCGAAGTCCTTGGTCAATGCCGGATTTCGTATTTTTATTTTTTTTTAGGATCGAATCGTTTGCTTCGGTAAAACAAAAATGAAAAAAAAAAATATATATTCGTTTTGGAAAAACCTGATAAAAGTTACAGTGAAGCTTTCATTTTGCGTTTCACGCCAATGTTTCAGAGAATTTAATTAACTTTTTTTCTACTCATAGATAAACCCAAAGATTTGATTAAGGTGAACTTTATTCCTGGCATAGAAGTTTGAGAGTTTCATCAAAAATTCAACTTCCCGCCGGAGTACGAGGGATCTTAGCTCTGAAGGAGAGGGAAATAATTTCCAAAAATTGATTTATAGATCATAATACACGATAGACGTTGAAAGATTGCATCAGTGATAAGGCGCATAATTCTTGTTGTCGCGACGAGACGACGCGTCTCTCGTTGAAACAATCGAGTTTTCACTCTATACGTGTATTGGAGTACAGTCGCGAGGTTCAAAATCGACAATAATTGCCGTATAGAGCCTCTCTCGGCGACAAAGCGAGGTGCGCTGAGAGCAAGGGGAGCAAAAAAGCGCATCGCGTCCGCCGGGAAATCCGAGAGCGTTTTAATGATGTATATATACGTGTATGCACATATATATTCACGATGCATCGCGAGAGTTGACTCGCCAAATGCTCGCATATATGTTATACATACGCGTTAATGCCTATACGCATGCACATGTATTGTTATGTAGCGCGCGTATACACGACTAGAGATCGTTGCAATTGCCAAGCAGGATGGCCCTATTGCTATCTAGGCCGAGAATAAAATTATCAATCAAGGTCGACGCTTCATTGATTATATGGCGTTGGTCTTGATGGCAGGGCGCTAGATCATCAGCCGTGGGAGAGAAAAAGAGAGAGAGAGAGAGAGAGAGAGAGAGAGAGAGAGAGAGAGAGAGGGCTGAGCGTGAAAGCAGTTCCTCTTCCGAGGAACTGCTGTCAATTGACCGTGATGAATATTCGATCAATTTGCAAAATCTACTCGTCCCTTTTTCACGCATCAATATTTTTCTCGGCCCCTCTATTTATAATGAGAACATTTTTCGAGCCAGACATTATGAATCAAAACGATGCGATTACGGATATCTTTGCATAAAAATCATAATTCATCTCTCGTGTCTTTATAGCCACCCAATATTCATCATCATAAGTTCGCTATGAATTCGATTTTGTTTTGTTTTTTTTTTCGTTTTTTTTTCCCCGCGTCTCCCCTGAATTCTCAACGACGAGATTTAACAGTTCGCGTCGCGAGAATATAATACCTGTTTCACGGTGCACATTATCGTTCGCCCGCGGCGGCTTCCTTATAAGAGACTCTCCGTTCCAGACACTCTCCACCATCAAGAGAGCCGCGAATATTATGCTACTGTAGTATATAGCATATATAGACGGTATATATATAGTGTAATTGCGGTGGCCAACGCAAAGCTCAACTCTCGTAGAGGTCTTCTCTCCTCCGCCAGTTGGAACCGGTTCCTTTCGGCTCGTCGAATCCGAGCTCCTCCTCTCGATGGGGATATCCATCGCGTCTTCCTCTCTATGGCAAAACTTCTCATCGTGTGTATATATCCGTGTGTAGGTGTGCGTGCGCGAAGAAATACAGGCCTGAAGATACGAGCTCTTGCGGGAGACACACGCACGGACAGAGAAATATAGAAATGAGATGCACGAGGAATGAATTAAAACTCCAAGCGTGATCACGGTATTCCTTCTTTTGCTACTCGTTTCCCCCCGCGATCGGAAATCGGAAACTACGAACTGCACTATATGTACAGATAATGTTTTTGATCCCTTTCGTTTTGGAGCTTCAGCATCGCGCAGAAAAGAAGGATTCGCGTATCCGAGAAAATGGTCGATAGCCGGTGGCGAAACAGACAAGGAATTTCATAGAATCGGATAACAGTTATAACGTGGGAAGTCTTGAAATTTCGAAAAAATGTCTTTCAACTTTATTTACCAAAAACTAAACGTATGGGAAATTCCAAGCGAGAGTTCATTATTCCGAATGTTTTTTTCCGGTCATTCGCAAGATATATTCAAACAGGCACATAAAAAATTCAGAGAAAAGTTATAGCGTTGAAAAAAATAAACTTTTTTTTTTGCGAATTAAGAAACTGATTTATGCATATTTCTCAAAAAGTGTGAAAAGGATAAAGTGTGGATTGGTCTTTTAAGAAACTAATACTGGAACGTTGAGTCCTTAAAAATCGAAGCGCTTCAGTGATTTGCCAATAATTGTCCTTCAGTGAAGCTCGCACCTCATAAACTATGTCGGTTAGTCGATTCAATTATGTAAAAATCAATTTTCCATAAAACAGCACTCATTTGTCTCGCGCATAATGTCGCAGATATTTCAAAACCCCAGGAGGTATCCACGGTTTCTCGGTACAATTTTTAATGATTTTTTTTTTCTCACATTATCTCCGGGATCTCACTATCTTCAGTGCACTTCTGTACCCCGCGAATGCATATATTCATAAAAGAATCCTTATTGCATTAACCTCGGGATACTTCACGACCGACGAGACTGCAACTACTGCATTTTACCGTCCTCTTACCGCCCATCGTCTTGTTCCTTATCATAAAACTCTTTTGGACTGCATCAGATTGCAGCAATCGTTGAAAAAACAGCTCGAGCCACTCGTACATACACAGCTGAATATAATACGAGAATTCAGATGCAAATTGTATAAAATTAACTATCGATAAAACGAAGAGATTGTATAACATGAAAAATCCTACATTTAAGGACTCGCGAGCATCGCGACATCGTGTCGGTTAAAATTGTCGTTGGAATATGGTAATGTTGCACAACATGGAATGAAGAGTCTTTGCTCGCAACATTTGTAAAAAAAAAAAAAAAAAATGAAGATGAAAAATCCAAGAAATAAAAAAACGATGAGTTATACCGTAATAGAATCCTAGAAATAAATCGAATCTTTGGACTGAGAATCGGAAAGAATCTTGGTAATATATAATATGATTATTCTTATCACAAAATTGAGCAATTAAATATAATTTAATTCGACGAAATGAACGATTCATAAAACATGAAAGTAGGATTGTAAAAAACGAATTTCGTATGCGAGAACTCGGATGCCGAGGATATTGCGATGAAATAAAATCTCTGTAATATCAGCTGCAGTAGCAATTATAGAATACGAAATGCATATATGTATTGACATATCAATACCGCTAACGCGATCGAGCCAGTGATTACAAATAGCTTTCTGCGGACCTTCGTTATCAGGTGCTCGCACACTTTTACGGAAGTACCGGGATGGAAGGAGGAGAAAGAGAGGGGGGGGGGGGGGCTATAAAAACGGTTACAGGTAATTAGTGCGAGTCATTAAAACGTGCGTGAAAGGTCTCGGAAAGCAAATCGAGGCTCAACAGCCGGTGTGTGATAAAACCTATTGCCATATATATTTATGCAAGAAAATGCGTATCCCAGGTTGAATAGTTTGCCAGTTTAACCAAGCCAATTAGTGCATGATGCCAAGTCGTTCTTGACATTGATCTCGAGAGATCGGAGAGCGAGGACTGCCGATCGTTACCAATTACTCCTTCCCGATATACTCCGTGCTTGGTTGCGGTATTATCGCGTGCTCGGAAATACTAATCAGCATTGGCGAGCATCGAAGTGTCGGAAAGAGAGACAGAGGAAAATAGAGAGAAATACTTCGTGCGAACAATCTCAGCGCGATCTTGGTCATCATTGGGTCTCGATCGAACTGAGGCATTGTAAATATATATATATATATATATACGAGAGACTCAATCGTGTCCTTCTTTTTTCCCCTCTTTTCGATTATCCCCACCTGTCGTTAGTTCGAAATGATTCACTCTGTAGGAGCATCATACGTCATCGGGAGAGGATTCGATGGATCATAAATATTTACTACCTCAGTCCAAACGGTAGATCATAGATTCGCACTTTCTCAGCTTTCGGGACAGTCGAATCGAAAAAAAGTATCCAGCAAAATGCGCGCAATAGTAAGGGAATTAAAAGAAACAAGCAAGGAAGTAGAAGAACCATAAACAAAGAGAGACCGGAGACTCGATGTTGCAGCGCTAAAAATAAGAAGCTAGACAGTAAAATGTACTATAAAAGCGAGAAGAAGATAACAATTTAGTTTCTTACTCCCCCGAGTTTGTTAAACTCCGCGTTTGCTTTATATCCTCTGGATCTCTTTTTCTCAGCGTATATCACGACGATGATCATTCTAACTTGTCGTTTTTTTTTCTCTCGTTGCATATCTTGGTCCGTATAGTCAACGGCGGGGGTCGTCGACCGGAAAACAGAGTCGAGAAAAGTATCATGAACGTATGTGTGTGTGTGTGTGTGTGTGTGTGTGCGTGTGTATGTACCGAGTCTAGGCGGAGGCGGCGTCATCTCGTGCCTGCATACGCCTGACTCCCTAACTTACACTCGGGTGACTTTGATTTTCCACGTGCTAAGAGACCAGGCAACAGGTCTTACACGACCCGTAAACCCACATTTCCCAATCACCTCAGCTCCATTCTAACCCGTTTGACCGGACAGATGCACATAGGCCTCCCCGTTCAAGCGATAAAAAAGAAGAGATGGGAAAAAAAACAGTTTTTTTTTTTTTTTTCGTAGCTGTCTTTTGCACTGTCAATCCGTCGTTTTTCCTAAGAAAACTAATGGCCAATGGCATTATCGATGACTCGGAATGCGAGTAAGCTCGATCGCATTTTGGTGCACGAAGAGATATATAATTCGTAGCGTGCGTGGACATGCTCGCGATGGCTAACTTGATAATAAAGAATCGGAGAACAACGTTGTTATTACCGTTACGTTCACCCAAGACTCGATGGAGAAAAAGAGAGATGGAGAAAGAGGAGTCGCAATTACCGCACGCGGATGCTACATGTAAGATACACATACACACACACACACACATATATATATAGAAAAAGAGATAGGGAGAGAGAGAATGCTATGGCCCTGTTGCTGCTTAACCTGTGCATGGCAATCCTCTCGAGCTCGGACGCCCGGACCACAGTCCACAGACTCGTTTCCTGTCTCTCGTATTTATAGAGCTCGACTCGTTGGTATATCTGGCGCAATGAATAATTCTTACGAGCGGAAAACTGCCAGCAAAGCGTTGTAAATTTATATATATATGTAAAAGCGGTAATAAGAATAATCTCTAGCAGTAATAATATTGAAATTCGATAATAACTATTCAAGCGCAATAGTATAACCAATAACCACGTGAATGACCTGACTGTATGCAGCCTCTTCACTAAACGGTATACCAAAAGATCGCGGAAGCGTATCGCCGAACGGACATGGCGATGTTTTTTTTTTTTTTTTTTTTTTTTTTTCTTCCAGTTCTCGAGGCAACCGTAATTTCGGACCGAGAGTTTTTCTGCAAAACTTCGCGGTTGAAGACCGCGGTGGCTCTTCTTGGTGCGTGCGATCGCGTTGCTTACTATTTCGACTGACGAGCGCTCGGGGTATATATGCGTGATGATTCCTCGTAAGGGAAAGAAATATATATGCAAATACAGATATCTCTGAACGAGAGTCTTGCCATCTTGCACACAGTGCAACATTCGCAACAGGGTCCTCTTTGAATTCACGTACACACATAATTATGAACTGTTACGTGTAAATACGACGTGCTTTCGTTAAATTGGCAGTTTCATCTTGAATTACATGCACCATCAAGATTCTTCGGTGGGGGAACGCATTCCAGGAAAGGCATAGAGAGGTATTGAAACTCAGATAGAGACCACGGGACGTGCGTAATTATATACGTATCAAATTTCTTTCTTATTAGTAATGAATAAATAAATAAAAAATCACGATTATACATATGTTTATTGTCACAGGGTCTTATTTCACGTTGCTGGTATAGATGACATTAGCATCGCAGAAAGTTCTATACATTTGTAATTAGACATTTTATGAAATGATTGGTCGGGTTGATTCTCTCATTTCTGAGTTATTACCTGGAAACATCAGATATAATTGTTTTAGAATGGTTTGCAATCGAGGCGCGATGACATACGATCGATTCGTCATTGGTATTCCGCGCAGAGATTTATAAACTCACCAACTGCCGGATGAAGATTGAGCTGAAGACTGAGCGGATGATTGACTCCAGGAACCGCCTCCATGACCTCCTCCTCCTCCACCTCCACCATTTTGTCCTCCGCATACATTGCATTGTCCACCTCCACCCCCATGATGCTGATGTTCGCCTCCACTGGGGTAATTACCTCCGCCGTTGCCTCCACTGGGATAATGACCTTGTCCGCCTGGATAATTACCTCCACCACCGTGATAATGACCTCCACCTCCGCCTCCACCGGGATACCGACCTCCACTGCCTCCACCAGGATAACCGGTCACGGGAACAACGACGACTGGAATTACTCCGACGGAATTACCTGAAACAAAAGAAATGTGAGATAATTTCACTCAGTATACAAAGTTAACTTATTAGTCCTTCGCTAATTGGTAAATTCTTAGTCAAATCTAAAGATGACTCATCATTTTGATTAACCACATTCTACCGACATGTAGTTCAAATTTAAGCTCAATCCGAGGACACAGTCCGGAGAAATCCTGTGCTCAAGCTTTTAACAGTGCTTCAAGCTTCTCAATAACGTCCCTGTTATAGCTAAACTATGAATATTCAAAAAGCATGGATGGCGGATTTTCCAAACGATAATCCAAGTTATCTACTGGAAGTAGTTACATTTCATTTCCACTTCAATTCCATAACTAACATTGCAACTGAGCTGTAAAATAAGGACCTTAGAGGCACATGCACCACCTCAAATGCTTACCTCCTCCACCTCCAGGATATCCTCCACCGCAGTTCCCTCCGCATCCTCCTCCGCCGCCTCCTCCTGGATATCCTCCACCTCCACCGTACCCTCCACCTCCGCCGTACCCTCCGCCCCCGTATCCACCGCCCCCGTATCCACCATGACCTCCGCCTCCCAGCAGATTTCCAAGCTTACACTTTAGACAGGGTGCACGTTTCCTTCGCACTTTATTCGTCATACTTTCAATCTTTTCGACTGTTCGACCCGTGGAAATATCATTGATTTTGTCGTCGGATCCATCACCGAAATCCACCTTGATGACTTTGGTCTCCCCGTTTTTCGTGACTTTCTCAATCGCGAAACCATCGTCCTGAAGATCCTTGGCGATATCATCGAGGCTCACGGGATCTTCCTCGTCGTCGGCTTCGACGACCAGGAGAACCGTTGCCAGTGGTTCTTTTTGGGAGGAAAAATAAACATTTTATGTTTTCGAAAAATGATCTTTTTAACATTATTCGTAATCCAGCTGAACCGTGTGAGAAAAAAAAAATTAATTTACCCAATATCCCTGGCATGCTCTCGATGACATCGTCCGTAAGCTTCTCTTCGCCATCCTCGAGATCGGATGAGTTTGTCACTGCGTAGAGATTTATGACATAAACTATTCCACGTCTCTTGCCAATATTATCCGCATTGATCGGCGGAGGTTTCAATTCTGTTGAGAGAGTCGTGTTCTCCAACAATGCTGGAATTATTTCTGTAAACGGATGAATGCGTCTTCAATTATTTTCCCCTGTCTAACTGGACTTACACTCGCGACAATGAATGTGACGGACTAGAAGAGAACACTATAAAGAGTTTTGGCTCGTGAAAACGAGGAACAATGCCAAAAATCGTAGAAATTAAAAATGTTTTTACCGGCATCAGGATTAGGATCGAGGGGCAAACCCCTGAGGGCTGTTGCCAGTAGCAACGTGCCCAGAGCACTCAACCACCTCATATCTTTGGTTCACTTATTTTGCCACAATCGTGGCGAACTTATCGTATCGTTGTTTCAAGATCTCACTATCCACTGAAATATGATATCCGATGTGCCTTCTTTTATAGGCAAACGTGTATCCTTCCGCAATGTAGGATTCTGACTCGATTGCATAATCGTTTGAGCCAAGCCCGCCAATGAGAGTGACGAGTGGCCTCAGTGGTATTGTTTACGTCGCGAATGATGGTTCAGCATCAGTCACCGATACCACGAGGCGAAGTTTTGGTTTTTCCTGGGAAAAACCGCGACACGACCTGCCAGGGTCGATTTTTTTTTTCTGCCAGCTTCTCATATGTATTATACATGCGATTTGTTAATACGATTTGTAATTTAAAAAAAAAAAATGATTTGAACGCAACGTTCGAAAGAATTATTCAATCATTACCAGGAATATATAGCGATACATCCAGTGGGGAAGAAGAAAAAACTGCAATTAAGTACGATGATATTTTTCTCCGTCATGTTCCGTGCCCAAGAGACGCTTGTGATGCTGAAAGATTCGAGGGTTCGCATAAAAGTTAATTGAAAAAAAAAATCAACGGATTAGGGAGATTACGAAGGATCGATTTATGTTCAGTGAAACTATTCGTTGTCTCGTGAAAATTGAATCTAGTATCGGTCGAAAAATTTCATTTAAGATTATTTTGACACGGTAAATGAATAAATCGGTAAGATCTGAAAATTTTTTTCTTCAGAAATTCGTCATGCTCTTTTGTATGCGAACCGGTAAATGAAGGGCCAACCAAACTCACAAAGTAATCGCTGCTTCGGAGCTCATAACTCGCGAGGAATTCCATACTATGTTTTGAAAAATATTTTCTCCTTTCCTAATCGATGTACAGATTTTAATGACTTTACCGGGAATATAATTATAGAAATTGTGAATTTTTTTATTCATTAAGCAGGCAGTATAGACGCGCGCGTTCAAGTCTGCGATGATTCGTTGAAAAAAAAAAAAGACAATTCGATAAGCATGAATCGAGCTTCTTCGCTTTGAAGTGCGGGAAGACGATTTATCCAGGGAAATCGGATACTGCCGATCACCGTCAGTTATTCATGGATATGCTTCTCCGATTCGCGTTTTTTTTTTTTTTCACAATGCTCATTAAGAACTCGAGAAGAATGTTAATTCCATTTAACCTTGACGTACAGTGCGGATAAAATTTACGAATAATCGTTGTAATAACAACGATAATAATAAACTCTGTGATGATCTACGTTCGATGGCCGTGGGATTTGCTATTTTCCCGATGTTTTCAAAAACTTAGGAATTCATAAATTTTCGCGAATCGACGAAAACCAACGAAAATCTGTAAAAAAAAAAAAAAGTTGGAAAAAAATCGCGAAGAGCCATTTCCGAGAACCAACTAATGCGTAGCAAATACCGAAGGAAAAAAAATTGCAATTTTTGAAATTTCATTTACGTCCCTAACTTCCATGTATATAATTTTTTTTTTCAAAAACTCCAATATTTCCAATTCGAAAATTTTTAGAAAACCAGATAAACAAAATTATCCATTTTCTCTAAGATTAAAACAGAAAAATTGAAAGTTGCCCAAGGGCATTTTGGATGATTGGAGATATGATTGATGCGATTGTTGTCCCTGAATATGAATTGATGATACGACAAAGAATGTTAAATACGGAGAAAATCTGATTGTCCATCGGAGAGAAGAAAAAAAAAAAAAATACCTTTGAAGTCTGAATTAGAATGACTCATTCAATTCCGAAGTATCAAAACGATATTCACTCAGGAGAGACGGACTAGGAATAATTCTGTACAATGAATAGCCCGCTATTGAAAATTATCTTGACAATGATCGCTAATTAAACTCCTCTGCTGGAAATTCCCCGGACAAGTCCGATTTGACTTTAGCTTCGCAACTTGGAGTCGTTTACCTTCGTTCATGTCCACGATTATCGGAAGTACTTACGCTCCGTGAATGAATTGCACGACAACTGGCATGATCTTGAGGCCTTGAGTATGCCTCAAATTGCTAATGAGTAATTCTTTTGATAATCGCAATTGGCAGTGGGCAATTACAGTGTGCGAGGTGGATAATCGTCAATCGGTAAGACAGCAGCCGATAAATAAACTTCCGATGATAACGTATTCTGAGAATCCCTGCAAAAACTACGATCGATAATGTCGGATGGTCAATTGCCCATTTTTGATGAGTGTTGATGTCCTAGCAGTTTCTGTTTGAAGCAACGAAGCAAAGTCCTCGATCTGCTGATAATTCAGAGATTCTTTACGGCCCGCGAATTGGGGTCCCTAAACCCGGATACTCGTATTAGGTAACTTTTCAATCAGGCTCATATTGGCAGGAGCAATAAAGGGACGAAAACTTTCCGGAATCGTTATCACGGACCTGTGTGTGTGTCTTTCAGCAAAACCAAAGCAATTTTTCATATATTTCATTTGAATTTTCATGAAAAACCGATAATGAATCATCAATAAGTGTATTCAGCGTAGTTCCGGGCCCATAGCTCATCGCAACATTAATCTACGTGGAAATAAGTTTCTCGGAAAGACGTCAAGAAACGCGAGTTAGCTCACCAATCTCCGGCGTACAGTGTGGCGTCTTGAGGGACGTGGAGGAGGAGGGATATACAATTAAAAAATGAATTACGTCACTCATCGACGAAGGATTTACATCGCGAGGCAGTATTAAGAAGAAGCAAGAGCTCGCAGATCTTTTGTTAAAAAAAGATGAGAATAAGAAAAATATAGATGTATATTCACGTGATATGCTAACGAGAGAATTATTTTATTTTCACATGGCCAGCCTGATTAATTCATGCCACTCGATGATTGGCACACCTTTTGTTTCAAGCCAATTCTCTTCCGTTCGCTCCCTCGTTATACTTATCGTCGATTAAGGAGGTACGACTAGTTCTTTGGAGTCAAAAAAAAGTCTAAATTTATTTTACCCACAGTTGTTCTGATTTATGTTTATTTGCGTTGATTATTCATATTATCGATTATAATGTGAAAAATTTTGTGGCAAATGATTAATTTATTGCGCATGAACTAATAAAAACTGAAAAATTAGATTGTCAACGACTCGATAGTATAGTCTCCATCATAATAATAATGACATGTCTACCACAAAAACGGACTAAAAAACATTTTAAAAAATCAGCCGAAAACCTATTAAAATAGACTTGAATTACCTCAGTGGAATTAATACGATCGGTAAAATGATAATTAAACATATAATTGATACGTGATAAATAATAAAACTCCATAAATAACACGATGGAATTTGAAGTAAACACTTGGCAACGTCGCATTGGCGATGCTATAAGTTGGTATACGTGACCAACGAAGATGACTCTATCTTCGTTGCTAATATCAAAACAAAGCTAGGTTATGTTCGCCGAAACCCATCAGCTGTTACTCGCGACGTTGCTAAGTCTGTGGGTGCTATTTGATCGTTCTGACCATTTACAACCGGAAATTGAAACTTTTTTATGATGTAGTGCCAGAACTACACGGTGAAGAGTAATTTTTCAATTTTTTACAATATCTATTATATCTAATCTATCAAGTTTCAGTTTTTCAACGGGTGTAGTTGGATACGCGAGCAGCAAAACCGTGATCACAGCACTTCCGGTTAACCGCCTCCATAAGACGACGTGCTTTAGTAACTCAAACTGCTCGACTTTGCAATTTTATTACGAATAAACTAAACGGTCAATATAGCTCAAATTTTGGCAATAGGCGCATAAAGTATTCGGCAAAAACATATAAAAATTTCAAGTCCGTCAGTTGGATTCTTCATACTAGTCGTACCTCCTTAACTTCGAGCTAATTTTTTAACTCCAGAATCCAATGATCGATTTAACGATAAATCATAATCACGATCCTACAAATTTATTTGCCCAATCAAATGTCAAATATATCAGCTACGGTGTCACTGATTTCCGTGATAATTTCACCAAACGGATCTCTCGTACGGCTCTTTCGTCTCTGCTGATCGTTTCTCGTATTCGACGACGCATTTCTCACTAATTCCCTGGGTATGTTCTCGGGATTTTTCAATATGGGAAATTTCACGTAATTTACCGATCCGGCATTCGCTGTTCCTTGAACGAATGAATTACCGGTTGATTGGCTAGTCACCTGACCATGCGAGCCTTGTCCATGATTGCCGGAAGCCGCGTTACCGCGTGAATTACCATTGGCCTGTGAACCGCCGGCTATAGCGCCGGAACTGAATGAACCTTGAGTGCTGCCGTGAAAATTTTGTCCAATCGCTGCCGCACCGCCCTGCGCTTGACTCTGAGCATTGCCGGTTGTCTGCGCTACGTTGTTCGTCCAAGAAGTTGGTCCGTTTGGTCCGAAGCTGCTGTGAGACGAGGAATGACCCTGAGCCGTTCCGCCCAGAGTGCCGGAGCTCGATGACGACGAAGCCGATGCACCGGAGACTTGAAGACCCGGCTTGCCGCTTTCCCGATGAGACTGCGATGACCACGTGCCCGGATTCGGTCCGGTCAAGGGATTCTGCGTCCATGATTCCTCGTTCCCATTTTTACGTATCTCCTGGTCGAACAACCAGCTTTTCTGGGGATCAGTCGTTCCCTGTCGATGACCACGATAGGGAGGATTAGAGCTTATGAAAACCTCGGGACGACGCTTCTGCCATCTGTCGTCATCCAGACCAACGTCCAAACGAATTGGTCCTCTTGCGGGTAATCTCTGCGTCCAACCCTGAGTTGCCTGAGTCACGTGCAATTTTGGACGTCCACCGTTTGGATTGTAAAGGCCTGGGAATTTTTTGTTTCAATTCATTCGACGTGACCAGAAACGTGCACATGCAATTTCATCATTGAAAATTCTAGAATAGCTGCTGGGTTGCTTATGGCGTACGCAGTTGCATTGCAATATTATGCTCGATGGGAATAAAATAAAGATCTGAAAAAATAGTCAATATCAAAATACGGATTTCTAGCTGAAAAAATGTTTGTTCGATTGACTTGAAATTTTCATACAATATTAAAAATATAATATTGTTTATCGTTGCACGTACGGTTTTACTGAAATTATTATTATTTTGCTGAAAATAAACATTTTTAAAAGTTCGATCGACGACAGAGAATCAAATCAAAAGTAGTAATTCATGTTTTTTGCCCCCCAGATAATTAGGGCCTAGAGCAGTCTTGCCATAGTGTGGCATGTTTTAAATATTGGTCGCACAGAAAATTCTATATAACCCGTAGAATTCTTAATATCGATCTACCGAAATTTTCCTGAATATTCCTCAAAATTTGTTTAAAATAATGATCCCCTAAAAAAAAGTCAGAGCTCGAGAAAAAATAAGAAAAATTCCACTTTATTGGCCAATCAAAGTCTCATCGCTCCGTAATATCGCGATTCATTGTTGCTTACCTCCAACTTGACGATTCGGTGCAACGTTGGTCCATGTTGGTCTGCCTCGTCGAAAATCCTGAGCGTTGGAATTCGAAACTCCGGTGCTCGAGGTCGCGCCCGAACTCGCCGATGAATGTGACGATCCAACTGTCGACTGGGCACCGGAAGTTGCCTGATTTTTTACGACATTGCCGTGAGCCGCGGAGTTTGCCTGGCCCAGAGCAAAAGAATTACTGTTGGCTTGTGAATTCGCACCGAATGCCGGATGACTGAGACTAAAGGAATTGGAATCTGCGGCAGAAATTCCCGATAGTCCTGCTGCGAAGGAACTCGACTGACTTGCCGAAATTCCTGATCTGCATTAAGAAAAATTGCCATCGTCATCGAAATTGTATAATTCCAGCCGCGCACCTCGCTGTTTGTGAATGATATAAACGGTGGACGCGGGGGGAATTTTTTTTTTTTTCCAGAAAAATAAAATTGCCGCAAAAACATCTCCGTGGCTCGTGCACTGAGATAAGCAATTTATTTCTGTTATGAAATGCAACATTCAGGCTCTGTGAATTCCTAAAAGAAACTATATACGAAAAAATATATGACAAGTTTGCTTCGATTCTCGTGAAACAATTGAATGAGTCAATGTCATATATTTTTACAATGAATAATCGTAAGTACACCGCGTCGTCATACCGTCGTCTTTATGTCCGTTTTCAAGAAATACAATAACACCATATTTTCATTTCATTCGGTATGCAAAAAAAAAAATGCATCAATTCTCATATTTCGCGCGTGCTGCGTCATGACGCTATTTTCAAACACACATTTATCGTCAGTTGCGAATATATAACACGATGTGCATTAATAACAAAAGATTACTGGACAATATTAATAACTCGAACGTTTTCGTCAAAACATAATTCTCTTTCCAATTTTTATTATCGCAAGTTCGTTCGGAAAAAGTTGGGCACACCTTTTCGATGTATTATTTTCAAATTTTATTTAAAGAAAAAAATAATTAACATTAAGGGATGTTACACTCTGAGAACGATATTGCGTTAACAAGTTTTAATTAACGTCAAGTACATTTTCATTAATTTATTATTGAAATTCTTTTTTTTTTTTTTTTTTTTTTTCGTTACCCCTGATTCCCAATGGATCCGCCAGACTGGCTCGTACTCTGTGAAAAGCTTAATCCATCATTTCCACCACCCACGCTCAGGGAATGAGCATTGTTCGCTAGGCCACTTGAGCTGAGTGTAAAACTCGCTGAAAACGGTAGAAATCTCGGTTGGATCGAGTCATTATCGCGATTAGATTTTCCATCGACTTGCTGAGGCATCAGCCTCGGCGGAGTGTTCCATCGTCTCTCGTTCTCCGTTTCCCCGTAGACCCGTTCGTCTGGGATTAGAGCACGAAAGAAAAGAAGCAAAAATGTTTGCGACAAAGAAGAAAAAAAAATAATGCTCAAGAAGTATAGATGCGTAATTATACGCGTTCACGCGCAACGAAATAAAAACGATGAGACGATCGACGAGAATTTACCAGGAGACCAAGCACGCATATATGGCATATACAGGCATACATGAGAAAATGATATCAAAATAACCACATCACTGTTAAAACAAAACTTGGCACGATTGCATGACGCACGTAATTGGATGATAATCGAGAATTTTCGTCGCAAAATCCACCAACCGATGTTATTGAACACCGCGTATATTAATTAAGGCATATATGATAATTTGCCAATGCCTTAATGAAATTTCCGTGGAATTTCACCCACTTGGACTCGGGATTGTACGATGATTTCATCGTCGATTACATACATTGTCCATGTTTAATAAATGCAGTTTAAAAAAAAAAACAAAAAAAAAGATCATTTAGGTATTACCCGGCTTTTTCGATTCGCTCAATTTATTACGTTATTTTTTTTTTTTAAACAAAATCTATTCGTCAATGAATCACCATTTGAAGAAAACAAAATGCATATTCGTGGATCGATAAACTGAAAAATTGCGGCTTAAAATCACGAAACTACAGCTTAACATTGATGATTATGATTACGACGCTGTGGAGTAATTCGTCGATTCGCACATCTTCGTAGATTACATCCGTAGGATTCCTTTTTGTCGTTATATATCCGTTGAAATTGTCATTCTTACCTGCAATAGTTAGACCCCAGAGGAGGCAAAAAAAACCAATGAATTTACTCGCGCACATCACCATGACTGAGTTCGTTCTGACTTCTCCGCGGTCCGTCACTGCCCTTTTTCAATGGGTATGCTCGACCTTACATGACTTATTGAGATGCAAGAAGCGTTTTCACACGCAATAGTTTCTCGGTTAGTCAAAGCAGTATATATGTGTGTGTGTGTGTGTGTGTGTGTATCGAAATGTCGTTTTCGTGACGTGTCATCGCTCACGATCGAAAATCAAATCATCTGAAAATCCCCGCAATCATTCGTAATGTAACGGAATTTAATATCCCTGCAAAGAGATTGAATAATGATTATCTTTCTTTCTACATGAGACATTTTTTTTTTTACTCCAGTAGGCCGTTTTTTTCGATTGCAAATTATCGGTAATTCGGCGATTTTCTTGGCGCTGTTAATTCCGAGAGCGCGTTGAAGTACGAGAGAAAGACAAGATGGAAGAATTTTTGAGCAACGTCACGTACTTTTAGTCGTTGACGAGACAGTGTGCGAACGCCACAGGAGGTCCTTGGGAAATCCCGAAGCATATATATATGTATATAAATTGTTTCAATTGTTCTCCATCGGGCTAAGGCTGCTCCGATATAACTTCTAAATGTAATTATAATTGCAGCTAACCACGTCACATATTGTGAATCGCTTTCCGATTAACTAAAAATCTTGACACGTGTGTGGATTTTATCGTTTCATTGTTGCATTTTTTTTTTTTACATCTATATCTGTAAGACCGATCACACGGAATTCGGTGTCCTGTTAAAAAAAAAATCTATTATACGTAAAATACGAGAAAAAAATGAAATTGCGATTTAGAATAATGTATAATTGGCCTATTTTTCAAATTAATTAATTACATTTTTATTCATTCAATCGTAATTGTCAGTTTAATGTTCATTATCCTTGGCTCCAAGGCATTCGACTGTTAGGTCGACGACTTTGCTGAGAAACCGAGAATCTCTTCCATAATTGCAATGCTCCTTCTTATCGGGTTTATCATTTTCGTTGCTTTTCTCGATAGGTAGATTTTTACTTTTTGAGTCTTTTGGCGTCTCGATTTCAATACGTTTCAACGTCACTTTCGGTTCGTTTTTGTAATTTTCCTCGACAATTTGAAAAATTTCGTTTCAAGTGTGTTTGCATTTTGCTGGCTCTTTGATTGGAGCGGATTTCATCGTCACTTTCAGTTTCACGTCTTTCGTCGATGTTCATAGCCTTGGTTCTCATTGACGAGCGTCGCGCCAATCGCGCTCGAAGCACTTTTGGGCCAAATTTTCGGGTTAACGGTTGAATAATTATATTTCCTAAAATTGAGCAATATCTGTTAACAGAATCGTTCTTAAATTTGACAACGACATTTCGTTCTCTCGTATCGTGTCACTTTCTGCATCATTGTAATAATTTGTTTCTGGTCACGTTCGAGAATATCGAGTCTCTTCTCGACGAGAATAAAATCCTTTTCTTCCCTGTCCATCGATGGAAAAACTACTGACTGGAGTAAATGAAGGAAATTACCATTTGCGATTAATCCTCAAGTCTATCGAATTCGTTGATTCAACTTCGCTATTTCCATTCTCAATCATAAGATTTCCTGACATTTAAATTACGAAAGGGACAAATTATTGAATTAAAAAAATAGCGTTACTTTCGATTCCCAAAAAATATAATAACTAATACGAAAACGTTATCACTAATGCCCATTTTTTCGAAATTGTTTTCTCTATCTTTAACCCAAGGCCCTCGAAGAAAGCTAAAGAAAGGTTCACTCGATACTACATAAAGGATCTCTCTTCCCGAACTGATACAAGCACGGGACAGTAATCAGGTAACTTGAAAAAAAAAGAAAATCTCGAAATCATCCTGTCGAGTGAAATTCTCCTCTTTCGCAAAAGATCCGAAAAATTTTTTCTCTGAAAATCTTTACGAGCGTTCCACGAATATCACGAAGGCAGGATGCGAAAATAAGAAAAAAAAAGGTATGAAAAATAGGTAGGATGTATCGCATCCAAAGGGATTGAGTAACAAAGTAATTGGCAGGAAAGTACACACAGATTCGAATAAATATATGCTTCGCGGTCGAGAGCTCGGAAGGTTAAACACTTTCGACACGATGGGTATTTCCTTGCGAGATCATTTCATCGTTTACCAATCAATGTTTTTCTTGATTCGACACGAGTCGAGGATATGAATTGACACGAGAGAACTTTGCGAGTTCATGTCGCTTGACCCGAGCCAAAGTCTTCCCGTTCGATTCGCTGAAAAGTATCAATGACTTCGATCGATTTCTATAACTGCGCACGCATCTATCAATCATTTATTATTTTTATCGTTATTATTATTATTATTATTATTATTATCATTATCATTATTGGCATTATTATTATTATCTGCCGAAAGCTGGGTAATTCCAAAAGGATCCAAAGAATCGACTTTCGCCATATCGAATTTTTGTTTTTGCTGGGACGCCGTAAGAGAATTATTAATACCCTGCAAGTTCTTGTGCCAAGGTTATTTCGATTGCCGTTCGAAAAATCATAGGAAATCCTTTTTTTTTTTTTTTTTACGAGACGAGGTGAACGAGACGCGACGAGAGACGATCGCGGAGTATAAGATGATGAAAATATTGTGTCGGTAAATTAGTCGGTATAATGTAAACGAAAAAAACGATTAAATATGCAGAAATTGTGAAGGAACGAAGAAAAAAATTTATTTGTCATATTGTTTGAAAAAAAAAAAATGAATATCGAGAGATTCTTCGTCGAACCGTGAAATTATAAGGGATTAAAATGAAAATGGAAATACCCTCAGCGTCATAATAAAATCGTCGATACACTCATCGTCTATGGATTTTTTTTTTTTTCGCCGATAATCAATCGACAATACCCCGAGATCATTCGCGATTACGGAGATTAGCGCCAGCTCGATCGATGATATTTTTGCATATTCACGAACGGAGGGACTATTCTTTATTATGCTTGGGCATGGAAAAAAAAAAACAAATCATATACTTATAAATTCTTGGATCTTCGATGTTCAGTTTCGCGCTTTACCGCGAATATAAAGAGGATAATAACAAAGTGGCATTCGGGGCCTTACCGGTGTTAAGTATCGATCGATTATCTCGTCCAGGATATGCGATAAATATATATTTACATGCAGAGTTCTCGCTCCCTCGTATCAAATGTTTCTTTGCCGCTGATGAACGGTATGAATAATTGTCCGCATTTTCGCACGAAGAACGAAACGCGCGGTGCAATTTAACAATTCCACGAGACTGAAAAAGACAAATGCGTCTCGACGATAAAAAATAAAAATAAAAATACAATGTATCTATTTATCACGTCGAGCGCAGCATTGACCGAGAGAGAGAGAGAGAGAGTCATCAGAGTCACGAAAAGAAAATTTATAGCCGAAAAAAAAAAGAACTCGGAGGAATGACGCGTGTTTTAAGGATGCATCGATCGTACAGTCACGATGGAGAGTTAATTAAAGTCGATGGAAGTTTGAGTAAAAATAAAAAATAAAGAAAAACATTATTAATATCGCATTTATCGGTAAGATTTCTTTTTTTTTTCATAATAATAATGACGAGGAAATTTATCCGAGTTAGGAAAAAGACTCGGTTGAATCCTTCACGTATATATAAAAATGTTCACTCAAAAAAAAAACAAACAAAAAATTTACGTTCTCTCAAGTTTTATCAAATCCGACCGTTTTTATTTTGACTGTGTAAAGGTGAAACATCCTCAAGAATGCGTTTTAGTCATATCCTTGGGTTATCGCTTGCGATTCCTTTAAAAAAAAAAGTTGATTATCACGAGTAGTAAATTATATGATAGGAGACGAAGATTTTGTCTCTATAGGAGAATAAAATAATTTGTATTTTCCCTGGAGGTCGTGGCCGTGGTCGTGGCCTTGACAATGAACCAAGATCTGACCAGTTTACTCTCGCCTTAGGCCGATAACATATATCCTTCATTTCTTAAAAAAAAAAACTAATGAGCATGACCACGAAAAGATATTTCTCTTGTCGAGCGAGGCATCAGTGATAACCCTCCCGTCTAGTTTCGATTTGCATTTATTCGTCAACGCATTCGAAGGCTTTCCAGCAAACTTTATAAATGGATTTTAAACATCCTTAACTGTATTTTTAAAGAATAAAAAATTTATCTATCGCTCGAGAATCAATTTAAAAAAATTCGATTTATACAAATAAATAAAGATATGTTTTTTTTTCTACATGGGCTGATGTTTGGGTTGTTAATCGACTGAAGAAATAACGATATTGATATGTGCTTGAAGATAAATCTTCTCAGACAGTGGACGCACCCATTGAACCTGAATAATAAAAATGATTGCAACAAAATTAACATAATAGTTGTCAAATTACTAAAAAAGGCAAAAAAAAATTTCACCCTTTTTTTTAATTTCAAGAATTTATAATTATAACTGTCAGCTAGGTTCAGTTCAACCAGAACAAGAATTTCTGAGGGCTATACCGTCAACGCATTCGAGCAAACTTTATGAATGGATTTTAGGCATCCTTAACTCTATTTTTAGAGAATAAACAATAAATCAATCGCTCGAGAATCAATAAAAACATAAAATTTATTAATTCAAATAAAAAAAAATGTGTTTTTTTTTCTACACGGGCTCATGTTTGGGTTTGGGTTCGAAAAAAAATTCGATTTATACAAATAAATAAAGATATGTTTTTTTTCTACATGGGCTCATGTTTGGGTTGTTAATCGACTGAAGATATAACGGTATCGATATGTGCTTGGAGATAAGCCATCTCAGACAGTTTACGCACCCATTTAACCTGAATAATAAAAAAAGATTGCAACAAAATTAACAAAATGGCAGCCAAAAGTTACTAGAAATGGCAAAAAAATTTGACCCTTTTTTTTCTGACCTTGACAAATTATAAATGTAACAGTCAGGTTCAGTTTAACCAGAGCAAGAATTTCTGAGATCTATACGATTTTTACACAGCATTATAGGATGAAGAGTCATCCAAAAGGATCATCAACAGAAAAAATTTAACAATTACTTCCCGGAAAATCTTGACTTGTAATTTTTTTCGGGCTTCAACTGAGATGCCCTATTTTTTACATCTCCGTCTCGTCGATCTATTTCTGCTGACCAACCGTTAGAGCCTTTTTACGAGGTAACGGTATTAGGAATTAAAGGTATTAAAAATCGATACGATGAATATATATTCAATCGTGCGAAATGAAGAAATTTTACTATCGACATTACGTCGAACTGTCGACCGTCAACAGTTCGGACGAGAATTTGATTAGAGGGTCATTTATTTTGCATGAACTTTTCTTCGAAAGATAGCGCGATATACAAGTGTCTTATGAGAATGATCACTCGTCTGCAATTCGATGATTCGAGCTAAAGATCCACGCGTGTCAACTATATATATATCATTTGACTTTTTTTCGCTCAAGGTCGTCCGAAGAGCTAAGCCGATCGATCGTGATATTTGTATCGATCGAGGAAACACGAATGATATCCCTTTTGCAACGTTGCCCTTTATGAATTGCGGCCATTAATTATATCGTCCGCAAATGCAAATATGCCCGTGTAGCTCGCCGAGCGACAGCTGGATGCGAGTATTTTCTCTTGCTGAAGGAATAACGCGGAGGCAACAACGGATCGTTCGCTGCCCAATCCTATATAAGATGATCGCGAGATGTGCCAACTTAGTCATTCTCATGCGAACTGCGTCGCTAATACGAACATACACTCTATACACGTCTTGGTTTCCGCGTACAAAAAGTGTTTTCATTCACAACAATAATACGGCACCAATACGAATTTGCTGAGTAAACGACGCAAAAAAAATTACAAAGAAAAAAAAAAGAAATTGTTTTTATTAATAATACGTTCGTAAGACAGAAGTTGAAAAAAAAAAAAAAAAAAATTATAATTCCATCGCGTTCTCGAATAAAAGAGAGAACCCGAGTTATGGATACTTCCAAGGCCTGCGTGTGTGCGCTACTCGTCCTTCTCGGACTACTCGGTGCTCACGGCTTCAGAGCTGAAAGATCCAGTGCCGGTAAGTGCTCTCCTCATTTTGATTCCATCTTCTCCGGCTAGACGATTCCTGATCTTATCTACGACGATCATTCGTAACGCGATATAGTCCTCTGTTTGCTGCCGTTGCTGTTATTATTAATCGTCATCCTTCATTAGAAAAAAAAAAAAAAATGCTTCCTCACAAAGAGATACTTGTTTGTGCGCAACGAAATTTCGCGATATTCATCCCTGAGTGTACAAAATTTTTCGAGTAATAAAAAAAAAGCATATTAAATTAAAAAAAACAAAAACAAAATTGAACTCTAAGTATATCGAGAAATACTTGACCTATCAAGATCAATTTTTTCCTGTAGGTCTAAAAACAGTGACTCCTCTTGGTTCGTTATTAAAATTTAAAAAAAAAAAAAAAACGTCTGTTCGGACTCTCGAAAATTTTGAGTGGGTTTGAATGGGCACGTGGGTTGGCGGACAACGATATTTATGACATTGAATTTGGTGAGAACCGATCAGAGGGTTCAGATTGCTATTCGCCCACTTTTTTGTAGAAGATCATTTTTGTGAATAGACAGGAATTATGTGAAAGAAACGTGACAGCGTTAATTTGGACATTTTTCAATTTTTGAAGTTCAACCTTGACTCGTATAGTTCATTCTAGCGTTCGTTTCTCGTTTTTTCCCCCCCCGACTTTTTTCTTCATTATTCAATGCAAACTGGTCTTGCCAAAGTTGGGAAAACACATTTTCGGATAGTGCAATGAACTATGGTTGGAATGCGTTTACGACTTTCGAGTTTTTTTTTTTAATACACGCAGAATGTTTTAGTTAATCAAAAAATTATTCGGTAATATGAAATTTTACGTATAATTTTGGTACTTTGTTGTTTTTTTTTTCAAACAATTGCTGAAAATATTTGAGTTTTTGGCTTTGCTCACATCATTACTAGCTCTTTGTGCGAAGACACACAGAAAATGTACGTCACGCGAAAATATGAGGCGTTCGTGAACCGTGACCTCATTGCTACGAGCTCACCTTGACGTCGTCTCGCGTTTTTTTTCCTCCTCGAATTTTTTTTTTTCTTCCTCACATATTCGTATCCTTGTTCGCACCATCAGCAGCAATATCTTCATCGAAAATCACGACTGTAAAATACTCTTGGGAGGGAAATAAGTCATATGCTGTTTGGTAAAATTTTTTTTTCCTTCGATGAGTGATAAAACATAAAAAAAAGTTACTTCACAGATATGTGTGTATAATTTATTCGCGGAGTTCATGATTCAAGGCAAAAATATTATGTCACTTTCGGGTTATTTACAAAATAGTCTGATGAGCTCGCTCGCGGGAGATAACGAAAGATGAGTGCAGCAATGATACTGTACTTTGAACAAAAAAATGTTGATGCCCAGTCCGAAATGTAGCATCAATCGACCATGAAAACAATTGATTGATAAGTCGGGTATTTTCTCTGCTTGTCACACTGTGGAGGATGCATGCAAGTGCTGAAAGAGCACGCCTCGCTATTGAACGTTATTAAACACGAAATAAAAGAGAAGAAGAAAAAACAAAAGTATATGCATTCTTTATGCTCACTGATTATCTTGCAGGTGATACTCGTATACCTCCTAATAAATGAAAATAATATTTCACGATTGATTGTCGCCTTGTAATTGGGAAACGTAACACACTCGCAATTTATAACAATTTAGTGTTAACTTTCAACAGTGGTTTCGAGGAATTTAACTGAGATCTATCGTGATCGAGAATTGCCGTGAATAATTTTCTCTAACAATACGCGAAATTCATCGATTTGTGTGTATAGATGTGTCAGCACGAATAGCCCGGCTTCGCATATTACAGATTATGCGGATTCTTCGTGTAAGCGCACAGGTCTAACAAGAAAGGTCGTATGTCTGTTGATTCTGTCGAAAAGGTAAAGGACCGCCTTTGTCACTGAAGGATCAAAGTATCGACGAGTTGGACTTCGCATCGAGGATTTGGAAGCGCGATGTAGATCCAGTGGTTAAAAAAAAGAAACAATCTAATGAACCCAATAACGATTTGAGTCTTGATAGTTCAAACATTGTAAGCACAACGCCAAGTGCAGTTTCTAGCGCTGTATCGACTCTTAAAATCAGAACTCTTCCCACCGACCCTCCGGAATATCCAACGACTCCTAAACCTCGTCCACCCGCTAAGAATGGTCGAAGGCCACGTCCCAGGTCTTCAGCTGATCCGAAAACAAATCCTTTGGGAAAAAAAAATTCACAGCCAGGTCCTGATAATTTCGATACTCCGAAAGAATCCGAAAAACCCACGCCTACGAGTACCCCGAGTGGTAGGCTTACTCCCAGTCCTGAATCAAAGTTAAACAACCCTCCTGAAAAAAGTCTGCCACCACAAACTAAAGCAAAGAATAATGATCCGACGGATTACGACGATACTTCGAATTATGATTATGCGGAAGAACCGGAGGAGGTACCCGAAGCGGAGGACGTAGAAGAGCCCGAAGAGGAAGAAGAGCCCGAGGAGGAAGAAGAGCCCGAAAATGAGCGGGAGCCAGAAGAAAACGATGGAGATACGAATCCCAAGCCTATACCTGTAGCCGTTTCAAGTCCTGAGTCAGATTCTCAACCAAACGATTCGTCTCCATCGAAACCGAGCCCAAATTTAAAGGCCCCTACTGTCCCGAAAAATCGTAGTCCACGCGATGGAGCGAAAAGTAACCCGGCTGCCAAAATGCCACGCAGTACAAAACGAAATCCTCCACCACCAGCTGACAAAACAAACGATAATGTGGACGAAGAAGTTCCGAAGAATGATCAGAATCCTAATGGGGTTCGCAAACCGACTCCTAGTAAGAAACGAAATTCTCCATCTCCGTCGGATGATAATGATAACAATACAGATGAAGACCCAAAAAATGAGCCCAATCGTAATCTTGCTCCTCGAGCATCACCTAGTAAGAAGCGAAAAAGCCCACTGACTCCAGCAGAGGATAACGATGAAAATCCGGATGAGGGAGACCCGGATGACGAGATTCAGGATAATCCACCTCCAAAAGCGTCACCCAGTAAGAAACGAAATCCTCCCCCTCCCGCGGATGATACTGACGATGATAAAAATGATGAAAATCCGGAAGATGAGTCTCAAGATGATCCATCTACGAAAGCGCCACCCAGTAAAAAACGAAATCGTCCGCCTCCTGCGGATGATACTGACGAAGATAAAAATGATGAAAATCCAGAAGACGAGTCTCAGGATAGTCTACCTGCGAAAGCACCACCCAGTAAGAAACCAAATCGTCCCCCTCCTACGGATGATACTGATGATGATAAAAATGATGAAAATCCAGAAGACGAGTCTGAGGATAATCCACCAGCGAAAGCGCCACCCAGTCAGAAACGAAATCGTCCCCCTCCTGCGGATGATACTGATGATGATAAAAATGATGAAAATCCAGAAGACGAGTCTCAGGATAATCCACCTGCGAAAGCGCCACCCAGTAAGAAACGAAATCGTCCCCCTCCTGCGGATGATACTGATGATGATAACAATGATGAAAAACCAGAAGACGAGTCTGAGTATAATCCACCTGCGAAAGCGCCACCTAGTAAGAAACGCAATCGTCCCCCTCCTGCGGATGATACTGATGATGATAAAAATGATGAAAATCCAGAAGACGAGTCTCAGGATAATCCACCTGCGAAAGCGCCACCCAGTGAGAAACGAAATCGTCCCCCTCCTGCGGATGATACTGATGATGAAAATCCAGAAGACGAGTCTGAGGATAATCCACCTGCGAAAGCGCCACCTAGTAAGAAACGAAATCGTCCCCCTCCTGCGGATGGTACTGATGATGATAAAAATGATGAAAATCCAGAAGACGAGTCTGAGGATAATCCACCTGCGAAAGCGCCACCCAGTAAGAAACGAAATCGTCCCCCTCCTGCGGATGATACTGATGATGAAAATCCAGAAGACGAGTCTGAGGATAATCCACCTGCGAAAGTGCCACCCAGTAAGAAACGAAATCGCCCCCCTCCTGCGGATGATACTGACGATGATAAGAATGATGAGAATCCAGAAGATGCGTCTAATTCTACACCGCCAAAAAGTTCTAGCGGGAAAGCAAACGCTAGACCTCAAAACGAGCCTGGCTTGACACCACGAAAACGAAATAAGCCAAGTGCGCGACCAAGTAATACACCAAAGCGGAAAAATACCAACGCCGGAACCAATTTATCTTCTCCGAGTAAGCCAAGTACGAGATTGCCATCTGATGATGATGAGCCTAGTACAGAGCCAGATGAATCTGTGGGAGACGAACCGAATACCAAACGAAAGTCTACTCCCGCAGTTCAATCCAGATTAAAACCAAATTCTTCCCCCGAAGATGAGTCAAGTTCTAAACGCAAACCTTCCGCAAAACCTTCCGACGATCAAGACACGGATCCTACATCAGATAATAAACCAAAGAAATCAAAGCCAAGCAAAGCTACTAAACCTTCTACCCCAGACGCTACTTCTCCGGACGATTCGGACTCTCCTCCAAATTTAAATTCTCGGTTCAGCGAAGATCCAGACGCAGATTCTCCACCGAATTCTGGCCCAAACGGAGCTGAAAATACCGGCCCGAAATATCCGTTTAAGCCCAGCAACGAATCACCACCAAGTCCATCAAACGAATTCAATCCGTTCGGTGGATTCCCGTACCCTTTCGGTTTTGGTTCTGCGAACAGTTTCAGTTCTAGTACAGCGGGAGCGAGTGGGAATGCGGGTGCAGGCGCAACCGCAGGTGCGAGTGCAAGTGCAACCGCAGGTGCGAGTGCAAGTGCAACCGCAGGTGCAAGCGCAAGCGCGAGTGCAAATGCAAATAGCTTTGGTCAAGGATTTGGACCCAACTGGGGACCACCATGGACACAACCATGGGGTTCAGTCGTAGATCCGGGATTTAGTCCAAACTTTGGTTTACCTTTTGGTCCTGGCCCCATGATGATACCTAATTACATAACTAAGCCCCCTGCGAACCCATCAACCGATTCCACACCGAAAGATACACAAAAACCGAATTCACACCTCAATGAACCTACAATTCCTGAAATGAAACCTCCCTCGATGCCTTACCAAAGTCCCAACTACGATTATAATCCAGCTCAAGTTCCCAATTACATTTCTGGAGGTCCTCAAGCTCCAAAATACAATTCCGCTCCTGTATTCTCGAGTTACAATTACGATCTGAACTCGCCCAATGGAAACTCCTCTCCCAATCAATATTCGAACAATAATCCCGGTTTTAATCCCAATTTGAATATGAATCCGCTACCCTCATCTGGCTTCAATGCCCCTCTGCCTTCCAAAAGTTACGATTCCAAACCTAATCCCGGTTCTGACGTCGATTCTCCACCCGTTAGCTCGTCGTCGGCGGCAACCGGGGCTTTTGCTAGTGCCGGAAGTTTTGCAAGTGCCGGAACGGGATCGGGAAGCTCACCGATGAATTATCCAAATGGAGCATATCAAGGGGGTGGTAACGAGCTCGGAGGATTCCCCGACTGGAGTGGGGCAGGTACGATTCAACTGGGCAATGGCAAGAAAAGGACGAGATAAATCCGCCGCCATTAAATGACAATCATTACAAGGCATCACACGTGTGTTGTTGATTTTTTTCACTTCCGTATGCATGGGATGTGCTAGTGCATGCGTCTTGGACTAATATCGCTGTACTTTTAATCCCAATGCCGTTCAGTGCTGGCCTAATTATATAGCCTAGATATTACTCAAAATATAATAATTACTCCAACGAGTTTAGTGCACGAAAAGAACTCTGGCATGCGTCGCATAGCATGAAAAAGACAATGGAAATGTAGGAACGTTATCATCGCATCGATGTTGATACCTCAACGCATGAGAATGTAACCCCATATATGACTAACAAATTTGTTCACCAGGATAATGTATCTAATAGCGTGCTCATATTTTTTTCCTCCTGAAAATAGTGGATTATGTACTGACATGAAAATATGTATCTGATTCATTCTAGGTGCTAGTTCTAGCGCAGGCTCAATGGCAGGTTCACACTTCGGTGACGATCTTCAAAATAAAATCAACAAACACTTCAAGAGTATTGAGGCACAAAACAGGGCTATTCAGGCTAATATAGACGAACAGATTCGACAACAGCAACAATCGTAAGAATCTTTACAGCTCTACATTAGCTTGGCAAAATTCACTCGCATATGATACCATCTGAAAATTTCCAACGACATTCATTATTCACGGATTCTGTGCCGTAAAAAAAAAAACGCGTTGTTTCAGCTGAGTACTCGAAACGAAGAAAAGTCGGTGACTGTCGTCACGAATTGTTTTTGTTTCATCGTGCGTTGACATTGCTCATGCACGCACACTCACACACATACACATCTTTGATGCACAAATTTGCCTCTGTTCGATATGAGACCCCTCTCGTGGTGGTGATCACTTGTTCGCTTTTTTTTTTTTTTTCATCTTGCATTGTGCTTGGTTACGTCCGCGAAGCTATCACCGAGGTGCTTGGGCGACGGCCTCGGCATCGATGAGCAAAATGGCGATGGTAAGGTCGATCCGAGAGCCCGGACCAACGCATATACGTACGCTTCACCCATTAATGAAATACCTTTCACGGATTCTCATCATTTCTTTAACGAAGCAATGCAACAATCTTTGATTTCTCTCGCGCAAAGCTATCCAGCTGCCGGTTATAAACGATGGTTCAATTTAACGATTCTCAAATTCTACCTATTCACAGTGCTAATATCATATGCCCAAAATAAAGCAATGAAGATAAAAAAAAAAGTAATGAATTCCAGAACAACGGATAGAATGTTGATTGAATTTTTGGTTTTCTAATCGCAAACACAGATTCGGTCATTCAGGAAATCGTGTGAGTGGATTCCCTGGATTCGATGATTCCGTAAGTTCTTGCCAAAATCTTCTTTTACACTCGTGACGAAATTTTCACGGTTAGGCTTGATCGCGATATGTAAGAAATGAATTTTTATGTTTCGAAGGTGTTTGGCAGTGATGATTCATCGAGCGACTCAAGTGGGTCCTTCGGAATGGGACCTGCATCGGCCATCTCGAGTGTCAATATTGGACCTCATGGTGGATACCAGGCTGGACAAATAAGTCCCGTAAGTTTTCTTAGTTTTATCGTCCCTTGAGTGAAATTTCCCCCCAACCATTCGCCATTCCTATAGCAATGCAATTCCTAGCAAATTCCACGAAAATCAAAAAAGAGAAGTGACGAATTATGACGGACGATTGTGCAAATCGCTATTCTGCGGCTTTGATTATTGCCGAACATCCGCACAATGATCGATACAATCGAATATTTCAGGCTTCACCCGGAATATTCTCGCGTTTCGGCGAAGATGTTCCCGCTCCATCGGGCGACAATGTCGCTGTATTCTCGAGTTCGAGTTCCAGCCAATCCGTTGGCCCTGACGGCAAGGTAATATCTCGCAAAAGCGCCACAACCGGTGTCAATGACAACGGAAAGATCAGCATCAAGACCGTTCACGATCCTTAAACACGTCGATCAGCTTAAAATAATTCGCAATGGCAATAAACAATGAAACGTAATTAAGACAAAAACAAAAAGCTAATACAATCCTCAGGCATTCACGTCCTCAAAATGATTACGTGTGACAGCGTTTGTTTCGCCATTCGCAGACTCAATATATATTTCCTATATCGATAGCGTTTCATTATTTTTTATAATGAAAATATGCAACGAAAATGTGATTGTTAAACGTTAAATCGCACTGTGTGAGCAAATAATTCACGTACTACAAAGTTTCTCCATTTTTTTTTCCTTCTCCCCCTTGAACAATCCTCTACATCTTGCGGGATCTATCTTATATTTTATTTGTAATATATATTTTTCGTTCCTCCTAGCGATGAATAATAAACATTAAAGAAATTACACAAACATTTTGGAAAAACTTATATTTTCGTTGTTGTTGTTTTTTTTATTTATTTCACGAGGAAATAGTTCGCGAGGCAAAAAATCTTGACCGTTAGTCCAGAAGGTCCTGAGCGTTTCAGTTCCAGAGCCCGCAGACATTCGTAATTTCTTTCAGGAGTCCAAACAATTAGATGTAGAAAAAATAGTACATTGTGTACCAAGGAGGGTAAGTTGGACTTTTAACGCCGAGCGCGAGGCGGGAAAAGGCCAACCCTCCACGGTGCACACGATACTTTATATAACAAAACCATGTTTTCCGAGCTTCTCACTGACAACTTGTGTCACACGCAAACATCGTTTGACCGCAAAATGTATTAAATGGAAACGTGAGACCCACGTGGCCGGCGGGGGGTCCGGGGGGCGGCAGCCCCCCGGCCGGGGCTAGGGGCGGAGCCCCAGTGGGGGTAGGGGGGCGAAGCCCCCCGTACGCACAAGCGAATTTTTAAAAGTAAAAAAAAAAATCAATTTACACCGCTTGAAAAAGAATATACATTTATTTTCTTCCTTCATCTTCTATCTTTTTTTTTCTCCCACTCGTCACTGCTGTGTTGCCCAGTATCACTCATTTCGTTTTTTTTTTTTTTTTTTTTAATTATAATTGCACACAATCTATAATACAAGTTCGCTGCTTGTTACACGACACTACACGACACACGACGCAATGAGAATATTATGTAGGTAATTCAGGTTATGTTTCTTTCCGCGCATATATATAGAATATGAGGGTCAATGGGTATAAATACATAGTTCCTCGACGTGACGACTGATGGCAGCAGCTTTGCTCTACTACGTACGATTTTATGATCTTATATTACGGCGTACGATAACGTTCACGGTGTGTAACAAATGCGCATGCGCGGAGTACAATTCGAGATACTTTTTTGTCCTAGGACTAAAAAGTGCGCTTTTTCGTACTCCTACCCACGACAGTTCCCAAAACGCCTACTTTGTCGCCCGTAAACGCACGTCAAAAAGCGAGGAAAACATGGTTGCGTTATATAAATGTAATTTTCAAAGCGTTCAAAATTAAAAAAAAAATTGATAAGGTTGTTATGACGATACTTCAAAATGATGCCAATGCAGATCAAATTTTTCCATAATGTATATAATCCTTTTGCCTGCGTTCCTGTAAAACTTGGGTACGATTCACAGTACCGTTTTTGATAAAAAAAAAAATTCGGAAAGTCAATGTGTTTCGTAGATTAACTGCATTAGATAAATTCTGCCAATTTTTGCAGTATTTACGTAATAACTGACAAGGAAATGGTTTCAATAAGCTGAAAAATATCAATACGTTTCAGGAGACATTACCTGGGATATTCTGTAAAAATTTCAGAATTTTTGACGGTAACAGTTTTTAGAATATTTATAATGAAAGAGAAAGAGGACCCGCTCACCCGTGAGCGATGCAACTACGTCGATGCATGCCTCGCGTTCTCCGCGCGCCTACCCTGCTTGATCCCCTGGCTGAGTAACCAACGCAACAACCTTAAAAATTTGATTTCAAAAATTGATTTCAAGCACGCCTTTATGATATTTTTTTATCTCGAAAAGTACGAGGTCGATCTGCTTGAATTTTTACAGCTACGCGCAGTACACGACTACGAATGTTCTGTAAAAATTTCAAGTCCCTGTAAGTCTGTTGAGCAGCATTGAAAAAAGTTTGATTAGTTTTTCTGTTTTTTTTTTTTTTTTTTCGTTTTCGATCGAAATCACCGGGGATATCTTTTGAATATTTGGACGGCTCGTTAATTTATATATTGCAAATTTTTATTGTGCAACGAGATCTGTTTGACTCAATGGTGGCTCAATTTTATCGTCCACTGGATTTTTGCCAAGAATCCAAGGATTCCGGGTTTTCGATTCGTCGCGTGGTCCGAAATTACGCGGATAGAAAGAGGCTGTCTGCTGTGGCCCAAATGGATAACGTCTCGGCACTTTTCCCTGTCATGAAAAAAAAAAAAAGAATAGAATGAAATAAAACATCGGGCAATTTATTTTATTTCTCGTTGCGTAAGGACTCTCGTAGTTTTTACTTTTTTTTTTATTTTTATTACCATTATATTATTGTCGATAAAGTGTGGATAAGAAGAGGCTCTGCCGTTGTTGGGGCTGAATGCGGATGAGTCACGATGATACTCATATCCGGAAGCTCGTAATCCATCAATGATCGGCACATCCTCGACGCGACGAGTTTTTGGCTTCGTGATTACCTTAACGCTCACCGAATCAATCTCGTTATCCTCGTCGTTCGTATCACTCGTCATTGTGGTCTCGCAAATGTTATCCTTGCAATCAACAGTGCTGGGAATTGACGAGATCACGTCTTTGCCACTCACGACTATGTAAATGTTCTTGATCACCTTTGACTGGCTCGACGAAGGATTCTGTCAAATATCGATACATGTAACGGCGAGATCGGACAGCCGGTTTTATCGAGTTGCGCTTTACACGTTAGTTCGATCGGAGCAGGTCCTTATATTAGCAAAGATAACTTTGATTACTTGGTTGTTCTCTGTCGTCAAGTCTTTCCCATTTTATCGTCGTCGTTTTTTGTCAAATCAAGGTACACGTCGTCGGTAGCGTATTTCGGCTAATTCGTTGTCAAATCAGCGTCGTCCGTTTGAACGTAGCGTCATTATTTCATAATCATAACAGTCTTTTTGATCCTTTAACACAGTTTATGTGAAAGACTATAAGACGAGCGATATATGAACTATGTTGGCTGTAATGTTTCCAGTTTGAGCTTTTAGTATAAAAATGAATATATTTTAATTATGCGAGCGGGGAATGAGCGGGAGAAAAAAAAATACTATTCGTCCTTTGTCCCGAATTCGAATGAGTCACGAATCGCCATTATTTTTTTTGTCGACCTTTGACCACGCTCGCACGAATAATATATGTTTTTTATATCTATATTTATGGCTGCTTCCATGGTACCGCTGTCCGTGAATCCATAACGAGCTATAACATTTTTATGACCTATGCGGCTTGTCGAAAAATCTATTATATTCGATCCTAACAAATATATATTGGACAGCTCGTTTGGAGTTCAAACGTTCGGAGTCTGAATAAATTTACGAGACTCTCTCGCGTCGTTTAGCTCAATATGACTTTTGCTCGTCTACGCACGTTATCGTCTTCGCGATAAACGACGAAGAAAAAAAAAACATCTCGGTGTGTCGAAATAATGCAATTGAATTGAAAATTAAAAAAAAAAAACATACTTACGTAATTATTCCGCGTTCTTATTGAATTTCCGGGACTTTGAGAATTGAAATTTCTTCCGGAAAATGATCTCGAGCCAGACGATCGAAAACCACGAGTCTCCTTCGGTACGTCGGCTTCATTCTTTATCACTATTATCACCGGATCTGATGAACTAACGGAGGAAGATTCGGGACAATGCTCGTCGGAATCGAGATCGATTTTCGATGAAATTTCAATCGCCGAGATTATCGAAAAAATAAGAGAAATTACGACCAATAACTTTGCCATATTTCTTCGATGATTTCGAGGGTTTTGAGCCAATGAGATTTTTTTTTTTCGTATCTGTGTCACGATATCGAGCAGCGAAGACACTGATATATTTCTTGACTTTTATGTAAAACTCGTTACCGAGGAACACGCAATTGCTTCGTAGCACGGAAAAAGTAGGGATAATAGTTTTAGGATGCCTCGGAGATAAGAATAATACATATATATGAGGAAATTAAAGTGACCTCAGTGTGGATCTACACGCGATTTTCGCGAATAAAAAGGATAATTATTCTTCGACTCCAAACAACAGAACGAAAACAAACAAAAATCCTGAAATTTACCCCTATTAATAGCTTGCGATTGCCAGGAATTTTTCGCGAGACAAAAAAATGACCAAAAAAGATGTGTGTTATAAAAAATAAGAATAAAAAACAGTCACTCAACCAGAAAGTATTTCGATTAAGTTTCAATTATTAAAATTTCAATTTTCCATCTAATGGATTGTCACTTGGCACAATTTTTTTTGTTAATTAAATTTTTTTAATTCCAGCTTTTACCTATAATTAAAAAATAACATTAATCCCATTCATAAACATCTTGATTAAATATTTATCGGTGATAAATACACCGAAAGAGTGAAAAAAAAAAAATCCTGGATAATCAATAAAACAAATTTAATTAATAAAAGGGAGAAAAAAAAATGGATTTCGTATATTCATTATGCAAAATTTTTGTTCATAGCAGAACTCGTAATTTTATGAAAAGACTAAGGCAAACAAAAGTGGATCGAAAAGCGACGATCATCGTTAACGAAGGGGTTGGAAAGAAAAAATATAATAAAATCATTCACTCCCGACAAACCCCTTCGGACGATGGCAGTTAATGGACTCTCCTGCACACTCTGACCATTTACGACGTTCATGAATGACATTATCGGAGTCTCCGCGACTAGTTTCACTCCCTCGTGTGCAAGTATATACACGCAAAAGTGTCGAAGGGGGATAAAGTGCGAAGCATACAACAGAGGGTGAACCCCTCAAAGTCATTCTTCCTCCGTGAGAGAAACCGTGATTATACTGGCCACGAGAGCATCGACACTGTACCTCGAGTAATTTCACGTCTCGTCGACGTACATACAACAGCGTTCAATCCGGTACACTGGTTGTTCCAGGCCGAATCGACGATGAAACTAACCATTTTTTTTTGTATAAAAAACTTGTGAATTTTTAGATTTTTTTTTTCAACAATTCTTTCGATCTTCATTCAGCCAAAATTTTGAATCAAGTCTGCCGGACGCGTTATAATATTTTCTCGCACATTAACACTTCGGTCAATGGACAAAATTTTTTGAAAATCCGACCGTAGATCGCCTTGGCTAGAGAAAAATAAAAATCAATCTATCCGTTAGCCTCGTTATTTGTCCGGAAAATGAGTTCATGGCAGATGAAACAATCGTGGATGAGAAAACTTATTATTAAAAAAATAAAAATAAAAATATAATAATCACGTAATTGGTTAATAACAATTATTTTGAAAATTCTGATGATTTTAATTCCCTAAATTATTTTGGCTCCTTTTTTATTTTAGTTGTGGCCAATTCATGAATTATTTTTTAAATAAGAAAGTAGCAAAAAAATACAGGAAGTCTTCGTTTTTTTTGTATGACCTAAATCAGAACCAAGTAAATCTTCCAATTTAACTGGAGTAATTTTTTGAACATGAAAAAATTGAATATGGCACGAGCCTATTTTGCCTTGGATAACCTATAATGTACAGTGTTCTTTTCATTTTTATACTCCTCGACGTTTGACTAAGGCCTCCCTTAGCAAACAAAGGGGATGGCCACTATATATGTATACCGGCACCAAGTGTGAGAGAACTTATTGAAATTCATCGAGAGACCTCCCCTGGCACTGTAAATCCCCTTGAGCCACGATCGATTTGGGTTCCGTTAAACCCTTTTTTTTAAACTCCCTTCGCCAATCGAGTCGTCCACTTTCATCCCACGTCATAAATGTATCACACTTTTTTCTATTTTTTTTTCCATCATTTCAATTGGGAGTATAAATGAAATTTTTTTTATTTCAAAATCTGGTAGTTTAGGAAAAAACATTTAGTACGTATTTTTTATTTTTTTTATTTGAATCAAAGTTGCCGTTAATATAACAAATTGAAAAATATAACATTATGACGTCACACATGTTACGCTATATCTATATATATATCAAAATCCGTGAAATTAAATTGCCTATAACAGGTGCATCTGTCATTTTTAACGAAAATTAAAAAATACGTCCTCATTATTTTTACTTACTCTAAATTATGCGCCCCAATGATTGAAAAAAAAAATTTCATTCATACTCCTAATTATCACGATCTTGATTCACATGAAATGTGCAAATAAGTGATTCGATTGAATGTGTGCAAAATGACTGTCCAATTAAAGAACGTCGAGGTTTGAATCCAACACGACGATTAAACGATTAAAATTGTTGCAGACTTCCGAGTTACGTAATCTCCAAGCGATAGCGATAATTTTTTTTTTCGTTCGCAAGATTCGCGAGCGAAAAAATCTTGGAGAGGAATAAATGAGTATGTCATTTTTTTTCTAGCAAATTTGTGCGGGGAAATTTTACTCTCATTATTTTGCTACATTTTCATTTTTTTTCTCCATGTGCGTCGAATCGGAGTAAGAAATTAGAAAAAGATATTTTACTTTTATTATTTTTTCAGTGTCATTTTTTTTTCATTTTCAATCTTTACGTTGAGTCGGAGTAAAAAATTAGAAAATACTTTTTACCTTTATTATTTTGTCACATTTTCATTTATGCTTTCTCGTCGAGGAAGCTTTGCGATGGTGGAAAAAATTCGAAATTTTAATCTCAATGTGTTCGAAATTTCCCACGCGTCGATAAATTATATTTAGAAAAAAATATGACATCCCCTTTGTTTATTAAAACTTTCGTCACAATCTGTAACGAATGTCCCGTTTTACCTGATTTTGAATTTTTCAAAAAATGTCTGTGATCGCTCCAACTTTCTTAAGCTTTCATTCATTTGCTCAAAATTTTTTACCCGAATAGTTGAGGCTACAAGAATGTTTGGTATTAAATTCGGCAAGAATCGCTCGAGCGATTCAGATCTCAAAAATTAAAAAAAAAAAAAACATTATAACGGCTCTAACTTCCGCAAATATTTGGCTAACGGGCGAAATTTTTTCACATTGACAGGTTACAGGACAAGAATGCGTGACGTTGAATTTCATAAGAATCGCTCGAGAGTGGTTCAAATTTTAAAAAAATTTTAAGATATCGGGCTTAATTCGGAGCTTATTTTTGGAGATAAGAAGAATATTTTAAACGATGTTTGACATAAAATTTTGGAAAATTTTAGGTTTTAGTAGAATTTGCTAATTTTTCAAACGTTTTTGTGAAAATTTAGAAAATTTCTAATCTTCACGCTTTTTATTTTCTGTGAGTACGTTGAATCCAAGTTTTAAAAAATTGGACAATAACTTTTTTTTGCAATTTTCATACCGGATAGAAAGGTTCCCAAGGTGCAAAGTAGCCCTTTGCTCTTTTCTCATCGATCATCATGATTCGTTTTCACATTTCGTGTATACTTTGTCAATTTACGACAGCCAAAGAGTATAATTGAGGTATTTATCTACAGGCTGGGTTATTATTGTCACATTTGCAGTCTATTATTGGTTCGTAGACTATTACAGGGCTATTTATGAACGATTGACGAGTATCGAGAAGCGTTGGGCCGGATCATGAAAGCATCAGAGAAGAAGCATTAATGACCCGTGACCCAATCGTTCACGCACCATTAGAAATTTCCAGATAGCGAGGAATTAATTCGACCGAGCTCCCATGACCCTTGCAACGGAAAAGGGCACGAATCCGGTTCGATGAATTGCAAATATCCCCAGTAGACGAAAATAAAAAAACGAAACTGAAAGACCCTATTTGTATTCTTTCATTTTTTTTTTCTATTACCATTTCAAAGGCTTTCGTGAATATTTTTTTGGCAGGCGAAATTTAAGGATTGATTTCAATGACAGGAAAATTTTGACCGAGCACATCTTATTAATGAGGGAAAAAAAATTATAATTACGAATGCTCAATTTGTGACATGTTTTTCGAGCAGTTTTCATTTTTTTTTTTTTAAATAAATACCGCGAATTCCGCATCAAAATTTGAAGTGAAAATGAAATTAAAGTTCGAATAAAAATCTCTTTGGTTGTTTGATTTAATTAAAATTCGATGAAAGTTCGATGAATTGCAAATATCTCCAGCAGACGAAAATAAAGAAACGAAACTAAAAGCCTCTATTTATATTCTTTCGCTTTTTGTTTTCTTTTTTTTTTTTCATAAACAAAAATTCCGAATTTCACATCATTTGTAGTGAGAATGAAATTGAACTTTAAATAAAAATTCCTTTGGTTATTTAAATCAACTAAAATTCGATGAAAGTTCGATAAATTGCAAATATCTCCAGCAGACGAAAATAAAGAAAAACGAAACTGAAACCCTCGATTTATATTCTTTCATTTTTTTTTCTTCTTTCTATTATTTTTTGAGCCTTCTTGAACATTTTTTTTTGTAGGCGAAGTTTAAGGATTGATGTAAAATGACAGGAAAATTTGAACCAAGTACATCTCATTAATGAGGGAAAAGAAATTATAATTACGAATGCTTAATTTGTGACATTTTATATTTTATATTTATATTTTATTGATTCACACCATTTTTTTTCGTGAATATGAAAATTTCCAAAATAAAGATTTATTATTCAGCAATTTTCGCATTGTAAGCAATACCGATACCGAGTTTCACAAGAAAAAAAAGATGAAACAAATACAAAAACGTTTTAGAAGAAAAAAATCAACATTTAACGATAGGTATAATTGAAAAATAGTTAAAATATTGATTTTCAGAGATTTTTTTCGAAGATATGAACCATCCGTCAATGTTCCGTGAATGTGGGTTTGAAAGGGTACATATCCGGGCACCTTGTATAAAAAAATCAAAATTTTTGGAATGAACTGTTTCCGGTTATCAGTGATAAAGTGAATTTAACGCTAAAAATGGCGTTTTTAAACGTCCCGCGCGCCCCCTATATATTGTCAAAAAATCGAAACATTGCACGGAGACCTTTATTTCAATGATATCTTTGATTTTGTGAGGGTAGCCAAAAGTTTTTTAATTTTTCGTTCCACCCTAATATATATATATATATATATATATATTACATAGTATACATTACACACACACACACACATATATATACAGTAGAGCCTCGATTATCCGAACCCGTCGGGACCGGGCCTAGTTCGGATTATCGAAAGTTCGGATAATAGAAATGCGTTGTCGTAGATAGCGGTCTTACATATTGCATTATGGGAAAAATAAGAAAAACGGGCAGATATTTTGAGCGATTTAACGTTATGCTTGTGTATTTCAATTATATATTTAAAACAAAACAGTAATATATGCCTTGATAAAAATTTAGTGTTTAATTTCAGGCTTTTTTTTATCATAAATTGCTGAATATTTGGCTGCCGTATGGAAGCTACGCGTTTTTTTGCCGTTTATTCGTTCAAAAAGAAATTGATATTACGGACATACAACAAATTATCTCGGAATCATGTTTATTTTATTTTTTCTTCAACCAATCTAAAATATATATTTTGTCATACGTTTGTAACGCTCTCGGGTAATATTCGTAGTATTCACTTTTTAACGACAAAGTCGCTTGGATAAATTATTATTGAACAGAAGAAAAAAAAAACAAGAATCAGAAGTCTTGCATGGAACACGACGATGTCATTGTATTTATCTCTAATAGCAAATTTTTATAAATTATTCAGCCAAGTTTTATTCCGTGTGTATTTAAAATTTTATCAACGATACGTATCTTTGTAGCAATTCTTAATGACCCCTTGCGAAATTAATTTGTCTTCGAGCATAACGAAGCTCGTTTTTTTTTTTTCATTTGAGAGTACTTCTGTCGAGCGAACGTCGAAGACATCGGACGAGCAGCATTTCGAACGAAAAACAAACAAACAAAAGGCATTTTTATTGTAAAAAAAAAAAAATCGCGCCACGGTTCGGATAATAGAACGTTCGGATAAAGCAAGTATACGTTCGGATAACGGAGGGTTCGGATAGTGGGAGTTCGGATAATCGAGGTTCTACTGTATATATATATATATATATATATATATATATATATATATATATATATATATATATATATATATATATATATATATATATTACATATATATATTATATATATTATATTATATATATATTACATAGTATATATTACATAGTTGTCCTCCGGATGAACGAAGGATTTATTTTTTGGACAATTATTTTTTTCTTAATAGACAAAAATTTGAGTAAAATTTTGGTCAAAACAACATTTTTGACTTTCAACGTTCGACATTTTGTGAAAAATTGAAATTTTTCAAAACCCTTCGTTCATCCGGAGCATTATATCATTAATTAAAGTTCTCTCCCTCTTTTGTTGGTTTCGGATGATCCATTGCAGCGCGAGAGTGATCACCGCAACACCCTTTTTTTTTTTTTTTTTTTGCAGACGTCTCGCCCATTGCCTCTCCTACCGGCTTATTTTTAAATATTTTTGTTTTGAAAAAAATTGCAATGCCTACTTTAAATATATATCTTTCATATGGAAAAACTGTTGTTATAAATTATTTTGTCGTTTGGCCAAAAAAAAACATTCGGAAAAAAGCCTTTTTTTGAACGTTCCAACTGTAAAAAAAATAATTCAAGCACCGTAAATTAAAGAATAAATACATTAAAAGCAAATAACGAACCTGTTCTTTATTATAAACAGGGGGAAAAAAAAAAAGAAAAAGGGGCCAAAACTTTCGTGGTTTACTGTGCAATAAATTTATTACCTCGTACGTAACGTGTGCTCGTAATTCAATGTACATGCACGGTTACAACTTCTTTTTTTTTTTTTCCTTCCTTAAAAACGCATACAATGCATCTATCGTATATTTAAATACATAATTTATATACAAATTACGTCTGTTCACTATGTACAAGGTTTTACTATCCACTATTAATAAACAAATCTATGTACAAAATTACAAAAAAAAAAAAAAAAAGAATTGGCACATTGGATAGCTATGTGGCAAGCAGAATTACTATCACATTTTTTTTTTCCTCTTCTTTACAATTTATTCTCCTTTAACCGGGGAATATTGAACGATGCAGTCTATTTGTTTGTTTTTTTGTTTGTTTTTTGGGTTTTTATTTTTTTTGGACAATAGCTCGCACGATTGATAAACTCGCTGGCAGTGCTCGATGGGAAAATTGTTTCTTGGTCCTGTTTTGTATTGTTTTCTTTTTTGTTTCAACCAACGAGGAATCGATAGATCGGTTTACTTTTTTTTTTTCCCCTCACTCTCAGCTCGGATGGAAGAATATTTTTGACATTATTCGCGAGTAAAATTATTCGAGGTAATTGAGAAAAAAATTAATCAATCACAATCACTCGGAGCAGTTGAAAAAAAAGCTAAATTCGTTTGCACGAATTTTAGATTTTTTTTTGAAAATTTAATTACAATTGCTGGTGGGATTGTAATTAATTTTTCGTCATTGCGATCATGGCTTCCGGTAATCTGTGATTGGGGCAAAAATTTTTTGGGATAAAAGATTGTCATCAGAATTCTAAAATGTATTTTTTGTTTTTTTTTTGTTTTCGTGAAACTTTTCTATTCACTGGCTGAGTAAAATAAAAAATAAAAAAAGAAAACCATTGAATTTGGGCAATTTTTTTTCGATCCTAAAAAAAGGGTCATGCTCTCCCCTGTGACAGAAAAAAAAGTCGAGCCTCGCACTCATTTAAAATTAAGTACTTGAGTACGAGAGACTTTTTTTTTCCTAAATCTTTAACCGAACGATCCAGTCGACGAGTTCTTATTTTTCCAAAAAAGTTTGAGTGTTTTTTTTCCTTTTTTTGTTTTCTTCTTCTTCTTCTTCTTTTTCTTCTTCTTCATTCGTTTTTGGCTTCTTATACGTATCTCGTGAGCTGGGTATGAAACTCCTGGAGGCAAACGATCAGCTGACTGAAGGTTGGCCTCTCGTCGGCCGACATTGCCCAGCAATAAGCCATTACGGCGAACAACTCGTCCGGACAATTGATCGGTTGGGCGAGCCTGTAACCATCTCTCAGATACGATGCCATCTCGAAGGGATCGACCTCGACGTAGGGCTGCTGAGCGAGTGTCGTTAATTCCCAGAGAAGTACACCAAAGGCCCACTGTGTCGAGAGGCAACGAAATGTAAAATAAAATATTGAGCTTGAGTGTCGAAAAAAAAAACAAATTTTACTTCTCGAACTGTCATTGGAGTAAATTTTGAAGAATTTTTCTTTTTTTTTTTTTGCAGAGACGCGGATACGTGAATTGGAGGAATGAAAATTAAGAAAAAGTCATGAATTTTCGTACGATTTTATGGGGTAATAAAAATAATATTAATTCGGAGTAATAATAATAATTAAGAGAAAAGTAATTCGAATGATTTTTTTTGGTCATCCAAAAAATTCGACGATGACGATGTTAATATTTTGAGAGACAAAGAAAAGTAAAATAAAATATTGAGCTTGAGTGTCGAAAAAAATAAAAATTGTACTTTTCGAATCTGTCATTCGAGTAAATTTCGAAGAATTTTTCATTGTTTTTTGCAGAGATTCACATACGTGAATTGGACAAATGAAAATTGAGAAAAAGTCATGAATTTTCGTACGATTTTATGGGGAAATAAAAATAATATTAATTCGGAGTAATAATAATAATTAAGAGAAAAATAATTCGATAATTGGTCATCCAAAAAATTCGACGCTGACGATGTTAACAATTTTAGAGGCAAAGAAAAGTGAAATAAAATATTGAGCTTGAGTGTCGAAAAAAATAAAAATTGTACTTCTCGAACTGTCATTGGAGTAAATTTTGAAGAATTTTTCTTTTTTTTCTTTGCAGAGACACGCATACGTGAATTGGTCAAATGTAAATTGAGAAAAAGTCATGAATTTTCGTACGATTTTATAGGGAAATAAAAAAAATATTAATTCGGAGTAATAATAATAATGAAGAGAGAAATAACTCGAATTTTGTTTTTTTGGTCATCCAAAAAATTCGACGCTGACGATTTTAACAATTTAAGAGGCAAAGAAAAGTAAAATAAAATATTGAGCTTGAGTGTCGAAATAAAAAAACAAATTTTACTTCTCGAACCGTCATTGGAGTAAATTTTGAAGAATTTTTCTTTTTTTTTCTTTGCAGAGATTCACATACGTGAATAAAATAAATAAAAATAAAAATAATATTAATTCGGAGTAATAATAATGAAGATAATTATAATTCAAATGATTTTTTTTTGGCCATCCAAAAAATTCGACGATGACGATGTTAATATTTTGAGAGACACAGAAAAGTAAAATAAAATATTGAGCTTGAGTGTCGAAATAAAAAAACAAATTGCACTTCTCGAACTGTCATTCGAGTAAATTTTGAAGAATTTTTCATTTTTCTTTTTTTGCAGAGACACACATACGTGAATTGGAGGAATGAAAATTGAGAAAAAGTCATGAATTTTCGTACGATTTTATAGGGAAATAAAAATAATATTAATTCGGAGTAATAATAATAAAGAAGAGAGAAATAATTCGAATTATTTTTTTTGGTCATCCAAAAAACTCGACGATGACGATGCTAAGAATTTAAGTGGCAAAGAAAAGTAAAATAAAATATTGAGCTTGAGTATCGAAAAAAAAAAAATAAAAATTGTACTTCTCGAACTGTCATTCGAGTAAATTTTGAAGAATTTTTCTTTTTTTTTTGCAGAGACGCGGATACGTGAATTGGACAAATGAAAATTCAGAAAAAGTCATGAATTTTCGTACGAATCTATGGGGAAATAAAAATAATATTAATTCGGAGTAATAATAATAATTAAGAGAAAAATAATTCGATAATTGGTCAGCCAAAAAATTCGACGCTGACGATGTTAACAATTTGAGAGGCAAAGAAAAGTAAAATAAAATATTGAGCTTGAGTATCGAAAAAAAAAACAAATTGTACTTCTCGAACTGTCATTCGAGTAAATTTTGAAGAATTTTTCATTTTTTTTTTGCAGAGACACACATACGTGAATTGGAGGAATGAAAATTAAGAAAAAGTCATGAATTTTCGTACGATTTTATGGGGAAATAAAAATAATATTAATTCGGAGTAATAATAATAAAGAAGAGAGAAATAATTCGAATTATTTTTTTTTGGTCATCCAAAAAATTCGACGATGACGATGTTAATATTTTGAGAGACAAATAAAAGTAAAATAAAATATTGAACTTGAGTGTCGAAATAAAAAAACAAATTTTACTTCTCGAACTGTCATTGGAGTAAGTTTTGAAGAATTTTTTTTTTTTTTTTTTGCAGACACGCATACGTTAATTGGAGGAATGAAAATTAAGAAAAAGTCATGAATTTTTGTACGATTTTATAGGGAAATAAAAATAATATCAATTCGGAGTAATAATAATGAAGATAATAACAATTCGAATGATTTTTTTTGGCCATCCAAAAAATTCGACGATGACGACGTGAACATTTTGTTATCATATTTGGTGTACAAAAATTTTGTTTTTTTTTTTCCCCCCAACTGTTCATGGCACATGAATGTTTTCATTTTTTTTAAATCGATGTCTGGACTCGTGCACAGTATCGTAAATCATGAATGATTAATTTTTTAAATCCTGTATTCCATTGTGATGTATACACAGTAAAAACAAAAATTGTAAAATTCTGTGAGAATTGACAGAGAATTATAGTCCCTGAAATAATTCGATAATTCGTTCGCCAATTTTGGGATCAATGTGGCGAGATATGGTAAATTTGAACAAAAAAAAGAAGGTATATCTATAAAATGTATACGCCAACAAAATTCAATTCGACGAGGATTTTTCCATAACAAATTTTGTAAAATTGAGCAAACAATTCCGTACGTTTTAATCAATTTTACATCGTTAACAGAAATTCCTCAATTGGAAACGTTTTTTTTTTGTCCTGCGAATTTTATTTTCATTCGATTGTTTTTTAATTAAAAAAAAAAATATCCCAGACTCGAAACGAGATCGATCGGTAGAAAAAAGGGAAAAATTATTTGTCCGGAAGTCATAACGATTGGAAAAAGAAATGATGAAATGAATGAGTGCAACATTTTTTTTTGGGCATGCATTATTCTCAAACGGAAATTGCGATAAAAATTTGTGTTTTTTTTTTCTTTTTCTTTAGAATTTTAAATATACTGACCACATCGGACGCCGTCGTGAATGTCTTGCTGAGCAGGCTCTCGATCGCGAGCCACTTTATCGGACGATTTTCATTATCACCGAGGCAGTGATAGTCCTGAGGGAAAAGATCTCTGGCGAGTGCATTATCGGTGATCTGTACTCTCAAGTCGTCGTCGACACTGGGAGGAGAAAAAAAAAACAAAAAACAATAAAAAAACACATAAATGAATCCCAAAACTGTCAAAAAATTGAGAAGATCCCAAGTTTAAAATTAATTCAAGGCGAATAAAAATAAATAAGTAAAATCGATTTCTCTGGTTCATCGAGTAAAGTAGACCTGGCAATGTTTTTTTTTTTTTTTTTTTCAATCATTTTGCTCAAAAAAAATCGACGAGAAATTAATGAATTGATAATTTTCAAAATATAGAAAAAAAAAAAGAAGAAGAAGAAGAAGAAAAAAAAGAAGAAGAGACTCGACGAGTCGAGGGAAGAATAAAAATGTGGATTACTCACACGCAATTTCTCGCAGCAAGATCTCGATGTACGAGCCTCTTTCTGTGAAGATACTGCACGCCCTTTGCAGCCTGAAGGGCCATCTCGACGACTTCCTGAGTCGTCAGAGCACGCGGAGGACCCTCGCTGCTCAATTTACATCTCAGCAAAAATCTCTTCATGTTCCTGTAGCCCGTGTGAGGATAGAGGAGAAACGGAGCACCCCGGTCCTCGATCGAGACACCGAGTACCGGAAGTAGAGCCGCGTGACTGAGACCATAGAGGGCCAGACCCTCGCGCAACAAAAGGGCAACCTTGAACATTTATAAATAATCATGGAAATTTGTTTTCTTTTTTTTTTTTTTTTGTAGCAATTTAATTATCAGAATTTCCCTATCGTCGATAATTAGTATATTAATTGTTGTTATTATTATCATATGATTAATATTATTAATTATGATTAAAATATCAATTAATATTGCATTTTTCACAATCCTCGATCAAAATTTTGATTCGATCGGAATTCCAGCACTCCGGAATACGAAAAAATTAATAAAAAAAAAAAAACAACAACAATATCGAACTTTGATTTTCAATGTAATAATAATAATAGAAAAAAATTACAAAAAAAAAAAATAAAATAAAATAAATTTTGGTAATGATTAAATTTTTATTTGATAAAATAAATTATTATATGATATTTGGTAAAAAATTAAAACTCAAGTTGTAATTTTTCTGATTAATCATTACCAAAATTTATTTTATTTTTTTTTTTTTTTAATGAATTTTAATGATTTTTCCAAACGGTTATGAATTTTTTATAGAATTTTCTCGCACTCTTCGATGTTTCTTTTTTTTTTTCAAGGAATTTTCCAAAATTGACAAAAATTCGCGAATTTCAGAAATGCAATACAAGCCCTGAAGATTTTATTTGCGATTTTTTTTTTTTCATCTTCAGTGACACATCGGAAATAATTATAATATAAAAGTACCGATTAAAAAATGTTTATTAAAATTTCGTAAGCATTAAAAATAAATTTCAAACAAATTCAAATTAAAAAAAAAAATTTCGTAAAAATCATTAAAAAACAAGAAAAGATAAACCTTAAAATTTTATTTGCAAAGGGGTGACTAACCTGGGCCTGTGACGCGTGCTCAGCGGCCGTTTTCACGAGCACATCACGAGGAGTGGTCGCACCCTCCTCGTGATAACTGCCTCGATAAACCCGTCCGAAAGTGCCCTCCATCTCGATACTGAGAAGACGAACTCGGCATCTGGAGGAAAATAATAAAAAAAAAAAAGAAAAAAATAAATAAATCAAACAAGTCAGAGTCGAATAAATTCTAAAATTACTTCTGGAGCAGATCCAGAGAGAGTTGAGGTAGAAAAAAAAATTGGACGATATCTGGAAATGAATGCATTGAAAGTAACGAACGTGTTGAAGTTGAATAAATTAAGGAATCTCGTTCCCAAAGAGACTCGAAGTAAAACGGGGGAAACAAAAAAAAAAAAAATTACAAGAGGTCAGACATCAATTTCCGGGTGACCTGAATGACATGGCATAATTGTTGAAACTTGTTAAAGTAGTTCGGCTGTTTGAGCAAGTACGGTAAATGTCCATCAATTTTTGCGGTGAATAACAGTTAAAAGTCCCCTGATTACAATAAGCACATTTTGGGGGGCTCTTGCGGGGCAAAATTTTGAATTATTTCATTTTTTAATTTTGATTTTTAACACAGTACCTTATGGAAGAACTCACAATAATGTTAATTGTAAAAAAAGTAATCGGTGGTTGAGCCTCAGAAAAGTTTCCACCATAAAGGAAATTTATCGCAGATTCTGTTTATTTCAAAAAAACATGACCTTACGGTGCTTTTCAAAAAGAAAACATAAATGAACTTTTGTTTTCGACGTGTCGGAAGCGGATGGCAGACATTTACGTTGCACTGCTGGAACAGCTGATTGAAGCTTCGGGCAGAGTCGGTAATCGCGGGAATTTTAAATTCTCGAGCAACTTTAAAAGTGAATAACATTTATTTTTTTTTATCACGAATAAACTAAATTTTACTAATGAATTTTCATGTATAATCTTTTGAATTATCAATTTTTTAACCATAAAAAGCTGTATCCACAATTCTTCGACCAGTGTTGTTTACGTTTATTTTCACTTTTTGGTCGAGTTTTATAGATTTTTTTAAATTTATTTTTGAGATTAACTCACGCGCTTTAATTCGTCGAATAGCTTCGCTTTTTTAAACGAACTGACCATTTCTTTTTCTCGGTGCCATTACTTCATAACTTTTCTTTCGCGTTATACAAATGTCGCAGCTAGGTTATGTGTAATATGTCACCGGCACTGGCACGGGGGGCGGAGGGGTGAGAGGGGCAGCGAGCCGACTTTACCCGAACATTGGACAATCATGGCGGACTCAATCACTTAACTAGTCAAGTTAAAGTATAAACTTTATCTTTGACGATATTTTTAAAGCATTTCATGACATTTATGTGATAAAAATATTATCAATGTAAGTGTTCATTAATTTTATTAATAATTTAGACGTAAATTTAATCGATATAAATGAGTTGCCAACTTGACTACAGTCATACGACGGCCGAACTACTTTAAATGTCAACTGTCATTCTGGGAAGGACTTTGTTCTCTATAAATATATGTATCTATAATAAATATATGTATCTATATAAGTATATGTATCCATATACTTATATAGATATAATATAAATACTTATATATAAGTATATGTATCTATATACTTATATAGATCTATATAAGTATATGTAAGTATAATAGTATATGTATCTATAATAATAAATATGTGTATCTATAAATATAAATATATGTATCTATAAATCGGGCATTATTCAGAGATGAGTCAAGAGAGAGAATCTCGATATACCTAGGGAGAAAATTCGTGTGGCGCCTGGGTCACGAAAATTTGTACAACCAATGTACATGCACACACTTGTGTCGCCCTCCATGACAACTCAGCCACCCCGTTTTTTTTTTTTTTTTTTTTTTTGGTTTCGAAAAAATTATTCAGTATGGGCATTTCAAAGGACAATATATCCATGAAATTTCACCAAAATTTCATCCTCCCCCCCCTCCACTATTGTTGGTTCTCGAGATAATGATTAATTAATTCTCAATTTTGTAAAAATCATAACTCTGTAACTGCTGATCGGATTTAAGCGATTAAAAAAAGAATATTTTTTATTTTTTTTTGCCCTTTTCAAAGAAAAATATTCCGTCATCGGAGAAAAGCTCATTAGACAGTTTTCGGGGTAATTTCTCGATTTTTTTTTCCACAAAAGGGCCACCCGAAATTCCACTCACTCTTTTTTTTTTTCCCTGATAGAGTGGGGCAATACGCAGCTCCGCAGGATTTTTTCAAGATGGAAGAGGGCACGGGTGAAGTGGGAAAAAATTTTTTTTTGTCAATTTACCCCCAAAACTGTCTAATTGAGCTTTTATCCGATGAGGGAAAATTTTTTTTTTCGAAAAAGACAAAAAAAAATTCTGTTTTTTAATCGTTTAAATCCGATCGGCAGTTACAAGGTTATGATTTTTACAAAATTGAGAATTCATTAATCATTATCTCGAGAACCAACGATAGTGGGGGGGGGGGGGGGGGGATAAAATTTTGGTGAAATGTCATGGATTATATTGTCCTTTAATTAAATTAGTGGATTAAATTAGTCTGGGGGATGAAATTTTGGTGAAATGTCATGGATGTATTGTTCTTAAAAATTCTCATACCGAATAATTTTTTCGAGACCGAAAAAAAAAAAAACAAGCGCGACTTACAGGACATTCCTTGCCCAATCTGGACAGGCTGTGACCCTCAAGCTTTTTGATTTTTTTTCAAATTTCTTCCCCTTGTTCAGTAGTCTCGAAGAAACAACTTGTGATTTTTTTTTTTTTTTTTGGATATTATTCTCAAGTATGGTTTGAACTTCGGAAATTTTTTCAAATCCGACATTTGCGATAGGAAAATCCTACCATTTAGGATAGAATTTTCAAAAATCCGCGGAGTCGAAAAACCACTTGAGAATAAAATCGCAAAAAAAAAAAAAAATCACAAGTGCTTCTTCGAGTCTATTGAACGAGGAAAAAAAAAAAATTTGAAAAAAAATCAGATAGGCCGAGGGTCGCGGCCTGTTCACTTTGGCATGGAGTGCCTCGCACATATATATGGAGGTTGGGCGTGTGAAAACGTGCTAAAAGTGTGCGAGACATAAATCTTCATTATTCAAAAGATTCGTGCTCCCCCCTTGCCTGGATAAACGTGAATGCCTACTGGAAGTAACTCACGAAAATTCAAACGATCAAAAAAAAGACGCTTTTTGGTATTTTAAGTATTTTTACGAGTAAAGATTTATCGCTCCTGATTCTCAAAGACGAGGACGAGAGCAACACGAAAAAAAAAAAAAAAAAAAATTCGTAAAAATAACACGAGGAAAGAACGAGTCGAGATATGAGCTAAAGACTCAAAAAGATGCTTTTATGGAATTTTTTTACAAAATTCGAAACGTTTTTTTTCCCGAACTTTTTGAGAATTATTTTGCCAAAAAAAAAGTCACTCGCTGAAACTTTCGATCGAGTGTATATAAGTCCAGGTGAGTCAACGAATAGCAAAATGGAGTAATAAACAATCGAAATCTGAATTATTGAAATAAAAAAATAAAAATAAAAAAATGGAGTAAAAAAATGAAAAAAAAAAACAAAAGAGTCGAAAAGACCGGAAGACAAAGCCAAATAATAACGAGAAATAATATCGTGAGAGTTAAAACAACGAATGAAAATCCAGAGTAAAAATAAGGGGGGAGAAATTGAACGAAAGAAAAAATCGGAAAAAATAAAATGGGACGCATCAGAACCGATTTAGAAACTGCAGTAGCTGCGCGTTGCGGTTTCGTTAAGGATGTATCGGACGTACCTTCCCAACCAAAAGTGACTTTCGTCGACAATATTGCATACTTTATGATAAGATTATAATCGGAAAAAAATCAACCACAATAAAGACGACAAGAAGATTAATTTTAGATGATAATAATGCCAAAAAGTTATCAATAAATTGTTTAAACAAAACATTGTTTAACAAATTTTTAGGGAAAGTTTTTTTTTGACACGTGAAATGAGTTCGTTGATTTTTCTGACTACACATGAATTTTTTTTTTAATTTCTTATCATTTTGAAATTTCGGTTTTCGAAATTTTTTTAATTTTGAAAAATGACGGAAAAATCGCGAATTTTTGATATGTTTTCGTAAAAATGTTGTATATTACAATTGAGAAGTTTCCAGGGCATTGAACGAATATAGTTTCGTAAATACAACCTTTACAAATTTCCGAAAACCGAAATTTCAAAATGATAAGAAAATTAAAAAAAAATTAATGTGTAGTCAGAAAAAACAACAAATTCATTGAACATGTCAAAAAAAACATTCCCTAAAAATTTGTTGAACAATGTTTTGTTTGAACAATATATCGATAACTTTTGTGAATTATTATTGTTAAAAAGTAATCTTATTATCGTCTTTATTGTGGTTGAATTTTTTCCGATTTTTATCTCATCATGAAGTATGCAATATTGTCGACTAAAGTCACTTTTGATTGGGAAGGTACGTCCGATACATCCTTAAAGAGAAAGAGAGCGAAATAGAGAGAGAGAGAGAGAGAGAGAGAGAGAGAGAGAGAGAGAGAGAGAGAGAGAGAGAGAGAGAGAGAGAGAGAGAGAGAGAGAGAGAGAAAGAGAAAGAGAAAGAGAAAGAGAAAGAGAAAGAGAAAGAGAGAGAGAGAGAGAGAGAGAGAGAGAGAGAGAGAGAGAGAGAGAGAGAGAGAAGTGCCTCGTTGACTTTATTTTTGGATGAGGCACTCGAGCACGTACGTAAAACGACGGTACGATCGATCGTGACCGATAAAATCGTTTGTCGTCGATCTTCGTACTGAGATACAAGGCACGATACGTGACTGTTCGACTACGGACTGCTCTCGTGTTCTATAACTCTCGTTGCCCCTTCGCTCCAGAAAACTTTTTTGTTTTTTCTCACTTTTTTTCCCATTCTTCTATACACTCGCCACTTCAACTATATTGCATCCCGCAAATTCTTCATTTTTTTTTTAATCTCTCATTCTGATATCGATTTTTTTTTTTTTTAAATACCCTCTTTCCATCATCCTCTCGAGCCACAAAAAACGTGCCAGTGTCTAATCTTTCGCGAGCAATATATATTCGACTTTGCGCATGGTCACAACAAAAGATACTCATCGATCGTGCTTGAACCGGAAGTTCAATCAAAGCGGATATAATCCGCACAGATCATTAGAAAAAAAAAAAAGGAACGTGCAAATTGGAAACTTGCATAACTTATGCACGGACGCATTGCCATCAAAAATTCGATTTTTTTTTTTTTCCACGAAAACAAAACTTGTTCTATGAGGAAGCAATAAGAATTACCTCTGTACGGTGATTTCCTGAATTCTCTCATGAAGCTCGCGACTCGGCCGATCGTCGAGCCGCCTGTAGCTCGTGGCCGATGCTGCCGACGGAGGTGGCGGCGTTTCCGGCGAGAGAAACGTCTGCGCTGGACCAACTCCGGTGCCTCTCTCGACGCTGCAGGCTGAACTGAGACCCCGAGATTCCCTGAGAATAAAATGTCATGAAAATATCGAACCCCCCTCCCACCCCCCGCGCGATAAATTCCCATTTGATTCATGGGCAAGACTTGGCTTCGAAAGTGTTCGTTTTTTTTTTTCGTTTCTTTATTTCCCGTCGCTATATACTTACTGCAAAGGATCTCTGTGTCTTCTGGCTTTTTTGTCTCTGACGTAATATGCAATGACGAGAACGCAAATTGCGGCGATAAATGCGCAGGCGCAACCGACAGCGGCATAAAATACCTGTCCACCGGAAGTGGAGCCAGAAGCGGCAACGAGAACCTCCTCGGGCCCCGGATAACCGCTCTTGTCCTTTAGGCAAATTTTCTTACGACGAAACTCGAGGCTCGTGGTATTACGACGATTGAGGGAAACATTTATGCGCAATGAGAGATCGATTTCCGCGTCGTATGGACCGCAGTGAAGGGCAAGGGCCCATGTCTGTAATCCACCGACCGGTATGTCACCTGCTTGCGATATGTTCAGTGAACTGCTCAGTGCCGATGGATTGCTGATGTCCACGGCCATTGTGTAAGGCAGCTTGAAAAAAAGGAGGGGGAAAAAAAAAAAAAAACGGTCACGAAAGGCCATCGAGTATATCAAAGGAATCGTTCGTGTTTCGGTAATTTGGATCCATTTGGGGAAACTTCAGGTTTGGATCATTGGAAAAAATGATTTAAGGAGGTACGACTAGTATGAAGAATCCAACTGACGGACTTGAAATTTTTATATGTTTTTGCCGAATACTTTATGCGCCTATTGCCAAAATTTGAGCTATATTGACCGTTTAGTTTATTCGTAATAAAATTGCAAAGTCGAGCAGTTTGAGTTACTAAAGCACGTCGTCTTATGGAGACGGTTAACCGGAAGTGCTGTGATCACGGTTTTGCTGCTCACGTATCCAACTACACCCGTTGAAAAACTGAAACTTGATAGATTAGATATAATAGATATTGTAAAAAATTGAAAAATTACTCTTCACCGTGTAGTTCTGGCACTACATCATAAAAAAGTTTCAATTTCCGGTTGTAAATGGTCAGAACGATCAAATAGCACCCACAGACTTAGCAACGTCGCGAGTAACAGCTGATGGGTTTCGGCAAACATAACCTAGCTTTGTTTTGATATTAGCAACGAGGATAGAGTCATCTTCGTTGGTCACGTATACCAACTTATAGCATCGCCAATGCGACGTTGCCAAGTGTTTACTTCAAATTCCATCATGTTATTTATGGAGTTTTATTATTTATCACGTATCAATTATATGTATAATTATCATTCTACCGATCATATTAATTCCACTGAGGTAATTCAAGTCTATTTTAATAGGTTTTCGGCTGATTTTTTAAAATGTTTTTTAGTCCGTTTTTGTGGTAGACATGTCATTATTATTATGATGGAGACTACTATCGAGTCGTTGACAATCGAATTTTTCAGTTTTTATTAGTTCATGCGCAATAAATTAATCATTTACCACAAAATTTTTCACATTATAATCGATAATATGAATAATCAATGCAAATAAACATAAATCAGAACAGCTGTGGGTAAAATGAATTTAGACTTTTTTTTGACTCCAAAGAACTAGTCGTACCTCCTTAAATCCTGAAAAATCAGTACTTTAGTTTGTCTTATATTGACGATCTTCTTGTCAATCTGGACAAACGTTGGGAAGCTCTTTTTTTTATACGAATCGAGATAGCTGTGGAAAACAGGACAAGCTGATACATCAAGTGACCGAACAATTGAACATTTCGAGCGCATCTTTGATCGCGATCGAGCGGACAATAAATTTTTAACATATCTGAAAAAAAAAAGGAGAGCGTCACGAAGTATTTGTTGTACTGAAACAGACGGATATATATGGCACTATGGAACGGGAGGGAAGCGAGAGGGAATAATGTCTCTCGATATAGGAATCGCGAAGGCCGGAACAATTGGAGATCAGGTATATATATATATATAGACGGTGGAGTTTGGAGTAGAGACTCGAAGTGAGGCCGAGGGAGAAAAAGAGAAACGAATGAAACTCTGGGAATAGCAAAAGTCGAGAGATCGCGATGCGTCGAGGTAATGCACAAAGAGAAAGAGAAGGAGAGAGAAAGATCGGAAGTGAAGTGTGACGAAGAATGAGAAAGAAGCAAACGACTGGTTATATAAATGGGAGAGCTATGGAAGATCTGGAAAAACGATATATACGAGAAACAAAGGTGGAAGAGTAACATCCGCGCGCGAAGGTTCGAATGAAGCGAAATATAATAAGGAAAGGAGAGCATAAGGCTCGGAAGAATGAAAAAGAGAATAATGTTCGTTGTAAAACCTCTATAGAGGGTATATGCGTGGGGAGAGCCGCGATTTACCACATCATAACGGCAAAAGTGGCAAAGAAGGAGAGAAAACCGAGCAGGATGCTCGTTTTCTTCATCTCTCGTCTCTCTTTCTCTCTATATACATATCTTTTTGTGTACACGGTGCATCGCGGTTTGCACAAAATATCAAGCCGAGAAAGAAACAGGGAGAAGATGATGAACCAAAAGGAAAAAGAACAGAGCTAAAGGGAACTCCGGTCATCACGATCTACCACATCGTAACGAGCGAAACGTTCGAACTATCGAGAGAAAGAGAGAAAGAGCGAGAGAGAGAGAGAGAGAGAGAGAGAGAGAGAGAGAGAGAGAGAGAGAGAGAGAGAGAGGAAAAGAGTTTGTGCTCTGCAGTATCGAGCAGAGTATATGCCATAAAGTCAGTTTGCACTGGACCTCTTTCTTGGTCTTCAAGCTTCCTATAATCTCGAGCATTGGCAAGTACGAAACCAAAGAGAAAAGACAGAGAGGAGGTCGTGGCGAGATATATATTCTTGGAAGGCGATTTCAGGCACTTGCCTGAACCAACGAGCGCGAGCGAATAAAGCAAAGTCCAAGCAGTAAGCTCCGGCATGAGTCAAGATAGGATACGCGAACGGTGTAAGTGCACAAGTGCAAAAGCTGTTCGTTCGCGAAAACTCACACGGGGAAAAATAAAGGGTGAGAGCATCTCACAGCGTGAGTCTCACACGTGTGATATGTTTCGATGGTGCTGGCAGAGCTGATTACCCGCGAGCTCTCGACGGCGCCCGCTCTTGATCGGTTCTCCCCGCAGAGCTTTAGAGCGTGTATAGAGGAAAAATCGGTACACGCAAGCCAGCCTCTCACACTCTGTATCCTATTACTCGAGATGCCCCCTTATACCGTTTGGGTGTTCAATATGGATAAGCCAACGAATCCACGAGCATACACACGTTTCATCCAGGCAACGAGCGAACAACGCTCAACACCCAAGCTATTTTACGATACCGCAAGAGCGAGAGAGAGAGAGAGAGAGAGAGAGAGAGATGGTGAGAGAGGAAGAGAAAGAGAGAAGTAGCGAGAGATCGTTAGAACTCTGGGACTGTATCTTCGAGGGAAGCTGGAGAAGGCTATAGACGTTTTACATCGAGCTGGCGTCTGTCTTTCTCGCTGGGCAAACATACCATGGTATATACACGTTATCGTTATACATATAATGTATTATAACCATCCAATTTCGTTCTCTCTCGTTCGCTTGTTTAACGCAATTACCATTTATCACGGGGGAAATTTCCGACGAGAAGGCAGCTTGATGCAAATAGAATTTTAACTTTGTACAAATGGCGGATGTATGTTCGCAAAGCGGTGATACAATTTCAGCGTTTAGGATCGATGGATGATTCGACTTTTGGGTTTTTAAAAAGTTTCAGGCTCCATCGCGCGTCATCGCAATATGGTCCAACTGATTTTTTTCTGATTGCGTCTGTACGAGGAACTTCAGGCATTAAATTCTTGATTCAATTTCCCATTTATGAGAAGCAAAGGTCACGATATATTGGATCGAAAAACCGAGACTCGTACTTTTGCATAGCCCTAGCGTTCTACAAAAAAATCTGAAGTCTTCATCAAATCCATTGCATCGGTTCTGATGGGACATACTTACATACTGCATTGGCACAGGATAGGGGTTTATGATTTTTGTTCTCATTGTTAGGCGATTAAATCAGAAATTAGATTCTCGATCTTCTTGGTATGCGACAGGTAAAACTTCCTATAGAGGTCTTATCAGAGAGTCTGCAAAAAAAAAAACGGTCGAATTGGTCGTAATATTGTCATCAGCATCGAAAATAGGGCATTTTGAAATTTCCCTCTACTCAAACCTCTCCCTAATGTGGTAATTTCTACAAGAGGCATGTGTGTTTCGTAGCTGTCCAACTGGGTCAAATACCTCGGTAATAAGGAATTCATGGGTGATAAAAGAGATCCGAAGGTAGCTTAATCGAATTCTTGGGAACATTCGCGTGTCTGTTGGGGTGATTCGCTCGTGCAATTCTCTCTCTCTCTCTTCGCGCATGCCTGTCGGTCCAGCATCTCAGTTTGACAGACAGGTCGATTCGTTTAAATGGGGTCTTCGCGAAACGGACGCGATTTTGTCGCGAGGGTGACTGATGTCGTGGCGCGAGCGGTCACTCTTTTTTTTTCTCCTTCCACCCATTGACTTGTATATTCGTCTCTCGTCTCATTCCCTGCATTTTTTTTTTTTTCTTTCATCTTCTCCATTTCACATCGCACGCGCTCCCGATGTCGACTCTCACGCGGGAGTAAGACAACGCGACGCACTAACACGCGAGAAACGAATCGACGGGGACGATGGCGAACAAGTGGTTCGACCACTTTGTCCTACTCACTCGAAAGACCTGCCCTTTTTTTTTACACAAGCCTTAAGATAAAGGAAGAAAGAGAGAGAGAAAGAGAGAGAGAGAGAGAGAGAGAGAAAAAGCTCTCTGTCGTTGGCTCGTACGGCCCTTCATTCTCTTTACTCTCACGGACGAGTCAATTCGACAGCAGCGTGTATTCAAGAAGAGTGTCGCAGCATATACTTTACGAGCTACTCTTGTGTCTTTACGCTCAACACACAACCCGGTACTCCCTTAATTGATTTTATCCAGAATGCGGCTATACTCTTATGTACCCTTCCTATGTACTCCTTCTCCTCCATCTGCTCCCTCTTCCTGTTGCTCCTCGTATTATATGGTCTGACTTTTTTTTTTTTCAGAAAAAGATCGAGCGAGGGCTTTAGGGCAAATAAGTCGGTAATAAGTATACCGATGTTCTTCACGGAATGTCACGAAACTGATTCAAATTATAAAGGCATATACTTGCAAAATGTTCTTTTTTTCCCACAAGTTAACGCGATGATAAGAATACAGCTAGGGTCGATTTGCGAGAGGGAGCACTGTTTAATTGCAATGAATAGTGCATGATTGTTCGAAAAGAATCCGTACCACGGATAAGTGGATATACGAGGAATGTCCGTTAAAATGAGTAAATTGCGTGGATTATCGTTTTCTCTCTCTCTCTCTCTCTCTCTTTCTCTCTTTTGGCATTCGGGTAAACGTGCCAAGTGACTCTCTGACCAATCGACAGAGCTCTGATCTCTGCTTCCCTATGATAAATATATACACAGAGATATATATTTGCGCTGTTGAAAGAAGTAGCCGCGGAAGAAAGTCAACGACGAGGAACGCGATATGCCTCGGTGACTGAGGTAAGTGTAACCGCGGACTCTCCTGTCTCATCTCGCGGAGGATGTTGCGAGAGAGGTATAGTAACATTATGTATATATATATGTACATAAATAGAAATTGCGCGGAGATGAGAGAATCTCGCGTCTCTCTCTCTCTCTCTCTCTCTGCGTAAAGCTTTGCGGTTTTATATCGTATGCGGCTTTTCGATGTCCATTCAAGCCTGAACGAGCCTTAATGTCACTTCACCATCGCGTACACTATAGATATACGTGTGTATATGGTCGTTTTCGATTCGTCTGACGGGAGCCATCAGCGTATAACTTGGGTATCTTGAGGGGTGAATGAAAAAAAAAAAAAGATCGTCCTTTTTGCAAATTTTTTAAACTTTTTTTTTTATTCTACTCGTTCCGATACTCGCATTCTCGTTTTATGCTGTTCGACGCAAATGGGAAAAGGTTCGAGGACAACGATGGCAGATGCAGAGGCAGATTGCGGGAAAAGTGGTTGGATTCTCGAGAAATTCCTGATCGAAAAGCGAAAAAGAGCACGTCACAACAATAATGTATACTTTACCGTCTATGGAAAATCATTGCTTTGCAATAAAACTTGAGTGCAATTTTTTTTTTTCACCAATAAGGTGAATGTCCCAGTCAGTAAACATTTAACGGAGGATCCACGCTCTTTTTACATTTTTTAATCGTATCCCAGTACGATATCCAAAAACTTTGGTTTCATATCAACAATTTCGTTCATGCTGAATGCAATAATATTGAATTTATTGTTAAAACGTTGGAAAATCATGGCAAATAAGCAAATTAAAAATGCATGTTTGATGTTCGAGTTACTGACAACCCGCCAACTTGCTGGCCCAGATAATGACACGACAGAGTCCCGGTTAATGACGGAATAGATATGGAAGTGCCGATTTTTAAAGCTAAATTCATAATACATCGAAAATAGTAACTAATCTAAACTTTTTCTAACCGGAAAGTTGAAAACTGAACCTTTATTTTGCGGGTATTGGATCAACGATCCGATAAAAAATATATTGTAAACTATCATTAAATATATATACCGGATCGTTCAACAACTGAGACGCGTTCACTATCTGGGCCGTTGACCTTATATGATATAAATATAATTATAATGGTTGTTTTCTGTTAAACTTTGTTCAATGTACACAAAAAAAAAAAGAAATCGTAACGAAAATCCTAAAGGAGAGACGGTTGGAAATCTTTCTCTGGCCATTATGTGTGAAAAAAAATATATACATTTAGATTGGTGCAGGGAAAAATTGTGACAGAAGAGTTATTTATTTAAGGGGGGAAACCAGTTTAGACCGATCGAAAAATCGTATTTTTTTTTATTGCATGAATCGTTAGTATAACTATTCAAGAATATGTGGTCAAAATTTCAAAGCAAAATTCCCATTAGTTCGAATGCAATGAGCACTTAAGTGACCGCCCGTCGGTTCTGTGAAGAAGCTACATTTTATTTCAAACGCGTTTTTCTCGAAACGACTTTTTTTCGACTAGCGTACATTCTAGCTCAAAAAGTTATTGATCAATCGTTCTGAAATTTGGTGCAGATATTCTTTATTCAATTCCACGTAACATGAACCAAATTCGGGGATTATATTGTTATCAAAAATATATGTTTTTATGCAAGAAAGATGAAAAAATATAGTATAAAAACATGACATTGTGTTCAAACACCTCAAAAACATGCAATTTTCAATTTGTTTGATAAAAATTAGGTTCATATTCTTAGAAAATATGTTTTTAATGAAAAAAAAAAATCCTGATGATTACGGATAAAAATTGCGACGTCAGGGATGTACGCCAGTCAAATGCTCGGATGGCAATCGCCCATGGACTGCAGGCGGTAACTCCACTATTTCCGGCGGAAATAGTTTGAAAATTTTTTAAAGTGTACTTGAAAACATAAATAAAATATCCTCCAAGTTTAAACAATTTGTGATTATTCCTTCCTGGTTAAAAAAAATCATGAAAAACAGCAAAATTTCGACCTCATAAACCGGTTTCCCCCCTTAACCCTTAATCCTGAAAGGTTTTTACGCTACTCTTATCTCCAAAACCTGGGTCATTTTTGTCCGGCTCATTTTTCACTGACTTAAGCTATTATAAAAAATTTTAAAAAATTCATATAGAATCTTCGAACCTTCTACTACAATCCTATGAAAAAAAAATCTGACATAACTACTTGCAATGTCTTTTTATTGCAAGTATATTGCACCGGATGCTCGAACAATTCAAATCGGCTCGGACGAAAATGACCCAGGTTTCAGGATTAAGGGTTAAATATATTTTTGTTTCGATTTTCTTTTCTTTTTTTTTTGGTCACATTGAATACGTGAGTAGACCTTTTAATGGATTATTCTTCCAACATTGTAGGTATAAATATATGTATATATATTCGAATTGTTAACTCACCGGTCTTCCAGCAAGATTTTCCCAGGTAAAATGGAGCTTGTGCACCTGGGCAGGTACCGGGACGACGAACTTGATCGCATATTCATTGATCACTCCTTCCCTTACGTAAAACAATTCAGCCTGAAGGCCTGTAAGCATGAAAATAATTTCCAGCGATAAGACAACTTGAAATTCCTTGTGTCGACATGAATCAGCGATAAATTCACACAATATATATATATATATATATATATATATATATATCGAACTATATTTACCGAGAAAAAATGATAATCGACAGATCGTGAGAACGAAGTTTATGTATAATACGCATGATTTATGTAACGTCAAACATCCCCCGCCCCCCTCAACTTTCATCTCGATAAGAGTATATTTCGGGTATGGGTCGTAAAAAAAATACGAACAAAAAAATTTCGTTTCTCTCGTATCAGAGCGAGACCTTCGAATGTCCATCGACAGTGTGGTGAAAGAAAAAAAAAAAAAACACGAACCGAGAAAATAAGAAAAAGTTTGCTCAGGGATCTTACGATTTCTCGAATCAAAAGCATTTTACTTCTCTCTCTCTCTCTCTTTCTTTTTATCATACATTCGAGCAATTGCTCTCTGGTGATAAGGGAAGAGAGCGTGGAGGCAGGGAACAGGACGTTTCACGATCGACGAGTATATATATATATATATATTGTTTGTTCGATATCAGGAAGGAAAGATGGAAGGAGAACGTGCTGGACCTTTATTTACGAAGAGAGAAAGAGAGAGAAAACAAGATGAACGAAAGAGCCAATGCAGGATGCTGGAGGGGAATGAGAGGAAGAGAGCGATAAGAATAGAGAGTGAGAAAAAGTTCTGGAATACAGGTTTCGTATCGGATATCGCGCGAGAGAACGTGTGTGGTGCAAGACGCGGAGGTTGTATATCCGTGACTCACGACACTCACTGCCTTATACTCCCACACGTTTTATCGTTTAACCCTCGTCTTTTCTTCATTTTTTTTCTCACCCTCTTTCTCTCTCTCTCTCTCTCTATATATATATATATCTCTCTCTCGCTATCTCTCTTTCCTTTGCTCCAATGCATTAGAGCCATGCGCACGTTGGCTCGTATGCGAGCTATATGAATGTATGACATGGTCCAGCAAAGGTAAAATACGGTAAATCGAGAAATTCCCAGAGGTCCAACGTCCCACATTCGTGAACATATACGGAGGGATCTGGTATATTGGATACCGGAGCAAATATCACGAGCAATTTCGTGCGTACTTTTCATAAATATATTACGAAACGATCGAGAAAGCTCTTTTTTTTTTCATAAACGAGAAAGCCCCGAAAGAACCGCGCGCTGCCATTCGATAGAAAATGCAAGGCCACTAAAATCAAATTTTCAACCGTAAACAGGTCGATAAATATATCTCATTTCGTGACCATTTAAAAAAGATCTGTAAAAGCTTTGTTCTTTATCGAAAATTTAAAATAAAATCTTTGGAAGAATACGTGACGCTGTCTCAGCTTGATTCCGCAACAAGGTGTTCATTTTCATATGAATACTTTGGAAAAAAATCCAATCCAGAAAATTTTATGAAATAGAAGGAAAAAAGAAACAAATTGTCCGACATTTCGATCGAATGTTGCAATCTAAAACAGTCCGCGATATGGATCACGAGTCCAGTCATCCTAGCCAAAAAAGTAGGTTCGTATGTAATGCAAACTTCTGCATGATTGATTTTACTTTTGGAAAAGGTTCAGGTGTTCCTTAAGGATAAATTCAAGTTAGCAGGATGCGGCGGATCGAGCTTTAGGCGCCGCCTTGGAAAAAACGTTTTATCAAATATCTCGCGAATCGTGGATCGTACGACAAAAATGACGAAGACATTTTTGTAGATATTAAAATTCGCTACAGCTTTTATTCAAAACTTTTTCCCATATAGCGTATTGTTTTTGATTTATATAGCGCAGCAAACTTTTCCAAACATGGTTATTGCTAAATATATAGTTAACGGTTGATGCAACAGTAAAAATGGTGATGCTTGGCAAAGTTTTCCACGCTATAAATCAAAATCCATTCACTGTACAGGAGAAAGATTTATAGAAAAGTTGTAGAGAATATTGTTATCTACAGAAAAGGTCTTCACTATTTTTGTCGTTCGATGCACGGTTCACGAGATATATGATAAAACGTGTTTTCCAATATGGCGACTGAAGCTCGTCCCTCGCATCCCGTCAACTCAAATTTACACTCAGGGCCTCTCAATCTTTTCCAAAAGCAAAATAACTTCTGTAGAAGATTGCAGAAAAAAAAAATGGCCTCGAATGACTGGACTACACGTTTTCCGTGATTTTCTCTCTGCGTAAACAGTGTACGGATATAAAACGGTAACGAGAGTAACGACGACGAGGCAAACGAGAGATACATGTTCGGCGAGAGTCGGAGGGAAGAAGATACACCAGTGGAGGAGCCATTGTCGGCATTATATCGCGGCACGCTTTGTTCATTGTTCAATGCTGTAGGTCCCTCTCTCTTCCTCTTACTCTTTCGTTCTCTCTCTCGCCTCAAAGTTAAATTAGGTTTGCCCTCGGTGTATTACTCCGCTCGAGCAAACACCACCAAACCCCTTGTTATAACTATACCAATACGTCGTCCATTATATACGTGTAATTTAGTTGAATACACGAGCGCACTTTTACCGATCTTCACGTATACAAGGTTATTCATGCTTTTTTTAATTTATTTTTTTTTTTCACAACGATACTTCATAAACGAAAGTTCCGATATCGATGGAGGGGGAGTCTCATGGCTTTGCCGATGAAAAAGGAATAAACTAGAAAAACCGATCGTGGGAGAATTTTTCCCGAGGAATAAAAAGAAAAAGAAAAAAAAAAAAAGAAGAGAGATCGATAAAAGAATATTTTTTGCCCGAGATGTGACAAAGAAAAAAAAAAGTTACACGTGGTAAAAGTTTTCCCCTCAAAAAAATACGTTATTGCGATGGTACCTCTGAGCACCGTGGAACCGCGGTTGAGGCTGTCTGATTTTTTCTCACACGAAAAATAGGTACACATATCCAAAACCTTCTCTGAGAGGTGGACTCTACCGTGACTCTTCCTCTCGAGATACCATCGCGGTCGTTTTTTTTTCCCAACCCCATGGCAATAAGTCTTTCTCTCTCTCTCTCTCTCTCTCTCTCTCTCTCTCTCTCTCTCTCTCTCTCTCTCTCCTTGTCTCTTTCCTATCTCATGGCGATCATACGTAACCCTCGCGCTAGTCGCGATCTCGCGAAAATTCGGAAGCCAAAAGAACGAGAGACACGATAAAGTGAGGAGAGAGAGGGGAAAAAAAAGGAAGAATTTACGAAACGACGAATGCAAAAAGGGCAAAGGAAAGGAGGCGAGGGAAGAGGCAAGCTGAAGAGAGGCCTGTGTGTGTATATAGTTGTGTAGGGAGGAGAATGCCGAAGGAGCAGGGAAAAGGTCCAAAGGGCCAAGGGAAGCTCCCGGACTTGAACACCCTCGTTTGCCTCTCTTCTGTACACACATCGATTGTTGACCGTCAAAACGACGTAACTTTGCGATTTAGCACGTTAAAATTTAAGCAGTCGAGACCTTTCGTTTGCTAGGTAGTCGATGTAGCGTTTGTACTAGGCAATTTCTTTTCTCTTTGTGGTTTTACACGCTCGAGGGTGGAAGCCCACCTACGCTCAAATCTTTTTGTGTGTGTGTCTATATATGTGTGTGTGCAAAACCGTGTTTCCCCATCGTGACTCTTGCCCGGTTAGAGAGGTATCATCTGATAGCGAGAACGCTTAACGAGCCACGAGTGGATTTTTAAATCATTCCAGAAGACAATGCTGTACCCTGACCAGAAACCACCACGATCCGTACTCTTCTATATATATATTTTACAAGAAATTCAGCTCATATCGATACGTGTATGGGTTCTTCCAAGACAAATCAGCGCACACCTCATCCCTTTTTTTTCCAATTACATTAATTTCCCAATTATCATATATTGTTTCGGTCTTTATCTATATAATTGACATAAGGATAATGGCGTGATAAAAGTAATTTCCGTGCTGGAATAGTAATTGTAAAATTTCATTTCCATTGAACGAATCTCACTATTGGCATCCGCAAATCATTTCCGCAGTTAAATTTTTTTTTTTCTTTAATTAAATAATAAAAATAACGAAAAAAAAATCATTTTTCTTTCCCTGTAACATCTCTGTGCTAAATTCATGATCATCTTTCGTGGGGTTTGAAATACGTAGCTGACTAACCAAATTTTTTCTTTTTTTTTTCTATAAAAACGTTAGAAAAGCCGATAAAGTCCAACAGTCGTTGATTCAATATTTTCTTTGACGACAGACGATCAAACAAATTTTCAAGGCTCCATTGATTTGCCATGAAAAAGCCCATATATACCGTATACAGTTTACGTATTGTATTTTATTCACAAGCTCTCGGTGATCTTGGTGGCCCCGGAGAGCTTCTGCAGTTCTTACTACCGCGGCATGCATGTATGTATTGAGCACACTTGAGAATATTATACCTACACGCTCTCTATACTGTCTCCATGGCTCCCTTTCATTCGGTATATGCCCTCACAGCGGCCTTTACCGGTTTTCTGCATCAGATATCACCTCTCGAAAGCCTCCCCCCCTTCCTCCCGCACGACTATCACGACCTGAGAGAAGTATCATGACCGTATTGGAGAATCACAGAGAGAAAAGAGCCCCACGACGCGGACTCCCGCGAGGCTTTAGTTTCATTTCGTTTGTCGAGTTCGCGAGATGATATGTACAGTTCAGTATATATGGATCATCCGCATGATGTGCTCCATATTTTTCTATAAAATCATCGAGAGAGAGAGAGAGAGAGAGAGAGAGAAAGAGAGAGAGAGAGAGAGAGACCGACCCTCGATTATTGCTTTGATCAGGGTCTCCTGGAAGCGTTCGTTCTAAAAATATATCTATTGCTGGGGAACTTAAGGGCTTAACCCACAACGCTCTATCCGTTAGATCGTTTGAACTTACTCCTTTTTGCTTGCCAGCACACACTTGACCAAGGTATCCGTATAGATATGTATTTGTAATTTTCTCTGTGAAGCGAATCTGTGAAGGGTTTAGCAAAGGCCTGAACTCCTGACCCGTTCGACGAGATATTTATAACGTCGCCATTTATACGTGACGGAGAAGCGCGAACCCCGAGAATTTTCTCTATAAACGCGCTATATAATCGCAATAACCAACCGGAGAGAAATTAAACTTGCCTCTCTCTACGCTGATCTGCTCCATCGAGACTCGAACTTTTTCCTTCTTGCCTTCTCCGAGGCTTCATTTGTATATATATGTATATAATTTTTCTTGCCATCTATGGCTCTTGCAAAAACCACTCTCGAGGTGTCTTTGGCTCTTCATTCTGATCTCCTTACCGGTTCATATCTGCCAGGGTTCTCTTGTTCGTCACTCCATATATACTCGTCGAGGTATATAACCCCGCGCGGTGTCGAGCCCCCTTTGACTTTTCTTCCGTGCAATTACACGAGAAAGGGAGCAGCTTTGACTACGGTAAAGAAGAATCTCTCTAACCCTATCGCATGTTGCTATTATTCATATAATCCTGTTGAGAGCACTATGAGAAAGTTGGTTGAACTGTGAACGACCTTTTTAGTGATTATTTTTCGATTTATCAACGGGGGGTTTTTTTTTTTTTTAGTTCTTCCTGGAGAACTTTCATGAGAAATTTTATTTTTAGTTATTCATTCTAGAGAGCCTTTCAAATAATTAAGAAAAAAAAATTAGATTTATAAAAACGGGCCTGATCGATCTCCATGGCGAAAAATGAATCCCCTATAATTCGAGAATGGTTTCAGCTATCAAGCTGACACATTTGGGACTCAAATTTGAGCAATGATTCGTTATTGTTGGTGATTTTAATTAAAATTGATTCAACTGGTATAACGAGAATTATAATTTTTCCTTTTTCTCAATGCTTTCTTTATACAAGAAAACTTCCCAATCTTTCGTTCTTCGGCAATATGGAAATTGTTAATTCGTAGGGTTTTTAAAATTACGTTTAACCAATTAATAGCTGGACATTTTTGGATCGTCGAAAATATTTTTAACGAACCACTGGTAGGCTTGTTAAAAATATTAGCACCAACCAACGTTCACCCCAGCATAATCTCCAGCCCATTATAATTATCGCAATCGTCAGAGAGAGAGAGAGAGAGAGAGAGAGTAAAGAAGTCTTTACACCGTCTGCGTCAATTCCCGTGGTACTTTGACCCTAATTTTCGCCGACAAGTCGTAATATTTTTATGCGTAATTCAGCGTATATGCTTTATATTTCATATAAAACCGCGAATACGCAGATTCACGAACGCGTGAATGCGCAAATTTTTAATAACTTGAATCTGTACGCTCGCGGTTCATGTCGCGATGTATCGCTGCGAGAGCGCGTAGGTGGCACGTAGCGAGAATCCTTTGAAGTCTGGCTTTGGTGTAAGAGCGGGCTGCCAAAGAGCCGAAAGGGAAAAAAAAAGAGTGAAAGAGTTGAGGCTTAAGAAGAAGAGAAAAAAAAGAGAGGGGGTGGAGAGCGAAAGAAACAGCCCTTTTGAATGAAGGCGTCGACCCTTGAGAAAGAACCGGTGCCAGACACAATTGTCACGAGGGAGGGTGATACACCGCGCGTCACTCGGACCTCTCTTTGCCTACCTCGGTTTTACGTGTATAAGCCCCGGCAAGCAGGAACTTCAACCTCTGCCCTATATATACACTGCCACGTCGTGTATTGAACACACGCGTACATAGCTATTAGTTTGAATGAGCAAGAGTCTTACCTGTATAAGCTTCCTCTTCGGCGTTTTAGAACCAGAGGAGAAGGCTCTCCCGGGTCTTTTGGAGGTTCTCGTTTTTCTAACTGCTCCGCAGTTAGGAAATGCAAAAGGGCGTAACCAAGATCACTTTGGACATTGACCGCGCGGGTTACGCCCTTTTGACTTGCTTCGTTTTTTTTTTAAATTCTTTTCTCGTATCTATGCAGCCCAACCCCTTTCGCTTTTGTCTCGCTTATATTCTACGCTTCGACGCCCTTCAAGCTTTAGCACACTTTTGATCTTTCTTCTCCTTACTGGCTCTCGCTTTAAACTTCTGTTTTACCTCTCCTTCTCTCTATACCTTGGAAGCTTCGCGCGGTAACTTCGAAACTTCCATCCTCGTTTTGTCTCGCACCTTTTCGAAACAAGCCCCGCGCACGAGTGTGCTACAACCATCGTCAAGCAGTATATCGAACATGTACACGCGCGCTAGATCGAGTGTGCATTGCCGAGCAAAAGAGCTTAACCCACATCACGTTTATCCGGATGAATTGTCATGTGGGTTGAGCCCTTTTTCCTGATGGAAGTCGATATGTCTGTATACAGATCTGCTCCAGAGGCAGCTAAAACTACCAGAAGTACATGTAAAGGTATGTACTATATATACAGAGTGCCTATACATGCACGCATGGCTCGTTCATAAGATTATAAAAGCATCGCGAGTTAGCGAACGACTCCCGAGACAAACACACGGTCTACTTCCCGATTGACTGTTTTTTGTTGTTGCTGTTTTCTAGCTTTTTGAACTTTTATATGACCACGTGATACCGAGCGTCATCTCGTTGACACGGGAAATGAAGATTGGAAGGAAGGATTGGGAGGGAAAAAAAAGACACAGTCAGAGCTAGAGGGCCCTCGCTCGGGAAAGAGACAGTTAGAACAAAATATATATATATATAGCTTGTATCACTGCGCTCTCCGGCAACTCCGATGATTATTCTTGGTTCAGAAAATATAGTTAAAGAGAGTGGGAAATTTTCTTTCTTTTCCTTCGAAAATGAAAATGAACTGTACAGTGGCATGTTACACATAAACATACCGAAGTCCATCTGCATAATGAGAATTCACCTCGGGGACGTGTGTACAATTATTCGAATACTTTCGCTTTGATAATTCGTATTTAAGAAAAGAGCATTCCGTATCCATACAATCCCCTGAAAACTTTTCCATCGATCCATCAAACTCATAGGGATATTAAATTTTTCTTTTTTCAAATCGCTTTGACGCGTCAAGCCGCGGCTCTTCTGATGCGAAGCCGAGGAAAATCAATCGAAATGAGGACAAGTGAAAATATTGAGTTAAGTGATATATTATATATGATCTGTGTAGAGCGATGGGTTGAGTCGAATCGAGATTGCAGAACGAGGGTTTGCGTAGTTCGCGCGTCCGGCGATTGAGAGGCGTGAAGAAACACTCGGCGAAAGGATTTCGCACACCAGTTCCAAAAGGGAGAAGGACCGTGTCCCCAGCTGTCAAAATACGCCTATCCACGAAAGCGTTTGACAAACGAGTGAAAGAAAGATCGAGGAGAGACTAAGCAATCGTATAATGGACTTAAAAAAAAAATCTATACAAAAATAATCTCCCTCTCTTTTTTCTTATTCTTCTCTCGTTTCAACGAGATTAATGCACGATCTAGAGAGAGTGAGAGAGAGAGAGAGAGAGAGAGAGCTGAATGCTGTATGGACCGGCACTGTTGTACTCATGCCGGTCTTATATATATCGACTGCCAGGAAGCAAAAGGGCTTAACTCGCACGATTTACCACGTAAAGGAATGTGGGTTATCTCCTTTTGTTCCCTAGCCATCGACATATATATATATATATATACATCTTCAATGGGCCTTCGACACGGGATCCATTGGGTCCGGAGCAACCCGACACCTTCGAAACTTTTCCCCTCCGCAACTTCCCCTTCCTCCCCAACAAAAAAACTAAAAAAAAAAAAATAAAAGAAAACTTTTCTTTTCCTCCCGCTGTGACGCGCAGAGCCGTATTCTTGTATATATATAGGCACACACAGGTGTGTGCTATACACGCGAGGCTCAATATAACGAGAGGAAGGTAAGGCCCCGTTGACGCGCCAAGACTTTCTAAAGGGAAGAAGGACCCCGTAGGAAGAAGGGAAGAATAAAGATGAAATAAAAATATGACGAAAAGGAGAGAAAAAAAAAAACGACGCGGAGGCAAAGGTAAGAGGCAGAGGAAAGAATGACGAAGGGGACTTGGAAAGGTGGATATATACATGAGCAGGGATCGTAGGTACGAGAAACGACCGAGGGAGCTGGGACACCATGATAAATACTAAAAAATAATAATAATAATAATATTAAAGTGATCATAGTAATGCGTATATTGGATTTGTACATATCGACGCCAGTTCACAATACGAAACCCAACCGTGAATTTTCGCTTTGGTGTAACTATAATACGACGAAATTCTCTACGATATTTCTATGGGCAATGTGTATATACGCATTCACATTTGTCCACTGGAGTCTCCATTGACGGTAGGGCTTGAATATCGTCGAAAAAAAGGGGAAAAAAAAAACGGGGAATAGAACTAGCGTGTGTCGAAGGAAGGTATAAAAAGTGTCATGGATATTATACGGGCTGTACCACAGCTCGTTTTCCGACTGAAAAGTAATGTGATATTCGGTTAAGATATACAATGGGAATTGAGAATATTTTCCAAAAAGAAATCTTTAATTAATATAATTCGAAAGCGCCGTTAAGTTTCCGTTAATCGTTTATTCTTGACGATTCGGGACTTTCGTCGTAGTTAAATATTCATTTTCGTTGACAAAACTCAACGATATAACGGACATTATTTATTGTTCATTGGTCGAGCGCATAATGGCACCGTGCATAGCGTGAAACAGGAAGAGCCTGAAAGGTTCCGCGACAGCAGGCATTCAACTCAAGAGCCTAGACACCTCAAGTCACTTTATTTTATTTATTGCCCGACTGTCATTATATCGAATAAAAGTCATATAAGCCGGAAGTAGAGGACATATGCGTAGGGAGAATATGCGAGAAGGAGCGAGAGAACAGAGTGTAAGGAGAACGCCCTCGGTGTTTCATGGAGCGTCACCCTAGAGCCACATATATTATATATACAACAGAGAGTGAGTAACACGGCATTGCTTTTTCCCCCTTGTCACATATGTGTCTTTGGATTTTTTTTTAAATCCTCTTTAGAGTGAGACCACCGTGATGGCAGCACTTTCCATTTGTCGGCTATAGTTTCGTCAGCATCAGGGATTCAAACAGTGATGATGATGATGATGATGACAAGTGTGCAGGATTCCCCTGACTAAAATGGGCTCGAAGCGAGACCGGTATAGGTTCAGATCAAACCCTAACGCACTTCATACTAAATTTGTCCACAGTAAAAATAGTGATCACAACCAAACAGCATTCGGCGAGAGACGAATTTCAGAAGTTCGATGAAATCTTTAATTTGAAAATTCCTACCATCGAAACTAGTGACTATAGCTGCTCGTACTACAAGACACTTTTTCAGTAAAATGGATTCACGATTTGGAAAAAAATTACTGCTATTCAGTACAGCCTAACAATCAATCTATACAACTCAATCGTAGATTTTCAATATCCACAATTCTAGCGAATAATAAAGATCCCGAGTCCTCGTAAAATTATTTAGTCTTGGTGTGTAACGTTTATTATCGGTAGCTGTGGATGTTTCTATTGACCCACACTGTAAAAAAAAAATGGTAAATTCAACTTGAGAAATCGAGTTAAAAAAAATGAGTTAGAACAACTAAAATTGAGTTGGGTCAACCGAATATCGAGTTAAAGCATGTCCATGAAATAGTTGCTTCAACTCTGAAATCGCGTTAACATATTCGGTCAAAACAGCCACCTAACGAGTTGACCGAACTCATTTCAGAGTTGAATCACTCACAACAGAATAGTTGGTCCAACTTTTTCTGCAGTTCGTTCGACTACGATAATTGAATGAAACAACTCAATTAACAGCTCTTTGAACCAAATATTAGGTTGATTCAACTACATTTGTGGTTTATTCGATTATCATGCGTCGTTATTTTGACTCTGAAAAAGAGTTGGAAGGACTCGATTAATAGTTCAATCGACTACATTATGTGGTTCTATTTATCACAATTTACGTTGAAACAACCCTTTTATGTGGCTCGCTCTACTGCCATAAATGTTTGAAACAACTTCATAAGCAGCTCTTTCAACCAAATATTAGATTGATTCAACTACATTTGTGGTTTATCCGATTACTATGCGTCGTCATTTTAACTCTGAAAAAGAGTTGGAAGGACTCGATTAAAAGTTCAATCGACTACATTGTGTGGTTCTATTTATCACAATTGATGTTAAAACAACTCTTTTATATGGCTCGTTCTACTACCATAAATGTTTGAAACAACTCCATAAGCAGCTCTTTCAACCAAATATTAGATTGATTCAACTACATTTATGGTTTATCCGATTACTATGCGTCGTCATTTCAACGAAAAAGAGGTGGAACGACTCGATTAAAAGTTCAATCGAAACTCAAAATATAAATAAAAAATATAAATGTAAAACTAGCAAAGTTGTGTGAAAATGAATTCTATTACTAATCAAAATCGTCAAATGGTAATGGTAATGACGCATTCAATTTTGTAAGTGTGAGCCAGCATGCAGCGTATATCGGAAAATTGATAGACGAAATTCAATAGTAGTCGATAGCGCAATAGGTAGCGTCCCGGGTTAGTAAGCAGGCATTAGGTAGGAAACTTGTAGGTAGGCGGTTCGAATCCCGGCTCAGACAGAAATTCTGTAATGAGTGAATATCAACGGAGAACTTTTTTTTTCGTGTGATATCATTTCTGTTACATTGTTATCGCGATAAATGCATTATAATTTTTTTTTTTATTAATTTTGAAGCTCGAAATTTAAGAAACGCGAAATGTACATCCGGTTGAATGAGCTACATCGCGAGTTAAGACAAACATAAATCGAGTTCGTTCTACCGAATATTTAGTGGCCTCAACTATATTTCTGCGTACGTGGACTTTATTTTTTGGTTGAAGGAGCCACAAATCGAGTTAAATATACCATCGGATCGAGTTCAATCAACCAAAAATGTGGCTGTTTTAACCATGTTGATAAGTCACATCAAATAAATATCAGGTTGAATGAGCCACATCGCGAGTTGAGACAACCACAAATCGAGCTCGTTCTACCGAATATTTAGTGGCTTGAACTATATTTCTGGGTACATGGACTTTATTTTTGATTGAAAGAGCCACAAATCGAGTTAATTGTACCATCAGATCGAGTTCAGTCAACTAAAATGTAGCTGTTCCAACCATACTAATGAGTCACATCCGAGGGGCTATTCACTCTTGAAATCACTGAACCACCCTGCTCTTAAATCAGAATGGAAATCACGAGAAATCGGATCGAATCACATGAAATCGACGTTACTCAAACTTTATTGAAACCACTAAAAATCAGAATGAAGTCACTCCGAGTTGTTTGAAATCAACGTGAAATCACGTAAAGTCAGGAAATTACCAGAAATCACGTAATATGTGCAAAATATTAAAAAAAAAAATTTACGGCGTGCTACTATCAAACTACGCCCACTAGAACAAAGCACGCAAACGTGCTCTAAAGCGTTTTCTGCTATCAAGCGATATAAGTATCAGCATCGAGCGCAACATAGTTTTTTAACTCTTGAGCGAGGCTCGATCTTGGCGAGGTCTTGAGTCTCATTTTTAGTTGAGTCAGTCTTACACCAATTGTGAGCTTTTTGCGTCCAACTTGTAATATTGTTTGTTGCAGGTATGTAAGAATAATTTTATTCGATATTTTATTCTTTTCTTTTTTGTTTCGTCATACGATATCACTGTCAGCGTCACTCGCGTATACAATTAAAACATAATATCGATTGGTGAAAATTTGGTATCTTTTCGATCTGTAGTCCTGTTTGCTCGTCTCCTGGCTCGTCCGTTTGGTAACATTATTTTACAAACTGCAAGACGTGGCAAAATAAATCGTTTGGATTTTGAAATATTATAAACGTTCGTGAGAGGTAAAGCAGATGAAGTTATAATCAACTTTTCGAACTTCTTTATTTAATAATTACGTTACTTAATTAATTTAATTCGTTCAATTTTACTGGCATCTTGGAACAAAGAAACATCTTGTGACATTGAATTTAAAGAAAAGTCTGAACTGTGGGCCGCATGTTAAAGTAATCACGCGAAGCTTAAAAATTCTTATTTAACGATATCTTCGCCTAATATGTCCGAGAGTAGTTTTCGTATTAATTCAGCGGTTTGGGAACAAATAAGAAAATTATTTCAACTCTCAAATCTTTTTAATTCGACCCTTAAGGAGGTTTTCAACTCAGCGAAAAACGGCAAGAATGATTCTAAAATTTTAGGGGAGGTACTAGAAATACGCCGTAATTATTTCAGATTTTTTGACTACGTAGTTGGGGAGAAAAAAAACATTAAATATGCCGCTTATACGTGGGCTCTTATGGAAGCAGTATTCGATGCTATGCATGATTTGAGATTATTTTAGGAATGAAAAAACGGTAACATTTTCCCGAAGAACCCGCTTAAACGGCAGATTAGACCTTCATAGATATTATTTGTCCCTAAAGATATATTGTCGAACCAGTCACATCTCGTGTTGAGACAACCACAAATCGAGTTTATCGTGCTACATATTGTGGTTAAAACGGCGCTATATATGAGTTGAATCAACTCGAAAATGTGGTTCGCCACATGTTACTCTAGAAATGAGTTGATTCAATCGTTTTCGAGTTGAATTTACCATTTTTTTTTACAGTGCAGCCTTCCCTTAAATTTGACGTAGCGTCAAATATGCCAACAACCGACGCTTTCACCCTGTATCCCGTACGCTCATATAAACTCCAAAGGGCTGAAATATGCATTGTCCAAATATACATGTTTATGATGCATATTTTAGTCCTTCAATCACTCTTAAAACTTTCTCCGTTTCCACATTCACATATCGCAGCGACTATATATACTGACTCACGACTTTACAACGTTCTATATATGCAACCGAAGCCTTAAATCAACGTGCGTGAAAGAAAATCAGCGTGTAAAGGATATAACGAGGGGGCATCCAAGTGTCCAAAGCCACGCACGACGCGCCAAGTCGAGACGCGCCTGAACGTCGTAATATCTCGCACGTGGATGCTTCGTGTGGTCATTCGCACAGCTTGACTCCCAACCATATCGCATGGAAAATAATTCTCTCATGCATCAAGCAAGTTTCATGCGGGAAAACAACATATGCATGCGGTCAATGTGCATCAAATGTGTTGGCAAACAAATAGCCGTAACTCGGAATCACTTTCCAGCGCTCAGTCGGCTGGATTGAGCCTTTTTGTTGGCTAGAAGTCGATGTAGGGAGACTACTGCACGTAAAGTCCTCGATCCAAGCAGCTCTTCGGTAGGTAATAAACGACGCGACGGACTTTCCTGTTTACCATATATCGAACGGAGTGAGAGAGAGAGAGAGAGAGAGAAAGGGAGAAATGCAAGTAACTTGAGTCCTCCTGAATAACCCATAAGTCGTCCTGCACGATATGCACCCTCGTAGAAGAAGAGTCCTTCTATAAGTCTTGGTGCACACAAGCACCTATACGTGAAACTAAACTCGGGCTTTGCATGGAAAGACTTGATCCAAACAGGAAGGCGTAAAACTTCCACGAGACACATGATCCACACGGAACATAATTTCACGTCGCTTCTCCCTGAGGCCCGACACGTATATCGCGCACACGTTCTCGCTATATTTCTCGTTGATTCTCCCTCACAAATTTTACACCCACGACTGTGTCTTTTCATCCGGAATTATAGCAAAGAGGAAAGGCTTTAAACAGCGGAGATAAGCCATTCGGAAATGCGTCAATCACGTTTGATTCTTAGTCTTTTTTTTTTGTTCAAGTTTTCGTCTCGATGTGCTCTCTCATGCAGTTATCGGACAATAAGAGGGCATCGTTGCAATCGAAAATTATAAAATGCATTTCTTCGATTAAAATTGTGAAGATTTGCATAAAAAAATTATGCATATTCGTATATAATTCTTCAAAATAAATCGATTTTTATAGCAATCACGCCAATTATTTTATGATTATTCTTCCCCAGATCGTTTCAACTGCTTTTTCTCGCTGGTAAGATCTGCCATCCCTGCCCGCCTCACTTTCGCTCGTTCTTTTTTTTTGTTTTTTTACTTTTTTCCTGAATCTTGCCGAGGTCGTAATTCTCATCTCCCGATCTTTGGCATTGAGGTCTTACGCTTTGACGCAGGCTCGATTGGGGTTGTGTCTTAGTTGAAGGGACAGGGGGTTTCGAAAACTTTACGACATGGTCGTTCACTCTTTGGAAGGATTACGCCATCACCGGGGCATATACCGTGTGCTGTGTAAAACGAGATCCCACCAACGTGACACGCCGAAGCAGCCTTCGAGCCACAATTTTAAACTCCACAGCGCGCTCTTTTCGTCCTTCCGTTTCTCGGATATTTCGGCATATTACGACTCTTATAGACTCTCGGTTTTACGAAAAGAAGAGTGAAAGAGAGAGAAAAAAAAAAGGAGACGAAAATTTAGGGTGGTTTTTCGTGGCATGAGAGGAAAGAGAGCAAGACGAGCGAGAGACGAGTGGGACGAGGGCTCATATCTCGCGAGACAAGATATTTGTTCTCGTCCGAAAAATAAACGAGAAACGAAAGGATAATTGATACCGTTCTCGAGAGCAAATTAAGCCACGATTAAGCGAATAAGTAAACACGACCCGCGAGATCCCCTCACAGCATCGTTCGACTTCCTTTCTTTTTTTTTTATCATTTTAAGAGTATACGGAGTTTCAGGATTGCTGGATCAAGGGGGGGGGGGGGGGGATCTACACTTTTTACGTTGCTTCTTTGAGAAATATATGTACTTTTTATGCTCGTTATCGCACACCGAGGCTCGCGACGAAAAACCAGTTTCTCGAGACTCGTATAAAGAGCTGCATATAAAGAGCTCGAAGGAGAGACGTAATCGATTTGTCGCTTGGCGAGTGATATAAAATGTGTTAGCGGGGAATTTTAATCGGTCTGTCGTTGTATGGGGAAGGCAAAGAGAAGCAGCATACGAGAGTCGACGCGAAATTATCACGAGCACAAAACCGTCGAAACTCTCCTCATTTTTTTTCCGCACACACGGTTTACATCGGTGAAAAGATTTTTTTTTTTTTTTTAATTTTCCACTGCCACACGCTATAAGATTCGAAATGTTTATATATATACGTTCAATCGCACTGCGAGGGGAAGAAATGAATGGAGCGGAGTAAAAAAAATAATGGCAGTCAGATAGAGCACACGAGGGAGTGAAACTCGAACTTTTGTACAAAGTAAACCTTCGACCGCGCGAGCGAAACTGACGAACACGGATTCCCGGATTGGAGGCTAAGATAATATTGCTTCTGGCCACCCTCTGTGTACATACTCGTGTACGCACACATGTATTTTAACGACGGTAGACAAAATCATATTGTACATTTGTGCATTTAGACATCGGAGAACCGCGGCGATTCGAATGAAAAAAATTATTCGAAACGCGATTGCAGACCGAAATTATTATTTATCATTCATTTTTTTTTATCCATCCGAATAGGGAAATAATTATTGCAAATGATTTTCATGAAGATACAAATAACGGATCGCGTAAATTTTTTTTCGAAAATTACAACTTCGAATAAAATGAATATAATTACGAACACTTGTATACGTTTACGATGAACTAAAAATCCTATCTTTATTATTACCTTTTTATTTTCATTGCAAAATTATAATTGCATAATTATAATTTTTTTTTTTTAAATAGGATACAAAATACATTTTTTCCCCCCACGGAATTCGTCATTCTTTCGTAAAATTATTTGCCATTGGATGAGACAAGTTGCAATTTAGATTTTTCTTGTCCAATTATTCGTTCTTTCATCAAAATCATTTCTGAGTGATTACCTTACAAACGGGTCCCTGAAATTTTCCATGGCGAGGGTGATCGTTATCCTCGTATTAATGGTCACAGGCTAGAACGTGACAGATGTAGCTCTGATTGAGACGACGCGTGCAGAATAGCACTAACCAACTATACACATATATACATATAATACACACCGCAGACGTGCAAGTATACATAGGGAAGGAAGCATTCGCATCTGACATGTGCGGTGCACTGTCGAATCGTGACGAGACAGGAGGACAGGAAATTCTATACTCTTCGCGTCACAAAGAAACGGAAATGAGTAAATATACTCGATGGACATATACGCGCGCACAGACGCGAATAGTAAATGTCATTCCGATTGGATCGAATTCCTAATGAAGAAATTCGAACAGGGCAAATGTCTTTTGTTCATGAGGATAAATCCTGTAATATATAGGATGAATCGACGAAGCGCAAATTGAATTTTCCAGGCAGGCAGGCTCTTTTTCCAGGGAAATGAATCCTTTATATAAGTTCGATCTCGAAGTAATTTTCGTCAATTTTTGGAAATTTCATTGAACGAGTGTAGTGCGAAAAATTAATTATGCGAAAGAGCCACTCTCAAGATTCTTTAAAACGTATCTACTGAACTGGTCGGTGGATAAATTAGAAAAAATTTCAAGTGTCTGATTACCAAAGAGTATAAAACAGTCTAGGATTTTGTCAGAATTTTTCTGCTAATACCAACACCCTTGAAGTACTTTTAGAACAAAATACCGAAGACGTAAATACTAGTTCTAGAAGAATTTTGTTTTCCATTGAAAAGTATTTTGAATTATTTCTCATTCTCTGCGATGGAAATATCTCTCCAAGATCTGCTTTACGACTGAATTTCCGGAGTCTGCGTCAACAACGGACGAAAAAAAAAAAGAAGAATCGTCCAATCGTTTCTCTGCTTATGATACCAAGAATGGGGGCTTTCTCGAGCAAAAACCCTGAAACCTCAAAAGATCGCACGCAGAGTCTTTTCTTTTTTTTTTTCTATCTCATGGAGGATGCCATACGTATTCATTTCCACGTGACAGGGGGAAAGGAAAACCCAGAGTGACCAGAGCCAGATATACAAGGATGAATTGTCAACTGACGATTTATCACTTTGACGAAGGACGAGGTATCTTTTTTTTTTTTTTTTTTTTTACGGGTCAAGGAAGCTGTATAGGACCATAGGCAAGAGCTTAAGGTCATCAAGAGTCATCGTTCTTCGTTCAGGATATGCATGCTGAAACGATTGGTACGATGCAGAATGGTCAAGCGTAGTTTCTATAATGAGAAAGCCCTCTGCTGATACCACCTGCGGTGCAAACACGAGAGAGAATTCCAACGGGAGACCCTAAAACACCACCCTCGTGGGACCCTCTCCTCTCCTCTCTCTCTCTCTCTCTCTCTCTCTCTCTCTCTCTCTCTCTCTCTCTCTCTCTCTCTCTCTCTCTCTCTGTGTATTTTTCGTATCTTCGATCCATTCTGACCTTTTTTTTTCCCAGCTGCAGCAACAGCAGAGAGGATATTCGACAAAAATCGTTTCACTTTAGTATTTCTTTCTTTGCTTCGTTTACTATATATACGTACGGTTCTCTCCGTGATCCTTATGCGATCTCGAAATTTTAACTGGCGCCGATGTGAGATAACGCGGTCGTGCTGTCGAGTCGCGGAGATCTCTACCCGCGACGACAACGACCACGACGATGACGCGACGAGGACGATCACGACCGACCACGAGAGGAGGACGATTTTTCAAATTATTTCAAGATTATTCGAGTAGGGTGGAATGTTTGTCCTCTCTCAGACTTGGCCACTCGAGAAATTTCTACGACGTGAAAAAAAAAAAAAAGTGCACCAGAGAGAGCTACGCTCCCTGAACTTCGTGGGCTTACACTCAAGCACACTTGAATGCCAGAGAGAGACTCTACTTGAAATCTTCGATTCGTTCTCTCGACTCTCTTTTCCTTGCAGCAGAGAAATCCGTAGAAGCTGTTTTTAAAAAATTTTTTAATGCCCACTGCTGCTGCACAAACTCTCACTCGTTCGTACTGAAGAAGGTTCATCTTTTTTGCTTCATCATCCCAACAAAGAGATGACTAAATTTTTTTTTTTTTTTTTTCGTCCTTTCCATTTGTCGTTTTTGTTTGCTTTACTAAAAATTAACTTGGCTCCGAAGATCTTCAGATCCAACTCGTAGAAAAGCACAAGTCACAGAGAGAGAGAGAGAAAGAGAGAGAGAGAGAGAGAGAGAGAGAGAGAGAGAGAGAGAGAGAGAAAGAGAGAGAGAGGCAGAGAGAGAGAGAGAGAGAGAGAGAGACAGAGAGAGAGAGAGAGAGAGAGAGAGAGAGAGAGAGAGAGAGAGAGAGAGAGAGAGAGAGAGAGAGAGAGAGAGAGAGAGAGAGAGAGAGACAGAGAGAGAGAGAGAGAGAGAGAGAGAGAGAGAGACAGAGAGAGACAGAGAGAGACAGAGCCCTTCACATTTGCTTCTGTGGATCAAAAACGTCTCTGCGGAATGGAGTTGCACTCGAGACGAACTTCCATTTGTCAGAAAATATTTGTCTGGTTGTCCGGGGAGGCTGTGGAAAAAGTGGCAAGTGAAAGAGAGAGAGAGAGAGAGAGAGAGAGAGAGAAAGGGAGAGTGACCAAGAGAGATTGTGAAAAGAACTGGGAACGCTGCCTAAAATTTTCACGTTGAGTCATCGTTCCTAAGGGCCGAAATAAAAATATTTCGAACTTTTTGGCTGTCCAAAAACAATGATTAGAAGAATATAAAGAGGTCCACACGTATAATATAAGAGGTCCACGTAACATATTCTCAGTCGAAACACGGAGAAATTACGAAGAGAAAAAAAATTATGTTAAAACTGTGATTCCTTTTTGATTCAGTATAGTGGAAGATGGGTCACGATAACACACGGTACGATTTTCTGTCAAATCAAGTCTCATCGAATCATGAATTCTTAAAATGCATACATGTTATCATATTTTAAAAATTTTCTCAACGAATCATAACGAACAAACAAAAAAGAACAACAATGAATCCCGAAGTCGATTCGAGTGAAAATTTCATTGCTCATAACAGCGGACAATTTGTTATCAGGCAAATTATTGACGGTACATAAATGTAAAAAAAAAAAACAGCCATTCGGAGGCCATGTTAATCATGATGCAGAGGTGGTAAAACGTAATTGAGTGTAATTTCGTTAAATTTATTTGCAACTCTCTCTCGTCTCACACTGTTCTCTCATTGTTTATTCGCGCGTTACAAGCCACAGGGTGTGTGGAACGGTTAACGTTCGCGAGAGGCCTGGCTCGCGAGAGTCGACTCTGCCCACAGCAGCATATATATATGTATAAGCTTAACCGATGATGTATATAGTTGCGGGAGCAGCAACGCCACGCAGTATCATCGTCCAGTACCATATATATATATATATATATTGTATACATAGATGCTCGTTAAGATCCTGTCACTCAGATGAGAACAGGCCAACAGGTATAACGCCTATAACGGATCGAGTGGAAAGGCTGATGGCTGGTGGATGGAAGAGTAAAAGGAAAAGACGAGAGAACGCGAGGCCCAGGTTATACACACCTTCATCTGGGACAGGGATTAAAAGATTTTCTCGAGGATAAAACGTACGAAATTGATGAACACAGCGCTGTGTTTACCATATCTGCTACCAACTAAAAAGCCTCAAACCATGGGACATTACGTGTGTGTCCGATCGACCGGATCGCATTCCCTTTTGCTTGCAAGCCTGCAAGCGATCGACACATGTCTACACGGATTTGTGTATGCAAGCAGAGATTTGATTCCTGCTGTGGTTTCCGATCGTAAAGGACTCGATCTTGTGGACGAAAAAAAAAAAAAAATTCATCGAAAGACTTTCGGGTCGACGTTCAACGATCTCCTCCCTATATACTGGCGGCACGCGGTGTGTTCATTTTTGATTAATTTTATGTCCACCGGCGAGTCCTCGCGCGTTCAACGAAAAAAAATAAAAATAATAATAAAAATGCAAACAACGATGAATGACGCCACATCAATCACGATATTTTATTACTTCATCGGGTTTTTCTGTCTTTCCTGCTCGTAGCTCTCTGACGTGAAGGAATTTTTTTTTTTCTAACCGTTCTTTTTTTTTTTTTTCGTCCGTAAGACGATACTTTTTCGGACACGCAGCTGCGTGAATAACATTTTTTTTTTATTGCACATTTTACTAGCTCAGCCATTTGATGTTCTTTCTCGCGAGAGCAATTCTCGAAAGAGAGATTTAGCCAACCAGCCAAAGTTGTCCGCTCTCTCGTTCGGGCACATTGGGGACCTTAAATATTTCTCTCTCTCTCTCTCTCTCTCTCTCTTCGTTACTCTTTTTTTTCACGCGAGCATATTGTAGCACGCTGTGTGTTCGATCTTTCCCACTGCGGGAGAAGAAGCGCCAGTACACAGTGTCGCTTTTCGTTCCCTGGGGCTTCGTGAACCCCGAGGGCCATCAAAGTCAATTCCATTATATATACCCAAGCTAGCACAAACTCTTCGGCCTACTCAATTCGATTGATACAACGACTCTCCTCGGTTGATATTCATGTGTGTGTATGTGTGTGTGTGTGTGTGTATCTGCACGAAAGCCGCTTGAACGACCAAAAATGCTCCAGAAAACTTTCTCACATATCGGAGAGTAGGGCCAGCAAAGTCAGGGGTCGAAGGAAATGGGAACAGGCGAGCCGGAAAAAAAAAATCATAAAATCCGTATATTCCTCAGGATTTGGGAAAGAGAAATCCTAAGATATTCAAAGAACACTCGTAAATGTGGATTCTTGAAATTTCTAACTGAAATATTTGTGAAGTTTTTCATCTTCGGTGCGGACGAATAAAATGGCGGAAAGCTGAAAATTGTTTGGGTCTTTGTGTGCAATGGTAAAAATTTATTCATGGCAATCGAACTGAGATCCGGCGAAAGTGCACACTTGGCTTTTGTCTGACGGTATAATACGATTCTGGAGTTGAAAAAAAAAATTATTTTTAACCAATAAAATGGCGGAAGTTGAAATATTTTCGGGGTTGTTTTTACAGGACTGGTTCTCCACGGGGTTTCCAGCCATTGGTAGAATAAATACGTAGATGCGTATCTTGATTTCTGTATGTAAATGTCGCCCAAAACGACGATGCTAAATCCGGAGATTCAAGCCAAACTAGTCATGTATCGGATATATCTCTCATCGTGGCCTTTCTCTCTCTCTCTCTCTCTCTCTCTCTCTTTCAAATCATATGCACGTGCGCCCCCGTCGTGTCTTCGTTCTGACTCCGTATACGCATACTGCCACGGGAAACACGACACGAGCGTCTTAACGAGGAGGTCGGAGATTGATGATGAGAGGCACAGGCGGAGCATCATCGTGAATTTAACTGATACATCGCGGAACCGTACAAACGATTCTTAAAAAATTTGAATAAAAGAGTTATCCGGGGACGTACGGAGCAGAGATATCGTTGGGAGTTAATAACGTTTAAAAAAAAAAATTCAAATAGCGTCATCATTGATTGTTTGCCGAAGAAAATATTAAAATTTTTGACCAATTTTTTTTACAATTATTTAATATTTTTAATTGCGATTTCCCGAGATATTACGAACCAGATAAAATTTGAGAGCCTTTAAAAAAATGTAACAAATCCATTGCGAATTGCCCTAAATTTTTTTCCTCCAAACGTCATGAAAATTGCACTGATCTGTCTTCATTTCCTTCGTGAGTGCAGTCAACTCTTTTACATACTTCCCCTTTTGTATTTTTAGGCCATCTTTCTTTTTACCCAAACCACCCACAATAACTCTCTCACCCACAATCTCTTTTTTCATCTCACTCACTCACTCTCTCTCTCTCTCTCTCTCTCTCTCTCTCTCTCTCTCTCTGCGCTTTCCTGTTCCATTCCGCGGTTTTAAATTCCTCGTTCGCGAGGCTTTTCTCTTCCGTTTACTCCGAAAGCTTTTGCGATCCTACTAGCATATATATTTGCATCTCGGGACATAACGGAAGAGGCTGTAGCGACTATTGTCGACCAAAATAAGCGATGCTCTCATTTTTCTTCGCACGAGCGACAAAACGATTTGTAAAATACGTTTGCCATAAGGAAAATGCACAATTATCGTGCTGGGACATCATATGGGACGAGTAAAAATTTTAATATAGAATACGTCGATGGATTATTCACTTTTTTTTCGATGTTTCTTTTTTGTAATTTCATTATTTGCACAAATAAAATATTGCTTTTTTCTGAAATTTTGATTATCATGTGTAATTAATATTGTTTTTCTGAGAATATTCAAATTTCACCTAAAACTTTGCGATTGACGAGAAAATCATTTTTTTTTTTCACAAAAACGCATTTAGGATATTTATCATTGTGCAAGAATCGTCGTATGCACTATATGCCTAGTTGAAAGTAATTTTCTCGGGGTATATAAATTTTTTTTAATTCAAAAATTTCGTTCACGACTTGAAATTTCGTCTTTCCTGCGACAGGATTGAAGAAAAAAATCTTCGACATCGTATTTAAAGTAGTTCGGCTGTTTGAGCAAGTACGGTAAATGTCCATCAATTTTTGCGGTGAATAACAGTTAAAAGTCCCCTGATTACAATAAGCACATTTTGGGGGGCTCTTGCGGGGCAAAATTTTCAATTATTTCATTTTTTAATTTTGATTTTTAACACAGTACCTTATGGAATAACTCATAATAATGTTAATTGTAAAAAAAGTAATCGGTGGTTGAGCCTCAGAAAAGTTTCCACCATAAAGGAAATTTATCGCAGATTCTGTTTATTTCAAAAAAACATGACCTTACGGTGCTTTTCAAAAAGAAAACATAAAAGAACTTTTGTTTTCGACGTTTCGGAAGCGGATGGCAGACATTTACGTTGCACTGCTGGAACAGCTGATTGAAGCTTCGGGCAGAGTCGGTAATCGCGGGAATTTTAAATTCTCGAGAAACTTTAAAAGTGAATAACATTTATTTTTTTTTTTATCACGAATAAACTAAATTTTACCAATGAATTTTCATGTATAATCTTTTGAATTGTCAATTTTTTAACCATAAAAAGCTGTATCCACAATTCTTCGACCAGTGTTGTTTACGTTTATTTTCACTTTTTGGTCGAGTTTTATAGATTTTTTAAAATTTATTTTTGAGATTAACTCACGCGCTTTAATTCGTCGAATAGCTTCGCTTTTTTTTAACGAACTGACCATTTCTTTTTCTCGGTGCCATTACTTCATAACTTTTCTTTCGCGTTATACAAATGTCGCAGCTAGGTTATGTGTAATATGTCACCGGCACTGGCACGGGGGGCGGAGGGGCGAGAGGGGCAGCGAGCCGACTTTACCCGAACATTGGACAATCATGGCGGACTCAATCACTTAACTAGTCAAGTTAAAGTATAAACTTTATCTTTGACGATATTTTTAAAGCATTTCATGACATTTACGTGATAAAAATATTATCAATGTAAGTGTTCATTAATTTTATCAATAATTTAGACGTAAATTTAATCGATATAAATGAGTTGCCAACTTGACTACAGTCATACGACGGCCGAACTACTTTAATGAATATTTTTTTTTCATAACAAAATCATAAGATTTTTTATTTAAAAAAAATCATTCGATCGAGAAAAAAAGACCATTTTTTTCAAAATTGTGACTCAAAAATGTAAGAATAAATATTCGAAAATTGTTACAAGCTGTAATTAATATTTTCGGATAATTTATTTTCATACTTTTATTAAATTTCCTTTTTTTTCCCCTCAAATCTTCGGGTATCTCGTTGGCTGGAAAATTTATAGGATACCGCGAGTGTTTGTTTGGGGCGGTAAAATTGGGTCCTCCGTAACAGTGCACGAGAGAGAGAGAGAGAGAGAGAGAGAGAGAGAGAGAGAGAGAGAGAGAGAGAGAGAGAGAGAGAGAGAGAGAGAAAGAGGCAGTATAAGGCCCACCATTCTCCACGCCAATGTTCCGTGCATAAACGTTTTCACGGGGTCCCGGCGGGCCCTTTGAGAGGAAGAAAAAGAGGCTCCGCGGGTGCGCGCGAGCCCGCGAGCACTGTACCACGGAGAGAGGTTATACACCATCAAGATGGGCCTGTCAGGCCCTAACTAGGTAAGGCCCCGGGTTTAACGAGTGCGAGAGAGACAGGGCGAAAGAGACGAGAGAGAACGAGAAACCAGTCGAGGGAGAGAAAGAGAGGAAGAGAGCCAGTCTCACACCATACGAATCGTGAAATAGCCTCCCTGAGCTCCATGCTGCTGCATCATCACTTGTTATGGGACTATCTTCGTAATACGAAGCTCGTATACATATATATATATATATATATATATATATACTTTTCTTGGCTCGAGCTCTCGTTGCTCGTTCTTTTTTAGTGTTTTGACACGGGCTCGTGACAGCAGCTGATGCCCTCTTCCCATTGAGAATTCTTTGACGGTTTTCAAATTGGACGGTATATTAATTTTTTTTTTTTTTTTTGCAAAGGCCACGTCTCGTTTACACGCGAATTTATCGTCGTACTACGAGTATACGGATGTCGAGAAAAATTAATAAATTTATTACAATTTACATTAATTTATTTGTAATTTTCATAAATTGGTTCGCATCAATGCAAATTAATTTCAACCAATCCATATTCAAGGACAGCATTTTTTGGAGCGATGATATTTCGAAGAAAAAAAAAATATATATATATTTAGAGATCCCTATAACGATTCGAAGATTGAAAAAATTCGAAAATTTCACAAATAACAAATTTTCACCTCTCACAAAATTCAATGGCAAAACCTTCCTGCCAATGAATACCCCAGTTGTGCACAAAAGTTTCATTTCGATGAGGTGAAAATTTGTCGGTGAGAATTCGTAGAAACATTTTACGAAAAAAAATAAGTCAAATTTCCATGAGATTAATAATCAACGAGCTCGACAGCTCAATTTATTCACGAGTTACGAAAGTTTCTCACGGTGGAACACCCACGCATCAATTCAGATTTTTTTTTTTTTTTCTAAATTTTTCGACTATTTTATGGACCATTGAAAAGTCCATTTATTATTCGTTTTTGATCCCAAACGACGAATGTCCCCTTTGCGAGGAAGCGAAAAATGACGAATCCTTGCGCGAGGGAATAAAGTGTACAGGGCCTTCGTTCGGAAAATCGTTATTACAGGCCAGACCGAGACGAGACGTGACAAAGTCGAGAGAACATCAGATTGAGGGGAGAGAAAATTTGTTCGTCGCCGTGATATGTCGAGATTTTCGCCCACGCTATTCAACGAAACTTTGGATTCAAGGATCAAGAAGGATAATGAGAATATATCATCGCGGTGAATATTATGCATGTATACCGATGAAGAGCTCGATGTCGCAGACTGTAAGCGGAGAGTTTTGATGAGAAGAAAAAAATGCACATACACACACACACACACACACACACACACACACAGAGAGACTGGTTGAGGATTCCTGAGTTATCTTATCCGTCCGATTGGAGGGGTTTCTTCTTTCGATCCCGCAGGAAAAAAAAAAAGGTGTATAGAGTAGTCGAGAGTGCGTGCTGGATAGAAAAAGAGAGACAGGGAGTCTCGCAATACGAGGCTAATATTCAACGATAAGAGGACAGAATTTATACACAATGCTTTGTATAGAACGGATCTATAGTCGGCAAAACTTCTAATAAATCGCGCGGCTATACATAGAAGATATGCGTCTCGATATGTGATCTTCCCTGATGCTAGGAATATTCGTCATAAAGCCGTGGGTCGTCGAATCGCCCCGAACGTGTATTACGAAATGAGATTTTTTTTTTTTTTTCGAACGTAAAAGCTACTACACGAGGATATTACTGATATATTCAGAAACACAGCTAGCTGGATGTTCATTCGAGATAACGGCAGTGTCAAAATTCTCGCGAGATCTCGAGGATATACCTTTACTCTTTCGACGAATTACGAAGCGGGACAAGATTCCTTTTATAAAACGCGGTCATTAATCAATTTGTTGCCCCGAGGCGTTGCCGAAACTCCTCGAGGTAGTATTATATATACACGTGACACTCTTCTTATTCTCGGTATAATTAAATCGAGACGCACGCTTGTTCTTGTGTCGGAATTTATCTCGAATTTGGTTGGGAGAGGCGGGATGTATAATACGAATTGAAAACTTTATACACTAGGACCTCGATTTAATGGCCCTCGATTTAATAGACAGTCCCCACCATGTCGCATTTATCGATCGGTTTTTCGCATGGTGGGAGATGGTGGGGGACGCTTAAAGTTTCCCCGATCAGGCCCGTAGCACGGAGTGCCGATGCGCAGATACAACATGGGCGGGGCATGCACATCCTCGATTTAACAAGGTGCGATGCGGAGCCGGTCCCGCCACTGGCCGTTAAATCGAGGTCCTAGTGTATAGAGATATATTGGCTTTCGTGCACATATATATATAGTCAAGCAGCGCTGATTGTGGTCATACTTTTGGCACTTTTGGCTCGATACAATATAGCGCAGACTCTCACACACGGAGGAAGACAAAAGCGATTTTTGTTTTCGATTTTTATTACGAAATATATCCGAATTACGTTGGCGCAGAAAGATCTTTTTAATTACTTGAATCTGATCGTTCGATTTTTAGACAATTTATGATAATCTTGCTGGCTGTTGCTTTTCGCTATCCCGCATAACCTCGCAAAGTACCAAATCTCGCCACCGTGATCGCTGACTGTCAATTTCGCCCGCTCTTCTGCTTGATGCGCAGAGCGAATACGCGAGGTGTTCCCTAACACACTTGGAGCGCTCCCAATTCTTTTCAATGAAATTGTGACTTGGTTAAAAATGTATTATCATTCCCCAAGGATTAAACCTCAAATAGCTACAGCGCATGGATAAAAAAACCCCCGGAATCAATTAAGGTAGTCCTCGTGCAAATGCGTTTATAATGAGAATTTGTTGAAATTTATAGTGAACGAAGAGAATGCTAGTACCCAACTTCTCGTGAAATTTGAAGCAGATTGACCGTTCCTAACTCGAGATATTCAATGTCAAAGTTAGCAACCGTTACGTGTAGAGCATATAGCAAGCACTGCTGTACCCTCTGATACTAGCACAGATTTTTAAATATTACAACTAAACGCGTAACCAGATTTTAATAAAAAAAAAATTGTAGACGGGAGAAGACTATTATTCACATGTCAGGAAAAAAAAACAAAATTATTAACCGTTTCGTTTACGAACGACGATCACAAAAAGAATGGAATATGAATGAAGATTCGACGCGTAAGCTGCATATTCTATGGTATGAATGTATCTGAATATGCACGGTTCCATGTGTAACATTCGTTTCTATATACATACTCAATCAAAAGTTCGCTGCATATGACCACTAGGGCCGTGTATATTTTATCATGTGGTATTCGCTGTGTGCAGAAAGCCAAGTGGCGCCGCGGCCGGCTGTACACCGCAAATTTTGCTGGAATAGCTTTCATTTATTTACATACACGAAACCTTGTTGGATTAATTTTAATAAACGAACGTTTATATTCGTGCTGCATAGAGTTTTTTGAGGTGAGCTTGACTATAACTGGGTTGAAAAAAAAAATAAATCGACGTATTACGATGTAATGAAAATAAGTTTACGGCTACTTTTCCTTCTTAATTTGAGGCTAAGCATGAACCTTGTCGATCTTGTCATACGGACCGACAAGGCTCGTATCGAGAACAAGAAAGACGTAACTCGGACTTGATTGTAACATATATATGAACGATTACCCACGAAGTGCTCACTGCATATTCGGGTAGCCAATCATGAGAGCTACCAAAAAGGGGAAAAAAAAATCAATTTATTTGTATTATAATATCCTGACATGAATTTTTCATACCAGACAATATATGCACGTTTAACCTCAAGAATTTTACTTTCTTTGTTTTTTGCACCCAACGAATCTAGTTTTTGCGCTGCTCAACTTTATAAATTGCTGTCGGAAACGCGTAAAACTTAATTTCCGAAGTTGTGTAGCAGAAAAAATTCTCATATGACTTCACGCAACAGTTTAAATTTCCTTTCCGCGACTTCTCTGTTATATTGCCCTCAATTGCACTACGCGACTTCAGCAAAACATGTGCATTCTCGCCAAAATGGGCGCTCTAAGTCGTTCTCAGCCGCTATAGTATGGCACTGCACACAGCGAATATAAGAAACTTTCTCGTACTATTGTAGCACGAGGACTGCCTTAAGGAGGTATTATCGAAACTTCCGAGTCAAAATAGTGTTTGGATTTTCTGCTAAATTTTTATTTTTAAATAGTGACTAAAAAAATTATTTTAATTTTTTATTACTAATATGCTTGTGTTTTGAACACTTTAATTGTTAGGAAAAATTTTTTTCATAAGAAAAGACTTGCATGATTCTAGCAGTTATATGGCGAAGAAGGTTAGGTGGCAACATCGCTTAGCGGAAGAATGCGTGTGTCGTGTGTCAGAGTTGTATGGGTGCGTACGTGAAGCATGTGAACCTAACCTCACTTATTTTGTGATCGAACCGCAAATGGTGAAATTATTTCACTGCTTATTTTTTGCATTTATTTTTCAAGTTCCGATCTATATATATATATAGACACACATATATGCGTGCGATAGTTTGAGTTGGTTATGCGGCGTTGCCAAATTTATTTTCAATCAGCTCGTATAGTCCGTTGCGTTCAGAAACCAGTGCGATTAACTCGATATTTCTCTTTTATTTCATCGGTAATCCTACATTTAAAGTACATCAATTTATTACCTGTAATCCAAAGTTGCATGTGTTCGTTTTTCATCAACGAAAGTTGGAATTATCACGCAGAAAAAAATAAAAAACCTAACCTTGGTACCCCTCACGCCATAAGACATGTGTTCAAAGTATACAAAAATTGTGATTTTGAAATTAATTATCTCAGTTTCTAAACGGTAAATCGTTGTGAAATTTCACCACAAGTTGGATTTTGCTCTGAATTTCGTGTTCACAAAATTTCACGCAGCTAAGTTGGAAAATAATTTTCACGTGAGAAACGATAATACCTCCTTAAGGAGTGTCGAGTGCCGCGTGCGCGCGGCAAGGGAAATGTAAGACACGGACGTGGGTGACGCGTGGGGCACGTTGCGTTTATAATTTGTTTTGCCGTAGCCATGGCTCGATTCATAACAAGAAATCGCGTTTTTCATCCATATTATTATTTATTGATAATTAACGGTGTTGTTCAGGGTTCTGAATTTTTGCAGAAGGCATCCTGAGAAAATTTCTGACAATATGCAAAAATTAGTTTACTATGTAAACAGGTCATCCTGCGCTCATTGACTTTGAAATTCCGTCTAATTTCGCGATCTACTGTAAGAAACTGTGCTAAAAATGGCCCAAATTTTAACTTTTCTCGAAAACGGTGTAGCAGAACCTACGAAAACTTTGGGGTTAAACTTTTTGTGGACATATCAATAAAAATCAGTACCTCTCAACATATATCGATGTCGCACTCGACCCTCCTTAAATTTTCGAGAGGTTAATTGTTTTTCAAGTTCTCCATGAACCTTTATAAGCTTTTAAATTCGTGGACAGTGACCTCTTCGCGGGCTTATACAATTCATTTGACCGCTCTCAAGTTTTGTTTTTAACGATCGACGACGGGGCTATGTATGCATATATATATCGTACACATATATTATTCCTGCCCCCTCCCGAGCTTCGAAAACAAACAAACGAAAAAACCGAGGAAAAAAATTCGATATCCCAATCCACGGCTAAAGGGGATTGGGAATACGAGCGCGTAAATTTCGCGCAGAGGTGAAAGTTCCATCGGTCGCGTCGTATATAGTAACATTGTGAGTTATCCGGGGTGTAAGCCTTCACGATGTTTTATATAATATACGCGAGTGTATATAATATGGAATTGAGCTCGAGCCATTTCATCGTTATTTATTTCTTTTTTTTTTTGCCGACAAAAAAAAGTAATGCTTTATGATCGACTGGTGAATAATTTCCAACGCCCGTGTATAGTCTTGTGCGTATCGTCGCGATGAGAACGCTCTCGGACAGGGGCCCCCCCCGATCCCTCGATCATCGGTTGAGTAATAGAGATCGCGTTAATTATTTTGCGTATGAGATATTACGAGGAGAAGGAAATGCTTAAAAATTAATTCGAAATATTCCGAGTAACGATTGAGCAACCAGCAATGTGACGAATTAATATTATTAAAATATGTTATTATCAACGACCAGTGATGAAAGCCTTAACGAAAGAAAAGCGACGAGCAGAAATGGAACCGGATCGATCGAAAATATTGATCATTAATATTAATCGACAAACACGACACGGGGCCAACTGTCAAATACATATGGGAGGAAAGTGTAGTAAACACCGAAATTTTAGACCCAAGCTTTGAAAGATGAAGCCCTTCGATAAAAGGAGAGAGGAGAGAGAGAGAGAGAGAGAGAGAGTGAGTGAGAGAAGGAGAGATATGGAGAAGATGAAGAAGAAAGATACTTCTGTCTCATCCATATAGTCCCGCGAGACCTTTAGGGCAACCATCGGGCACACTCGCCGAAGAGCGTGCTCACGTTTTATCTGATATCGGAAGGACCGATCTCGTGAGTCCGGCTTACCGTGTTGGGTTCAAGCCCAACAAAAGAGAAAAGGCACTCTCGTGCTGTGGTCGGGACATGGCGGATGCATGTATGTATATATAGAGAAGCGAGGAATAACAATAAAATGTGGGGAACTTCGCCTGCAATGACAATGAAGAGGAAGAAAAAGAAAAGGGAGAAAAATAAGAGTACCGCGACGAGGATGATGAAGAGGAAGTGGAAGAAGAGGCTGAGAAGAGGACGACTAAGGACGACGAGGAAGAGACTAAGATGAAGATGATGAAGGAAATAGAGACGATGAACTATATAAGGGAGGTACAGCAAGTTGGATAAAACGTTGGGGAGAGTGTGACCGTCGATTATTCGGTGCTTGAGCAAACTAGAGAAAGTGAGGGGAACGAAAAAAAAAAAAAAAAAGAAACGAGAAAGGGAGAAAGGAGAGAAGAAGAAAGATGGGCTTAGATGGAAGATCGGTTGCTGCATCAACCGCACCCAACCATAGCTTCTCATCAGGCACAAGCGCATCCATACATTCGAAACACGTATACATACACACGCGCGTATACAACGTTAGAGGCTTAACAAGGACCTCGTTATAATATTTTATTACCACCCCTCGTTTAGCTCTCGCGCGTCTTTGCCACATGGACCGAAGTTAACCCAAGAAAAAGAATCCTATATACTTGGATTCATACGTTGAAGACCGAATTTTATATTACATTTGTGTGTGTATGTGTTTGTGTGTAAAAAAGACTGAAACACGCGTGGAAAATATACATCGAGAACTAAACTTTTCGTGTACGTTAATTGATATGTTTGAAGAAATTTTCTTCAGGCGCGAGACAAGCAGAACGAAGAGAAGGGGAAAAAAGGCAAAGATATCCTCGTTTGGAAATATTTTACGAGCTTTGTTTGAGAAGGACGGTGAAAATTAGTTGAGTCGATTGACGATTACTCTCCTCCCCGCGCGACTTTACCTTTTTTTTTTTTGCACTTCGTCCGGAGACAATTTTTTTTTTTTGTATTTTATACATTTTGCATTTTCGTTCGGGCCCACACTGGCGACACTTCTCAGTAATTTTTTTAACGATCGAGGAAGATTTTTTTTTTTTTTTTTTTCAGGCTCAAAGTTGAGCAATGTATGCTTGGGGTATTTTTCCATTCAATTATCGAGACTCGTCTCTGCGGGATGTCAGAAGTATAGCCGCGGTGAGCGACGAATAGAGTGGAGGATAATTTTTTTTCTCTTGTTTACTGTATAAGAATTGAGAGAACGCGATGAAACGAAATGGCTTTTTTTTTTTCTTGAGTCTATTTCGAAAGACCCCGGTTAAGCCCAAGTCCGTTCGACCGTAGCGAGGGGCATACGAAGCTTGAGGAGTGAAAAAATTATTTTTTTTCTTCTTCTGATATACGTTGGAAGAACCTTTAAAATCAGAAATTTAAAGCTGATTGCAGCTAAAAATGCGAAAAAAAAAAAAAACAATAACTATTGTACGAGTTTTCGAGGCTTTCAAATTTTTATATATTTTTAACGCACATCGTACTTTTGTTATATATATCAGCTCGAATACGTGACATCTCACCGGCATCGAAGAAATATTAAATGTTGCACACGTGCATAAACACGTAGGTGGCAGAGGGGATAGAGGAGCAGAGGATGAGCCGAGATCCGCGCGCTATCGAGACAGCAGCGGTGAGCAGCTCCAAAAAGCGCGTTTGAGCAACCCGGACGAGAGTAATGGGTCGTAAATTTTTCAGTCGAGGAGCACAAGAGATCGTGCGAGCAGTGAGAAAAAGGAGCTAGAGAGAGAAAGATAGAAATTCACGGGATGAGAAGGCGAGCAGACGCAAAATGCTCAACAATTCCTGACCTTGTTGTCTGGAACAACGGGAGCAAAGTTTACGCACAGGGACCGAAGAAGCCAAAAGGCCTAAAAAGAGAGAGAGAGAGAGAGAGAGAGAGAGAGAAAGAAAGAAAGAGAGAGAGAGTTCAATTCAAATATCTGCAGAGTGGATGGAAAAACCGACGAATTCTCTAAACTTTGCTCTGTGTCGTACTAAAAATAGTGCATTCTATTGCGGGAAATGCCCAAAAAGTTCGAAGGAATTGTATTTATTTTTCTTTCCCAACCCTAAATTCCGATCACTGGCTTTCTCGAATGTTTTTTTTCTTCTTCTAAGCAATCTCCATTCGATTGACAGACATTCGCAATTAAAGAAAGTGAAATAATTCATAAATAAAACAAAAGTACAAATTATCATTTTTTTGTTCCATTTTCATAAGACTCGATTTGATTTATTTCATAATTTGATTCGAGAATCGTTTGAATGTTCAGTCAATTAACGTTTAATCAACGAATTAAGCACGGTCTCTGTTTTACAATCCATTTTGACTCCGCTTTTACTAAAGTCGCGTCGAAAGATTGGTAATACAGAAGAACAAAATATTTTTACCACGTTTCACATGCAATCTTTGGCAATTATCCTTCGTTCGTTCTAAAAAATTTATCACTCCATACATTGGAAAAAATAAATCCGTATGAGAATTTCCATAGAATTTTTATAAATCATTGCAATTGACTGGAAGATAAATTTTCATCTCGATATTTTCATTGAAAAATCTTTTAATAATAGTCAGATTTTTAATTGACACAGATCATTCAATTTATGAAAAGATTTTTCATGAATTTACCGACGAAAGTATCGAACAATGCGCTTGTACAATGATTTTTCGCTTCAATTAAAGTAGCCCTTAAAAATCATGGAATTTTTAAAATTAATCCTCAAACCCGAAACATTTTTTTGCTACCCTTATACACAAAAGTGGGTCATTTTTGTCCGTCTCGTTTTCCATCAATTTAATGTATGATAAAAAAATCTATAAAAATTCATAAACTATCTTTGAACCTTCCACTACAACGCTATGAAAAAGAAAATCTGAAATAATTATTTGCAACATATTTTATATGTTATAGTAGGCCGGTTTTTTTTTAACTTTTTTTCTGCTTCTTATACGTACCCTTCGAAAAGTTAGTTTTTAGCCTCAAACGAAGCCTCGTGAAACCGGAACTCGGTAGTAAAATTCTAAAAGGTGACTCATCCGGTTTGAATTTTTCAAACACTCCAACCGAAATATCTCGAAAACTATACAAGTTAGGAAGTTGTTCTTGGTTTCATTTTGTAGATAATTAAATTTTCTACAAAAAAGGTTGAGACTACTGTACACCTAAATGTTCATCTTGTATTCGATACGAACGCTTAAAGTTGAGGGCATTGAACAAATTAATGATGACACTCATTATCTTGTAAATTTTTATCTCACACTCGTGTTCTAAAGCTGATACAAATAATATGTCAAGCGAATTATTTCATAGAAAATTCAATTATTTACACGCCACGTGTTACAATTTATCTCTATTATCATCTACTGCTTGCAATATAGTTTGAAATAAAAATTGAAAAAACGAGGTTATCATTTTAAATTGCTGTAGAGTTTATTTATAGAAGATCGTTTTATTAAAATTTGAAAATTCTTTGCGATGATTGTAAACGACTTGCATGACGAACGGCTTTTGTTCCTCATTTTTAGTTAATAGAGCATTGTACTCTTGGACTAACGCGACTCCTCTTTGGGTATACAGGGTGAAGTAGTGAAAAAATTATGGATCACGCGGCGTAGCTGTAGGGCCCGAAAATTCAAATTTTCATTTATCAGCAATAAATTGTACAGTTGCGCTTCCTCCTATATTTATAAATTGATATATATAAATCCTCCTATATATATAAATTGATAAATTCCTCATATCGAGAAATTTATCAATTTTTAAATTTTTATTTTGAACCGTAAAATGAGCGGTAAAAAATAGAGACATATATTGTGTAGATAATTTGATTTTCCATGCAATAGTTTGCGTGAAATAATTTGAATCAGCTTACAATTAGAGCACGGATGAGATCAAAATTTACAAGGCAATAGTAAGCATCTTCATTCATTTATTCAATGAACTCAGATTCAAACGTACGTATCGAATACAAGATGAACATTTTAGTCTGAACCTTTTTTGTAGAAAATTTAATTATCTACAAAATGAAACCAAGAACAACTTCCCAACTTGTACAGTTGTCGAGATATTTCGGTTGGAGTGTTTGAAAAATTCAAACCGGATGAGTCGCCTTTTAGAATTTTGCTACCGAGTTCCGGTTTCACGAGGCTTCGTTTCAGGCTAAAAACTTAAATTTTTTAAGGATACGCAAGAAGAAGAAGAAAAAAAAGTTTAAAAAAAACCGGCCTAATTATATAATAATCGGCTCGAACAAAAATGACCCACCTTTTGGGTTTAAGGGTTGAAACAAAAAACAAAAAAGCTTCGAAAATTATGGCCACAAATTTTCGGGGAGCCTTGCAACGAGAGGAAAAAAAATTCCAACGAACACACCGTACTCGTAATATCGTGTAAAAGTGCGCAGGGTGAAATATTTGAAATTTTTCGCAGCACGATGAGCCGGAATAACCGAAAGGGTGGAAAAAAACAGTCCGGCCTTTGAGATATTTCTATTAATATATACCTATTTTGTCGCAGCGAATTTCGCACTTGGGGGAATGCATAAATGCTCGCAGCTTTCGTGTGCGTGTGTGTGTGTGTGTGTGTGTTGTGTGAGCTTACACGTCGAGAGTTTGAGACGGGTCGATGCGGGAAATTTGCTGGAACTTTCGTGTGATGAGAGTTCGAACAAAAAGGGGAGAATGAGAGAAAGAGATTGTCGTGATGGAAAAGCTCCGGACAATAATCAGTGGGATTAAAAAAATTATAAAAAAAAAAAAAAAAAGCAAAAGCATCGAGGTCGATTGTTCGTGTATTATAAATGAGAGTACAACAGGCAAGAGAGAGAGAGAGAACAAGAGAGAATTGTAATTCGAATATTCAGGTGTCGCGCGAAATTTCCAGAGATTCAGCGAGCCGAATATTTTTCTCGGCCCAACGAGCCGTGAGAAAATTATTCACAGCCGCGTAATTTATCGGCGAGTAAAAATGATTTATCGCAGAGCTAGAGCTGTTATTATCATTGTTTTTTTTTTTTTTTAGCTCCAAAGAGCTTGCCAATTGCCGTTGTGTACGTTTTATTCGGTTGAATTGCGCGAGATCGATAATATCGATGACTTTTAGAATTTTATTTCTCACCGATGTTTCATGTAAAAGTCGAAAATTTTTGCCCGTGTCAGTGCAACAAAAAAAAACAGGAAATTCTTTATATCGAGATAAAAAAAAATCCGATAACACTCGCGGATCGAATTAATCCTGCGCGTCGTTCACGATAATAATGTACTAACGATGATTCAAAAATTTATGAGATATCCGAGTTAAATCCTCAGGATAAAGTATATTTTCAGCTAATCAGCTGATAAAATTGTATCGTACAGCCGAAAGAAAATATCGTGCAATATTATTTTGGTGGTAAGAATGTTTGGTCATCGAAAAATCTAGGTTTTCATTGATTATTATAATGTATAATCATCGATGACATACTTATAAAGTATATTAAGATAAAACCATGAAAAAAAAATTCTTAAACAGTTTCTTGAAACTTTGCAAGTGTAATAATGCAAATGGAAAATTGAAAGCAATTTGTGAATTTTCAATTATCGTTAAATCATACATTTTAATAAACATTTAATGTAAGTTAAACGCCCTTTTACTATCTTGAATCATCGATACGTAAAAAAAAAAAAAAATTCACCAGTCGATCGATCTCTATCGACGATAAAATCTTTTTCAAAAGCTTAAACCAACGCGAGATATAATTAACGTAATATGGAATGCATTAATTCATAAAACTTAACGTCAATGATCCACAATCTAAACATCATACGATTGTGTTCTTTCGTAATTTAGAAAAAAAAAAACGAATCTTCCTCAAACACAATATTATTTGAATATATCCGTGATGAATAAACGTCATTATGTATATGCTTACCCATGAGTTTCCGGACTTCCGTTTGACTGAGAAAAAGATTGAAGAAGCAATTTCCGGGTGTCACGAGGACGTACAGCATCATTGCAAAACTCAGCAGCATCTTGACGTTTTTGCGAGAGTTCTCTCTCGGCAGGTAAACGAAAGAAAAAAAACACCACGTGTTCGTCTCTCAAAGTATAATTATAACGTTATATTCATGCATACGAAATATAAACACGAACGATATTCAAATCACCCGCGTCGTCCTGGTAATATAATTAAAAAAAAAAAAAAAAAATCCCACGTTTTTCCCTCACAAGGTGCTTCGAAATTTAGTCCATAAACATCATTTTTTCAGCACATCGATGCTTATTTCTCTTTCTCTCAATATTACCAAAAGTCTCCCCTGGCGTGAAAATCACGAACGACAATTATCCTCACACCTCACAACACTTAGTTTTCTTTACCCATCAATCAGTATAATTCCCCCCCGTCCAATTTTTCAAATTCGGTGCTGCCAAAATACCGGGATATCCACGAAAAAACACGCGCTCGTTTCGAAAAAAAAAATGCACTCACGCACACGCGAAAGATTCGACGCGCACAGGAAAGATTTGATATTGTTATGCTTCGTGACAGCCAGTCGGCTGATCTCTCGATTCGAGAGAGACAAGCGTGCTTTCCACGTGTTTCGAAAGAACGAAGGAAAAAAAACCTTTATACGTGTAAATATATATATATATATATATTTATGCGCGTTTCCGGTCAGAACGACCGATCGTCAGCAATGTTTTTGAGGTTAGGATCGACGTGAGAATTTGTTTTTTCTCGACGAGATCCGTTATGGACGACGTGGGATCGAGAAAGAGTCGAAGCAAAAAAAAAAAAGATCGCAGGCGGATCACAGAGCGCGTTGTTGCCTCGTGAAAGCCACGACGAGTTGTGCTACGTCCGCCATGGGTCGTCCAGGGTCGACGCCGATGAGGCAGACGGACGGACGAACGGAACCGAGGACGTCCGAATATCGACGAAGTTTCACGAGCTACACCCACCACGAGCGCTACCTCGCGGTCAATGTCTTTGTGTGTTCGTGCGCGCGCGCCTGCGTATCGTGTTTAACTCTGTAAATTCAAAGCGTTCGTGTGTGCGTCCTGTGCGAGGGGGACACAGCGCGAGCGTTCATGGACGTTTTATACGTTTTGTATACAAAGGGGGAAAAAAAAACCCCCCCCCGTGCGTACTACTATACGGAGAGAAGAACGTACGTGGAGAATCGCGAAGGATGCAGGACGAAAAGAAAAACGCAAGGACGAAGTTTTACCAAAATACGTGTGATAGATCGAGATCGCTGATGAAAACTACGCGGGATTATGGGGGAACGGTGGATTTACGCGAGTTTGAATTGCAAGTAATTTTTTATTCGGTGAAAACATTTGTAATTCGAAAAATATAGCGCGAAGATTTTTCTCGAATACGTGACGGAAAGAACGCGGGTATGAAAAATTACGGATGGATCATGTGAGCTTCGAACTCAATGGATTTTTATTTGATAAAAAGATTTGCATTCTGCGCCTCGTTGAGCATGCGCACATCGTTGGGGGATTTGAAAAAAATGACAGAACGAAGAATTCTCGCGAAAAAACGTTCGATCGAGATCAATGATGAGAAAAAGCAGAAGGAGGGTTATCTTACTTTCAATTTTAACGAAATAATGTGGTAAACATTATTTATTTGAAAAATATAACGCGAGGACATTCAAGGAAACCCCGATCGATCGATAGCGATGATGAGAAATTGCCGATCGGTCACGTGCGTTCCGATTCGTGCGGATTTTCATTTCTAAAAAATATTTGCATTTTTGTACGCTGTCCCGTATCGCTGGAGATTATTAGAAAAAAATATATAACGATAAGTAATATTCTCGACAATTATATCGATCGAGTTGAGATTTATGTCGAAAAAAAATTGCACACCCTTTGTCGTACGTATTTGGAACAATTAACAAATTGATGAATGATTACCTATAAAAAAAACATTTTTTTGATGCTTTGCTTCCTCATGGAGAAAGTATACGTGTAAATATTGGTGTACTCGCTCTATCCTTCGTAAATTTGAAGCTACCGAGCCGAAACTTTTTATACAAATAGTTCAAGAGGCAAGGACGATTGGTATTGAATTTGACTAGAATTTATTTAGATGTTCAGATTTTAGAAAATTTTGAAATTTTCTAAAAATGTTTGTACTGGTTCTAACTTTCGTAAATTTCAAGCTTTCAACCTGAAACTTTTTACACAAATACTCTAGGGGACAAAGATGTTTGGTATAGAATTTGACTAGAATCCCTTGAGGGATCCAGATTTTAGAAAATTGTGGAATTTTCTGAAAAAGTTTGTACGAGCTATAAACTTCGTAAATTTGAAGTTGCCGAGCCGAAATTTTTTACATAATTAGTCCAGGGCACAAGGACGATTGGTATTGAATTTGACTAGAATTTCTTTAGGTGCTCAGATTTTATGAAATTTTGAAATTTTCTAAAAATTTTTGTATGGGTTCTAACTTTCGTAAATTTCAAGCTTATGACCTGAAACTTTCTACACAAATACTGCAAGGTACAATGATGTTTGGCATTGAATTTGACTAGAATCCCTTAAGGGGTTCAGATTTTAGAAAATTTTGACATTTTCTAAAACTTCGTAAATTTGAAATTGCCGAACCGAAACTTTTTACACAAATAGACCAGGTGACATGTATGATCGGTATGGTATTTGGCTTTTGAAATTTTCGAAAAATTATGTATATTCAAGGCGATAATGGATAAAAATCGTGCAAATTAGAAATTTTCACATTGCTTCCTCATTAGTTCATTTCACTCACAAAGGTTTCTCTATGAGATAGCTAAAATTGAAAAATCCACTTGCTGACAGAAAGAGCTATGTCCGTGAGATAAAATAATGAGGAAGAAATGTGAAAATGTATAATTTGCACGATTTTTTACATCTCATTTTGAAACAATTTTTATTTAACAAATTTTTTTATTACCGGAGTCGTTCAGAGTAAGGTTAGACGAGTAAAATTTTTTTAATTTACCCATTGTTTATACGAACAAAGCTTATGAAAACGTATCTTATCCTTTTCAAATATTGACATTGGTTGACTCGCTAACTGTTCGTAAATATACGAATATTTTCGTCTCTTCTAATTGAGGGAAATTTTCATGAATCCCAATGAATTTTCGTACAAAAGTGAGTAAACGAGCAGGTAGTTCCCTGAAAGTCTGCTATTGTATTCTTAAAATAGGATCGAGTATTTTTCTTCTACTATGTTCTCTCTCTCACTCTTTCTGCGTTGCTTTTATTTTTCTGTTTTCTCTCTCTCTATATATATACCGTCGTTGATTCCCCAATGTCTGTGGTTTTCTTTCGATTTTTCCCTCGTCTCTGTCGGAATGTTTCTCATTTTCCTCTCGGGGCTCCCCGCCTTTGAGGCGAAACGTCACGCAGAAATGTGTGTTATATGTGCTGCCGGGACTCGAACGTCTGAGGGAAAAAAGTAAAGAAAGGAAAACATAAAGAGAGAGAGAGAGAGAGATAGGGAAAGAGGAAAATGCGATCGACGACACTTGTCCCAGCGTTTGTCACAGATCACAAACCGTGGTTAATCGGTGTGACCAAGGAGCGTGAAAAATTTACCATCAACCACATAATAGAACGATAATTTTCCATTCATTTTCCCCCAATTTTCGTACATCATTCGTTTTCGAAATTACCAATTCTCGTATATTTGATGCGTCGCTTGAATAATTTAAAAAAAAAAAAAAATAAATAGCCAAAAATTCCAATGATAGCGTCGACATTTATGAAAAGGTTCAATTAATATTAATAAATGTATTCGAAAAGTATGAAATTAAGAAAAATCGCTTATAGAATTATCTCTCTAAAAACAAAAGGCTCAGATTAAAGAGGAATTACCATGAATTACACAGAGATAAATTTTGAGCCATTCATTTTGAGATGGTACCCAATTTTTTATTTCAATAGAATAGTAGTTGAATCAAATAATATTGACAACCGAGTTCCCAATTATTTCCTGACGATTACACATGATTACGATATAAAGCTTTGCAATTAAAAAAAAAAAAATCAGTAATCGTGCTCGTTGAGCTCAATGCATTTTCCGGAACAATTGTAAAATCTTGCATTTTCATTGTACTTTGCTACAACGATTTCCGTGACTCTCTATTCACTCCAAGCAGTGTTTCCTCTTCATTTCAACCACGAATAACGATTATATATTTTTTTGAAACGGCCGATGAAACCCGATATACGAGCACGTCCCGGTCGGATTTCACAACTCGCGCGATACGAAAACGACATATTGCAACCGTGAAGTTCTCTAAAACGTTTTCTACGAAAAATCTCATCTTCCATGTTCGTTGTAGCGAAAAAAAATGTGTATATGTATAATGTATAAGCATGCAAGTTGCGTGATATCGAATATCGTTATGGCAATCTGCATAATTTCTCGGATATATATTATAGTTTATCAAGTTCAGACAAACGAAAAGACGCAACTCGCACATTTTAACGAGTAAAAAGAGATCCGTGAGTTGAATATTTTTGATAAGCAACATTCGATATACATAATATATCTGTACACGGGGCATTTTTATGCCAACTTGATTTACCTTTGGCCTAAATTTAATGGATTTTTGAGGCAGCTTTTCCATTGGTAATATACTTATAGTAAATTTACTCATCGTAAAGTATATGCAACTACGCATCCGCGCCAGGTTTTTCATACTTTCCCTGTGCCCTCGTGAGAATACGATATGATAATATATTAAGAACGTGTACTTGCAAAAAATCTTGTCGGAGGATCTCAAGGAATTAAATGAAAATACAGTACAAACGAATTATGATTACCTGCGATCTTTTATTCTATACTTTCCTCTTGATCACCGTAAAGTATATGTAACTACGCATCCGCCAGGTTTTTCGTACTTTCCCTGTGCCCTCGTGAAAATACGATGTTTTAGTTCATTATAAACGTGTACTTGCGAAAAATCTATTAGGAGGATCTCAAGGAATTAAATGAAAATACAAACGAATTATGATTACCCACGATCTCTTATTCTATACCTTTCTCTTGATCCCTTCAGAACTATATATTATATGAGGTCCAGTGTTCTGCACCAACATTTTCTTCCAGAACCATTAAGTTGTCATCGACAGCCGCTGCTCCAACCAAAAGCTTTTTACAAATAATTAACGCCAAGTCGTCGAAAAATTGTTTATCTTATACATACTTACTCGTTGCTTCATCTCGATCGTTTTTCTCAGCACAGTACTTTTCAATGCACCTCTTTCCCTCAAGAACAAATGCCAACCACGAGAGAGTCGTAGAATATTGTAGAAATCATGATGCAGTTTTTTTTTTTTTTTTTTTTTTTTTTTTTCAACGATCTCGTTTTCTTTTGTCCGGACGCGTCTGATTACTGAACTCCCCTATTACCTCCGGTAGAATCGAGCAACGAGGGCACGTACACTATGAGCGGAGGCGAGGGATATTTGTGCCAGAGGCAGAGAAATTAATAATTAAAAAAAAAAAAAGAAAGAAAGAAAAACGAACAAAGTCGAAGACAAGCGTGTATACTGATGTGTATACGCAATGAGGGAAAAGAGAGAAAAAAAAGTAGAATCTACGGTGATTAAACGTATGAGCGGACAGATAGATAGATAGATAGATAGATAGAGAGAGAGAGAGAGAGAGAGAGAGAGAGAGAGAAGGGGAGAGAAAAAGGAGAGGAAAATAACGCTCGAGAGACTCGTTTTGCAAATTTGCGGCTGATTGAAAAGTACGTGAAGATGAGGATGAAAAAAGAGTGAAAGAAAAAAAAAAAAGGAATGACGGAGGCAGGCACACGATGCGTGATTACTCTCTTACTCTCGTCTCGACGAGCTGGGATGTACATATATACTATATATATATATACATATATATATTTAAATTCATACGCATAGTAAAGTCACATGTAAGGGGGATTTCATGCCAAAACCACCCACGCTTCAGTCCCAAGTCCTTTAATTTTGTGCTCGATTATTTTTTTATCGCTTCTTTTTTCAATCCAAAACGACTATTTGGTTTTTTCTTTTCAGATTTTTAGGTTAAATAGTTTTTGCGCAATGAATTTTTTTAATTGCTCGAGTCGGCATACTCACGATTGCCTATAATTTTTTTTGTCGACAAAATCAATGATAAATATTGAGATTTTCAAAGTTTTTTCATCGTAAAATTTATTTTGGAAAAAAAAAAAATAGTTCCAGAAATATTCGTGAATTCTTAAAAATGATGAAAGCTTGACTGAGACGAGTTTGAAAAATTCTAGACAAAAACAATTTTTTTCAAACGGTGGAAAAAAAGTGCCTGGGTATATTTTTTCGTTCATTTGACATCGAATATTCCATACATCGAAGCAAAGAACGAGAGAGAGAGAGAGAGAGAGAGAGAGAGAGGAATGATTACTCGCGCTTATCGAGCTGTACGACTCTCGCTGCATCTTTAATTTAATTTTTAATTCTTTTATTTTTCATACTCTCAACTCGGAGTATATATATATATATGTATAAACCTCCTGTACGTGTACTTTCTGGAACTCATACACTGTATAGTGACTGTATGCACTGTACAGTCCATTTAATCTACCGAGTCAGGGGGGTGGGGGCAAGAAAATTCAATTGCCTTTCACATTAACGGATCGATTACTGTCGACTTGACGACGATGACGATCGTCAAGCTTATATTGCAATGGCGAGCTTTATGGAGAAGAAACCTTACCCATTAAATTCTCGGTTATGCTTGGAACGTAAAATTTCTTTTTTTTTTTTTTTACTTTTTGGTTCTTTTTTTAAATCGAGACGTCGGTCTATCGTAAATTCACCGGAATCCATGCTACTCGCGATCGTGAGGCTCGTGAGTCAACAGACGATTTTATTGTACTGAGATTTTTGAATTGCGGGAAAGGGTGGGACGAGAGAGAGAGAGAGAGAGAGAGAGAGAGAGAGAGAGAGAGAGAGAGAGAGAGAGAGAGAATTGAGTTCAGACGAGTTCATCGCATCGATACGAGAGATAATTCCATTATCACAAATTTTATAAATGTCTTTAAGTAAAACGAGTCGTTCTGTGACAAAACAATATGAAATCACTCGAAAATTCCAGTTCTTATATCCTGATCTTCGGTGAATAATTGCTTCGAGATAAGGGAAAAACCAATTTAAAAGACTTTATAGTGATAAAATGTCCCATAGAATTAAAAATCTCTCTTGTGAAAGCTACTGAAGCGATAAAACAGAAGTTTCGTTTAACTTTTCAATAAAATTTTTTCCCGAATTTTCTTTCGACCTGTCAAGCCTTAATTGTCGAAAAATTGAAATGATTCTATTTCTGAAACTGTTCGTTCGATGCTCTTGAAATTTACCTCTGCGATGCTAGCACAAAAAACACCCGAAAATGAATTTACTGCATAGCAAAGTTGAGTACTTTTTGCGTGCTCATTTTTTTTTTTTTTTTGCTATAACTGTTATTTTCGTGCTGTTACCGTTTAGCGAGTAATTGAAAAATAAAAGTGCTCCGCTAGCTTATCGTAAAGCTGGCAGAGCAACGATTATTTTTCAAGATAATAATTAAATAAACAATATGACATTTAAGTGCTTTTAATGTGTTTTTCGAATATCCAAGAGCCAAATTCTTAATCTTCAAATTTCTTCAGACGAACGCTTCTCCCAGTCAGGGATCGAAAAAATATGTTTTTTTATTTATTAAAAAATCATTTTCCCAGCCCTCAATTCTGTAGGAATACACAGTATACTTGAGCACTCGTGGGATTCATCTCGGATTCACATATTATCAGCCGAGAATAATGGACCAAAAATAATTTTGAAATTATGTTTTGCCCCGAGAGTCAAGGGAAGCATGAACGCTTCTCCCAGTCAGAGATCGAAATAATGTTTCTTTTTATTCGAAAATACTTTTCCCAGGCCTCGATTTCTCATATATTATGTACACCATAATATTCGATCGCTACTGCGGGATCCGACTATTCCCAGCCTATGATAATATGAGCAAAAAAAAATTCGAAATCTCTGGACTGAAAGTCAAGGGAAGCGTGAAGGCTTCTCGGTTAACCGGTGCTCTGCCAGCTTCATGATAACCAAGCAGAGCCCTTTCTTTTAATTACTCGCCAAACGGTAAAAGCACAAAAAAAAATAATTATAGCAAAAAATTAGCACATATAAAAACCACTCAATTTTGCCATGTAGCCAATTCCTTTTCGTGACTTTACTCTGCTGCTAGCGTTACAGAGGTCTAAAATTTTGTGACCGTCACGGAAATCCTTCTAAATTTTCCTAATGCCGGAAAATCACGACGGAGCTCTCAATTTCAATTAATTCCTAATTTTCAACTGAGACTATATATGTACGCAAAAATCCTTCCTTCAACGATAAGATAAGAAATTATGAATGAAACTCAAAAGGCGTTTACATTTTCCGGCCTTCATTTCGGTCGAAATCGAACTATTTTTTGCTATTTTTTGCCTGTCCTTGAATCGGATTTCACGCTGTCTCAAAGTAATAAATAACTTGGCGCAGGAATTTTTCATTCAGCAAACTCTGTTCCAGAGTTTTAGTGCCACTTACTCTCCAAAACACTCGTTTTCCTGCACGTTCATGGATCGCTCAGAGATGAGAGAGCTTATCGAGTGAGAAAAAACGTAAAAAAATACCCTCCTAGCTTAAGTTTGGTACTGAATCACCTGAGAATCATAGGAATTTTGATTTTTTTTTAAAGACTACTAAGGTAAATGTACCGGTAGCCGAACACGTCCCAGTCATCGCACATCATCACAAACAATTACATTTATTAAGCATTTCATGATTAATATTGAAATTCTAATAATCGCGAGGTGATCGACAATACTTTACTAACGTATATAAGAAAAAAATTGACTAGCGTCTTACGCGGAATATAAATTACTTTTATCTGTTTATTCCGGTCCGCGTTTTATGGAGGCCGTGTCAACGGATCTCTTATCGAATATGCTAAGGAATAATGAAAGATTTTTAACGCTCATCGTTTAGATTGTACGTGTATTCGAGATAAATTATAGCTCATTTTGTTCAGGAACAAGTATAAGGTTTTCCATGCAGCAGTTCAAATTCCCGTAGAGCTCAATTGAACCATGTAATATTCGTGTTCTATTATTGGGACAAGCAAATCATAAGCCCTGTCAAGACACCGTTCGAAGAGACTGGCACAGACGCACGTATATAGTTAGATAGGCCTGGTAGCTGCACGGTACACGACATTCAGCTGTTTTGCGATCGGTGTCTCGTCACTTACATGGCATGCCAGGCCGGCGACATGGTGTCAAAAGTTAATCCTTTACTGTACTGACCAAATTAAAATTTCGTATTTTGAATTAATCGGTATCCATTTTATCGTGATGCACCATTGAGTTCCAAAAACTAATTCTACCGAGATATGAGAAATCGATGCTCATCAACTCGGGCTTTTAGTGTTCGAATATCGTATATATGATGCCGACACTGGGTCGTTTCGTGTCCGAATACTGGGACATAGCGAATAAGCGCCGTGCGGACACTGGTACTTTCCGGCTATTCACACGGAAAAAAGACATTTCAAAAAATAATAACTGAAATTTAAAAAATACAACGATGAAGAGAAAAAATGCAGTTTAACACAGTAAATTAATCTCTTTACAGTGTTTTGATGAAAAAGTAATGCGCGGAATATACTTCTGTACTATCTGTATAACCATATTTGTTGGTTTAAACTGTAAAAACAACTACTTCCACTTCAAAAAAGTGACACTGTAAAAATTGAAAATGCTCGCAATGAATTTTGCTATAGATAAAATGAAAAACCAATAGATTTGTACAAGAAAAATTTAAAAACTGACGCATTAAAATGAACTGTATAGAGAGAGAGAGTATTTTTCGAGATTTTTACGAATGTAAGACATAACAAAAAATACTAAATTCTGTATGAAAAACAGAAATTGAAATAAAGAAAAATTGTAGCACGCTTTCGTCGAATTCAACTGTGAAAATGATGGAAAAATTACAGTTTTAAAATGCGTATGGAAAATACGACGCAAACAAGAAATTCATAAGGATCAATAAGCGTTCATAAAATGAATAGCGTAGTGGTATAGTGTCGGTCGTTCGGTAGGTCGTTAGGTAGGTCTCAGGTAAAATCTTAGGTAGGCTCAAAATTAATTTCGACGGAAAAAAGTCCGGACCACCAAGCCAGAAACACTCGTAAAAAAAAAATCTCCAAATGTTTAATTTTTTTTTTTTTAATGATTATTTAAGGATCGAAAGTGTTGAATTCGTTTACTGCGGAGGGCCGCGGGTTCAAATCCCGGTCAATGACGATTTTTTTTTTTTGCAAAATTCATAGTATTTTCAAAGATAATGGAACAGCAGTTTTAAATTCGTTCATCGATTTAATTGCTAATTGATAGATAATAAACTACATTTATTATGCTAATTCGACCCGCGCTTTTCAAAATCTTCTAAACTTTTATTTTTCACAGTTCACTTTGCAATTTCTCAAACATTAAACCCAAAAAGATGCGCTATTTTATATTATAATTGATTTCACAATTTGTACAGTTTGTCACAGTGGTAAACTCTATTTACACTTTTAAACTGTAAAAATTCATTCTATCACTTAGTTCTTTTTATTTCAAATTCTAAAGAATTTCCGAAGTTTTCCTCCCGAGAGGCATTCTCTATTAACAAAACTGTAAAACATGATGGAAACATGACTAGAATTCACAGAAAATTTTTTTCCGTGCACCTTTCTCGCGGTATAAGTAATTAATTATGAAATATTGTAATGAACATTGCATGTGTTTTAGAAACTCGAAATCACAACTTTCAAGGTATTCGACGCCATTGATAGAACGCATGAGGCTTTACCTTATAAATTTGTATAGCAATCTGAACGGTCCCTTAAGTGTGCGGCTACCGGTACATTTACCTTACGAGATATTTCGTATATACGTGCAATCGCATCACGGTTTAATTTTCATGATTTTTGGGTTACTGGAATGCCTTTGAGCGATCGATATATAACGGACTCGTTATGTACAACGAGTGCATTGTCTTATGACATTGTGCACGTGGAGTCACTGGGTGTATGCAACACTGTGGGGCACTATCTGCATAGACGAGTTGGCACAAACAATACACCGTATCGCACACAAAAACACCCACACTCTTTTTGCGCGGTAACTGATATCGCAGACAAAAGTCGTTTTACCATAACGCTTATGTGTATGTATAGAATCGAGTATCCTGGCGATAGTTTGGATAGTACAGGATATATATAATCATACGTGTACGATTCAATGGAGCAAGAGAATTCATATAGCCGCGAGAGAGAGTTGATGCTCTCTCTCTCTCTCTCTCTCTCTGCTCTCGCGATTCCAGCAACCCCATACAATGATTTAATCTAGAGCAAATACGAGATGCGCGTTCGCTTAAATCAAGCCCCCGAGTCACCGGGCACCGAGAACGGGCCCCTTTGTCGGGCCTAATCTCTTCAAACAGTCGTATATTATAAAACGTACGGTATTGCGTATAAATACACGTCTGTATATCGAGGGCTTAGGACCAGAAAGGCGTAACCCACAAAAAACGGACTATACTGCCATAAGGGCGTATCCCCAACTTTAACACGGAAGTTCCATAAGAGCAAAATTAATCAGCCTACAGCCAGAAGGGCGTAAGCCCACACTACAATACTGCCAGAAAGGCGTAAGCCACGAAAAATAAAAAAAAGTGGCTTACGCCCGTCTGGCAGATGATTCATCATTTTTTACCGGATTTAAATCGCCTGATTACAGCCAGACGGGCGTAACCCTCGTTTTTTTATTTTTCGTGGCTTACGCCTTTCTGGCGGATAACCGGTGAATTTTTTCCGAATTTCGATCGCCTACTTACTGCCGGAAGGGCGTTACCCCAAAAAAATTGAAAACGTGATGTGTGTGTGTGTGTGTGTGACGTGTGTGTGTAAAATTTTCAAAATTTTCAAATTTTTCAAAATTTTTAAATTTTAAAACTTTTTAATTTTTCAAAATTTTAAAATTTTTTAAATTTTTCAAAATTTTCAAAATTTTCAAATTTTTCAAAATTTTCAAATATATCGAAATTTTCAAATTTTTCAAAATTTTCCAAAACTATTCAACATTTTCAAAATTTTCAAAAATATTTGAAATTTAAAGTTTTTTAAAATTTTCAAAGGTTTCAAAATTTTTAGAGGTTTTAAAAATATTCACCATATTCAAAATTTTTAAAATTTTGAATATGTTGAATATTTTTAAAAATTATGAAAATTTTAAAACCTCTAAAAATTTTGAAACCTGAAAATTTTGAAAATTTTGAAAAATTTTGAAAATGTTGAATAGATTTGGAAATTTTTGAAAAATTTTCAAATTTTGGAAAATTTAAAAAATTTGAAAATTTTGAAAAATTTGAAAATATTGAAAATTTTGAAAATTTTGAAAAATTTGAAAATATTGAAAATTTTGAAAATATTGAAAATTTTGAAAATATTGAAAATTTTGAAAATTTTGAAAAATTTGGAAATATTGAAAATTTTGAAAATTTTGAAAAATTTGAAAATATTGAGTTTGAAAAATTTGAAATAAAAAAAAAAATTTTATTTTGAAAATTTTTTAAATTTCGAGTATTAACTATAGCAACGACTAAATATGCGCATGCAACCATTTTGAAAATGGTATATTTCGTTTTTGTTTATAAAAAATTAAAAAATATTAGCAAATAGCGAATAGTTTCCTGACCAGCAACTACCGAGTTTTTCTGACCAGCAACTCGTCAGCCTGCCAAGACTGGCACTGAACAGATTTGCGTTACACACCTAATCTGGAACTCGACAGTTTACTGGCCATCGACTGGCCAGAAAGATGGAAAACTGGCCAGCATCTTACACACATCAAGTTTTCAATTTTTTTGGGGTAACGCCCTTCTGGCAGTAAGTAGGCGATCGAAATTCTGAAAAAATTGACCGGTTATCCGCCAGAAAGGCGTAAGCCACGAAAAATAAAAAAAAGAGGGTTACGCCCGTCTGGCTGTAATCAGGCGATTCATATCCGGGAAAAAATGATGAATGATCTGCCAGACGGGCGTAAGCCACTTTTTTTATTTTTCGTGGCTTACGCCTTTCTGGCAGTATTGTAGTGGGCTTACGCCCTTCTGGCTGTAGGCTGATTAATTTTGCTCTTATGGAACTTCCGTGTTAATGTTGGGGATACGCCTTTATGGCAGTAAGGTAATGAAAAGTCGAAAAACAGTGGGTTACGCCCTTTTGGTCCTAAGCCCTCGATATATATATGTGCCCCTGGTATACTCGGCAACTCCGACCACAACGTTTTACCCCTGCTTTCTTCACTTTCCAGTTGTTCAAACGAATCGGTCAACGATGTACACTTTATGGCAACAGTAGCGGTAGTTGTAAAAAAAAAAAAAAAAATAAAAAAAAAATGGCAAAATATACTCCGAAGCTTAGAAAAGTGATCGAAGAATCGACAAAAATCTGGAAAAAATGGTTTTTTTTTTAAATATTGCGTCTCATCATTACCTCTTTCAGTATGCAAAGGACGTTTTTTCTTTAATAGCATGATTTTAGGAAAAGTATTTTCGGGCAGATTAGCGGCAATTGTTGAAAAAAAAATGTTCAAGCACACTGAAGTTTAGAAAAACGATCAAAAGTACAAACGAGAAATTAATTTTTCGATTATTGTTTATCGTCTCGAATATCTGATGCATTGAATGTTATGAATTTGAATATTAAAAAAAAATGGATTATAAAATTGCGATTATATGTTAATTTTTGTATTAAAATGTGTAAGCCCTGTCAAGCAGTTACACCGCAGATTCTTTACACTGACGTGTTATATAAAATAAAAGTCTCAAACAAGCACCCAAAAAAAATGTAAGACCTGAAAAAAATCATGAAACTCGGTGTCGCAAGATGCATAAAAAAAAATATTTTAACCCTTCGTGGTCGCAGCTCCAAATTCAATCACGCCAGTCACACTGGGTCGATTCTCACCGCTCAGTTTTCAAAAAGGTATTGTGACCAAACTATCCGTACGAAATGGTTCAAAAAATTACGGAACATATGCTTTGAATATCCGAAATGATGTACGAAAAATTTATTTACAAGAAATAAAATGGCGACGTGTTGAAAAAAAAATCATAAAATTCATATCGACGGGTCGACTTTACGCCGTGTGACCACGAAGGGTTAATTACTCGGCGTCAAGTTAGCTGCCGGGTCTTTTGATCATGCAGGAATAAGGCCACTATCGATTTTACCACAAGTCTCTCTTTCCACATTTCAACTCGGATTGCAAAGCGCGGGAAAAGATCTGAAGCTTTCGGGGTACTTTTTTTTACCCTCTGAAATTTTTTTTTCTGCCGCTGAGCTTGCATTTGTAATCCACCTTGAATGTAAATGCTGCTATATTGGCACTGGAGTGCGCGGGTAGCCCTTTGAAGCAGCGTATCTGCGCTTCCGTGTGATGCCTGAGCACATCTATATACATATATTTATATATGCTTTTACGTAAGGGGGCACACACGGGCAGTAAAAGCATCTTCTATATAAACTTGCTTTGGGTGTATAGCTGGGCGTCTAAATATGTGTTTCTCGGTGTGAGAGAGAGAGAGAGAGGGAGAGAGAGAGAGCTTATAGGCACGAGCTAGCGGTAGTAGCGCGATGACGACTACGATGTAAAAAGCACAAACGGGCGAAATAATGTTTTACCTTGGAAAACATGAAGATAAAACGCTATAGCTCAGTTTACCAGTCATTCAGCCGCTGTGAAAGTCCTTCTTTACCCGATTGCGACTTTCTACCATCTCTCTCTCTCTCTCTCTCTTTCTCTCTCCTATCTCTCTTTCTCTATTATCTCTCTGTCCCTGCGGAGCACGCGACGACCGCGAACTCTCCAATTAAAGCATTTGCCGCAATCTCGCGGGCCCGTATCAAAAGGACCGTCGTTCCGAAAAAAAAAGGTTTAATGTCACCCGCACTGTAAGGCCGTTCCTACGAAGTTCCTATCGGTTGCTGGAAAGCTCTAGTATTTGCTCTCCTATAATTATTACACTTCTGACCCACTTGGGATTACGATGATCATTGTGGGCTATAACACGTGCGTGTTAAAAATTACTACAGTGTCATTAATTAATGTAAGCTTCGTGAATCAAAACTTTCCAATTTCTCGCAATGGCTACCCATTTTTGAGGTCACTTTACGTATAAACCACGAATCCTACAACAAAGGTAAACTTCGTTTGAATTCGCCGTGTAGGTTGCACAGACAAATTGCAATCGCATAAAAAAAAAATACCATATCGCAATGAATAACCCTCCTCTTCCAATATGGCGTCGCTAGAAATCGAATCGAATGTCAGTCAGACCGAGTTGAAGAAAAGTTACTCACGAATTTCCTGGTTATCCTCCAGATCATCATTACAATGGTTATTTTATTTATTTTTTTACGAATAAATTCGTTGATGTTTATGCCTTGAGTGTACCAAAAGGACTAGCTTAAGGATTTAGTTGATGGAATATCTCTACCGGTGATGATGAATCGGGCGTTAATTTTATAAAAACCTCACGAATAAAGATCTGAAGAAAAAAATCACCAAATTTTTCGTTTGTGCGGTGATTTTGAAAAATCCCAATTGTCAGGACCACCGCTGCGTTCCCGTTTGTAGTATACGGTACGACTGTAAAAAACTGCAGCAGGAAAAAAGAGAGTTCAGGGTGTACGAGATTTTTTTTTCTTCTTCTCGAGGATTCGTCTCGTTGAATCTTTGTACACGCGGGGCGCGGTACACTCGGTAGCTCAAAGGAAAAGTTCACGGTGTGTGCGGTTGTTGGCTGTTGGCTTTAGCAAAACTCTCGTTTCACGACGTTTGAACCCACCTGACCTGGGAAAAGAGAGAAAAAAAAAAAAAACATTACGGAACGTGTGTGTTCGACGAGGTGGGGAGAATGATGATGATGATGATGATGATGATGATGAACAGAGAAAGAATGAGAGAATGCGTAGCTCGCGGATATGTCTGATTTCTCTCCCTCGTAAATAAGACGAGAGACAAGAGCGGAAAGAAGCGAATTCGGAAGATGGCAGGAAGAGGAAGAGAGGGAAAGAAGGAGAAAAAAAATAAAACTGTGGTTAAACAAAAAAAAGAGGATAGATAAAATAGCTGACTGCATGTTGGCCTAACAAGACTCGGGGACTTGGGTGGCTATTACCATAATTGTGGGCTGGAGGCAAAGCGGCTGTGCCCACAAACCAGAATGCCACGACTGCTCATCATCCACCATCCTCCTTCTCTCTCTTTCTCTTTTTCATCTTTGCTCTTATCCTTATCTCGTTCTCTCTCTCTCTCTCTCTTTCTCTCTTGAGACTCTTCTCATATAACCGAGACTTCTTATCCTCCTGCAAACTGCAGTCGCCTCATTGCACTCTCTCTCGCCCTTTCTCTCTTTCTCTCCTTGCCCATTCCCCCTCTTTATTATTCTTATCTTCACAGGCGCTGTTTTTTTCCGTTTCACGAATTTTCTCTTCAGGGAAAAGCGTATATTTTTTTTTTTTTCAACATACTTTATATACAAAGATTTCTCGCGACTTATCCGCGGATGAAAGATATATGTTGACGCCTTCTCATTATCTCGTTGGTTGGGGTGAAGAAAAATGTTCTTTCTCATTTTCTCATATATACAAACGAGTCTGTAATTTACTTTTTGAAGCGCGCGACTTTAATTAATCAGAAAAAATTATTATTATTATATAGTCATAGAGGAGGGAAGAACGAGTGTGTCCTGCATGGCTACCTAAGAGCAAAATCCTCAATATCTTAATTAAAATATGAGTCTTCTACGAAATTTTTAATAACATCAAAATTCATAGGAATGTCGAGTTTTTGTTCTCGCTCAGACTTGCGTCTCTGAATTTACGCGAAGTATATATCGAAAGACTGGACTTGGAAAAAGTAGCATTTCTTGCAATGAGAAGCAGCGCAATGCTACAGATCGTCCTGAAAACGATTCTGGAGAAGCTATAAAGTTGTAACAAGACTCCAGTCTTTTTGTTTTTCTGTGAGTATATAATCAGCTGGAATAAGACTCATCATCATGTCGCGTCCGGAGCCCTTCAAATCAGTCAAGCCGATATATTTTACCTCGTTTTTCCCTTTACTCTGTGATAGAAAAAAAAAAAAAATTTAATGCATTTCTCCACGATTTTCTACGGCTTTTTACGAAGTAATTGGCGAGCGAGATCTGTATCAGCATCCCTTATATACCCCTCACCTCAGAGTTTTCTGTTTGCAAGAAAAAAAAAAAAAGAAAAGAAAAGAACAGCGAAAAGAAGGCTCGAGGAGAGAGCGTGATTGCCCATTTTTGCATGCTTCCTTTGGTAGCGAACCACTTTTGTACGGAGCAGCCTGAGAACTGCTCATCTCAAGGTTGGTTGTTAAATCCACGAGCTTATACATGACGCGGGGTTGTATCATGCCACGGACCACCCTGAAGAGTTCTCCCTGTTTCGCATTCAGACCCTCATATACACATTTTGTCCAATCCTTTCTCTCTTGGCCCTGTGTGCATGCCCTTCGTCGTTTTGCACGATTTAATCTTACCCGATGTTTACGACGTAAAATTAGTCCATCAGTAACATCGTAATTGAGTTTTTTTTTTCTTTTCCTCTTAGCCAATCTGTCTTGCGCGATAGTTTTTAGACAGAAAATGAAGCAAAAAAGTGGACAAATATTACTTTACAACGAATAAAACGAGCTGTCACTTATATATTATATATAGGGAATTTTTTTTTGGAGATTTTGACTTGAAAGAAAAAGACAAAAAAATGACTCGTGGCTAATTTCAAAAAAATTGACTACAATTTGAAAGTATTAGTGTTAAAGTATCATATGATTAATTTTATATTATGTCTAGATCCACGATCATGAATATGACGTTCTTATTTTTGCATCTTCCTTAAACTATTTTTCGCATATTAGACCCCCCGATCGTGGTGAGTGTAATTTAAACCTCTTTTTTAAATTATCGAAATCTCTAGTTCATAAATTATAGCAATTCTTTTACAATCAATTCCCTGCCAGTGATGTCTCAAGAAAAAAAATCCAACATATAGAAATCTCCGTTGAAGTCTTAATCGGCAACATGAAAAAAAAAAGGAAGAATAAGTGTCGATTGGGCCAGTACCCGTGAATATTTATTCAACAAGCCGTGCAAATCCGAACGAATGACGTTCGAAGCACGCCTCTTGTTTAAATAATAATGGCAACTCTGTGAATTTATGTGCGCGTATTTTGTGTGCTCGCAGAAGAGAACGAGAAGGCGAAAACAGCAGTGAGGCTAATCCAGATTTCATGCCAGTCCGCACGCTCGCATAATCGGTCCCTGAAACCTTTGAAAAAGAGAAAGAAAACGAGAGAGAGAGAGAAGAGAGAGAAGGGGGAGAGAGAGAGAGAGAGAGAGAGAGAGAGGAAAGAGAGAGAGAGAGAGAGACACAGCTGATTGCAGCAAGAGAGCTCGTCGCAAGTCGATCTCAAGCTGACACTCGAGTACATAGAGCCAATACCTCAAGTACACTTCAGTGGGGGATCCCAATCTTGAAGAGTGAGGATCCCTCACGTAAATCGTTCTGCCCTCCTCTCCGGTACATCGGTATCCACCTCCTTTCGTTTAAATTCCATCTTCACTCTCCGATCTTTCCTTTTTCTCTTCTTTTAACCCTTTGCTCTCTCTCTCTCTCTCTCTCTCTCTCACTCTCTAAGAATGCATCACTGATTCGTACAGTACAGATTGAAAACAAAAATCCTACATACGTAATTACATATTATGTACATTTTTGTAAAGACAATTCGGAGCCCTTTTTTTTTAACCTCAAGAAAAGACATGAATTTCAATAATAGGGCAGTCATAAATTTTAATATTCCTCTCATCTAATTTAACGAAAATCGTTAATTTAATTTTCATCTCATTTAATTTAACGAAAATCGTTAATTTAATTTTTTTTTCGTTAAATATAATTTTTTGATGAATATATTTAGCGTTAAAAAATTCGTGCTGGGGCTTTATTTATTTTTTTGATCGGGAAAATTAATTTTTCTCGATGCATCATTTTGATGGTGCTTATATACGTGGCTTTACAGTTTATTGGTAATTGAGAATTGTAAGAATTCCCGTCGATACTCTTGGGCGTGTGTGCACTCCGAGTGGATTTTCGTTTCCTCCCTTCCTCGTTTCCCCGCTGATGCCCTCTTACTTCTCATCTCTCTGCTGGCTACGTCGTTCTTTTTTTATCCTCCATATAGTATTCCCCGGCCCAAGACATGCCATGGGCGTGTATGTTTGTTTTAGCTCGGTCTTACCCTGTTATTAGAGAGGCTGTGTCGGCGCTCGAGTTCGTTTCATCTCCCTTGCACTTTCTTCGCTTATATATATATATATATATATATATATATATATATATATATATATATATATATATATATATATATATGCGTACATACGTGCACCTTGTTGGTCGTACCTCAGGAATCAAACCTGTTGATGGGGCCTCCACCGTGAGGCAGCTAAGAAACGCGATCGTGCTCCCTAGATACCCCCGCGATTGCATATTCCTTCTTTTTCTCTTCATCTCGCTCACTATTTTCATCATTTTTGGCCTCTTTCTCTCTGCTCCGCGCGTCTCAATTTTATATTTTTACCCATCCAAGCTCACAGAATGAAGCCTTCTGAGATCAAACACACGACACATACACGCAAGCGCGAATCGATTTTAAAATACATTGCCGCAAAATACTTCGTTAACTCACGCGTTTAAAGGGGAGGTAACAAAAATGAAATTAAAATTCACGCAAGTAAACGACTCTCGATCGTCGTATCTTGTCTCGTATCGAAGAAAAATGTCATCATTTTTCTTCGATCCGAGATCGCAATTAACATTCCAGTCGTTGATTCATCGGCAGTCTTGTTCATGCCCGCCAGAATTTTCTACGAGGGAATTATGTCGTGAAGATGATGAGTCATGAAAAAAAAAAAAAAAAACACTTTTTCGGCATTGCCGAAACTTTGACAAGCGATATTTCCTTCCTCTTGATATGCTTTTATTGGCATTTCTGCGATTATATAACCCAACGATTTTTCCCGTTTACACGTAACTCTCGTGTACTCGTAAGTGCCATTATTTACGGATCGAAAAATTTTCTCACGAGTCCGAATCATGCATATATATTCAAATGTAAATAATAAGAATAAATAGTAACGCGATGGAAAGTATACGCGCGATTATGCTTCATTGAGTTTCCCATCAGACTCCCCCAAAAATTTTGTCCACTCTCATAAAACTATTGATCAAATATTATATATTTATCCTAGGAGGGGCGGGTCTCTTTGTCGTTAAATGGACTGACCACGATGTACACAATGGTCGTGGAGCTTTGACTGAGAGGCGAAATAAAAGATTCGAGAGTCTCGCGATTAGGGGCGACGAAAAAAAAAAGAAAAAAAAACCAGCGATAAAGAGATGTATAAGTGGGGACCTTCGAGAAGATTGAATTGAATAGGACAGTATTCATGGGACGTTTTTCTTATGGTACCCGAGGTTTCCGGGGTCGCTAAAAGGGGGCAAATTTTGGATATGGGACCCCCCCCGGATAAGTATATGTTTAGTACTGAACCCCGAGGGAAATCCGACCAACCGCATTACCAGCAAACTCTCTCTCTCTCTCTCTCTCTCTATATATATATATATATATATATATATATATATATATATATATATATATATATATATATTAGGGTGATTCAAATAAAATCGATGTTTTTTTTTTTTCGTATAAATTTGATAGCTGTTAGTACTTGTCAAAAAAGTAACTCTCTCCAAATTTGAGCTCTTAAAAAAATTTTTTAGAGGTCGCGCAAGTGACTTTTTTATTTTTTTTTTTGATCGGGGCTAACAATCACGATTTAAAAATTTCTATTTTTCCGTTCTGCATAGAAAAATATCAGTACCTGATGAAGCAGTGGTTGTCCCAAAATTTGGGCTCATAAAAAAAAAATTTAATGGCCGCGCAGGCGATATTGAACTTTTTCGTTTTTCAAATCAGGCTGAAAATCATGATATAGATGTTTAGATTTTCCGCCACACACCGAGTACCGCCGCGCCTAACTTTCCGCTTCTTCCCCGCTGCCGCTCCATATAGAACTACATACCTTAAATACTTAAATATATTGATTCGTTACTAGAATATGTAATCCTAACAACTTGGAATTCTAAAACACGTACGCAATGTATTATATCGCGTGTCAATAACGTACAAATAACGTATCAATAAAAATTTAAAAAATGTTGTTTAACGCGTTATTTTTTAAATTCTTAGCCAAATGAATACACTTACATCATTATAAATTACATGAAAAGTTAGTTGTTAGTTGTTTTTTTTTAAATAAGTGCCAACATCCTTTGCTGCAGCAATGAAAAATCGAAATATCTATGCTACAAATTTCAGCGAAATATGAACAAAATAAATTTAAGTGACATGCACGGCCATTAAATTTTTTTTTTTATGAGCCCAAATTTTGGGACAACCACTGCTTCATCAGGTACTGATATTTTTCTATGCAGAACGGAAAAATAGAAATTTTTAAATCGTGATTGTTAACCCCGATCGAAAAAAAAATAAAAAAGTCACTTGCGCGACCTCTAAAAAATTTTTTTAAGAGCTCGAATTTGGAGAGAGTTACTTTTTTAACAAGTACTAACAGCTATCAAATTTATACGAAAAAAAAAACATCGATTTTATTTGAATCACCCTAATATATATACATATATATATCCTTGCACGTACAATATTTTTTTCTCATGGTAAATGAGAAAATGGTGGTAATGAAATTCAATCGCGTATTCCATACGAATTAATTCATGTGGGAATATATATTTTTTTATGTTTTTCAAGGAAATGTTGCGAATAAAATTGTCTTATGTTTTGTGAAAAATATATTTTGTTAATATTCAAACGCAGGCGATTTTGACATATTTGAGGCAATTTTTTTTTCTACACTATTTGCCATTACAAAACACATGTTCGAAAGACAATATTTCTAGAAAAATTTGTTGAATTAAAAATGTCGATGTTTTCTGTACACATTTTGGGGAATCTATAAATGATTCTCTTCCCTCAAAAATACATCATGCGCGACATAATCTTGCATCTCCAAAATTTAAAACGAATAAAATATTTCGTTAAATGTATACGCGCGATCGAAAACAAATTAATTTGCAAATATCGATTATGTTTTTTTTTTTTATTGCTACTCGCAGTCAGTCTGCTTGGTCTTGGTGAACGAAGATTTTCGGAGCTGGTTCTTCTCGGCAACTTCAATAGCTTTGGTGATAACAGAATCCGAAGGGTTTGGATCTCTGGTCAAGATCCAGGCACGCTTTGTGCTGAAAAATTAACGATTACGATTTTTATTCACAGCTCTAATACTCGCGTGAATGATATTTCACGAAAGAACGAGATATCGATGAAAAAAAAAAAAAAAGCATTGATAACGATCAATCGTTGCATTGAAACATAGTTCATATAGTTGCGTTTAAATGTTGTTAAAATTATAATGAAACGTTTATTACGATATCGTTAGTTCGCTCGGGAAGGGTAAGCTCCTGCAGCTGTAGACAACGGCGTAAGAATCGTAATCGGTTCCCAAGACCCAGTAGTCACCCTCGATATTTATTGGTATCGAAGAATATTTTATTTTCAATTTGCCCGATTGTGTTTCATCGGGAATACGAGCGACTGCCTCGGAAGATTTTCGCGATCCTAAACTGAGAACAATTGAAAATAATAATAATAATAATAATAATCGTACAATTAATTTGGAGACGTGTGTCTTACAGCTCAAGTTCACTTACATGTTCTTGTAAGAGTTGAAAATATTGATTGTGTTGTTCTCGCCGCGACTGTAATTTGCCTCAATGCAGCTTGCACCGATCTCGACAAACGAAAAGTATCTTTCAGCCTCGTACCAACGTCCCAAATACTGAAACCGTGATAGGTGTATAGAGGGATTGTCAAATTGTGTAAAATAATTAGCTGATGGGCTTTTGCACGCAGCAGGCTATAGCCCAGCAAAAATTATGCTACTTCAGCGCTGCAGTCCGCTCGATGTAATTAAAACTTTTGAGCAAATGCTCAGTGCTTTTTCCACTGCCTATTTCGATCGAGCAGATTTTGGAATGAACGTTACCTTCGCGACATTGAAATCTTTGACGGTTTCGACGTCTGGGCAACGACCGAACGTGGGCACCTGAGCGAAAGCTCCGCCGAAAAGACAAAGAGCGACAAATACGTAAAACATATTGTCGTGACGCGTCGTGTCTATTACCGTTCTCGAAAATAATACGAATTGAAGTGATGAAAAAACTCGTTGCGTCGGTACGTTTTATATGCTGCTCATCGCGCGCATAATCAGCCGAAAATTCGATTTCGCAAATATCACGCTCCGTTGTGTCGCGTTTTTTTTTTTGTGCAAATAAAAGTCTTATAATGCTTGAATCCTTTCGAATAAAAGTCTTAATGCTTGAAAGGATTCGATCGTACAAAATGATAATCGCGCGATAAGACACGAAATTCTTTTTTCGGGACTTGCCGGCTTTGATGAAAAAAACAGAGCGAGTGGGGGTGACGCGAGCAGCCTGGGCCAAAAAAAAATTTACAGAATTATCAATTTTTTTGGCTAATCTATAGTCATTTCTCATTGTCTTGCCTTCCTTCAATAGGCATTCAGAGAAGCTCGAAAATCGCTTGAAAATACAAATAATGAAAAGTTATTAATAATACTTAAGTTTAACAAGTTATTGATAATTGTTAACTGACGCTTATTTTATTCAATTTAAATTTTGTTCAGACGAATATTTACACAATAATAAGAACTACTTTATTCAGGGATTAATAATAATATAATGGCAATTATGAAAATAAATATATCTTCAAGAAATATTCCATCTGTTTAACAAATTTATTTTTCTCGTGCGTAACTTTATCGCCCCACTTTATCCCGAATATTACGGAATTCGCGAAATTATAAAATTTTTGAAATGACGCGAATGCAGTAATCCCTCGATAACCGCGGGTTCGGTATCCGCGGTTTCGCGTATCCGCGGATCTCGCGGATTGTACTACATATATTTTTTTCTAAAATTTTCAACCCTCTTCCTCTTCCCCCCCCCCTCCCCCTCACGTGGTTTCATTATCCGCGGTTTTCACTAACCACGTCACTTTCAGGAAGGAAATCCCCGCGGATAACGAGGGATTATTACTATATACTATAATTCCGAATCATGCGGATGATCCTATGAATATTTCACGCAGAAACGAAGTATATATTTACAGAGAGTGCTGGGGACAATTGCAACATATTTACGCCGTTGCACGATTTTCGGTACCAACGTAAAGGTGGACAATTAAACGAGAAAAAAATGATACATCGATGAACCGTGATCGTTTATCTAAAAAATAGCGAAACGACCCAAAATTTCTCTATAAAGTTCGCAATAACAGTGTTGCGATTTTCCACTTGCTTTTGATTCCCAATTGCATTTAATTAAGTGGTCAATTTCGATGCCGCGCTAATCGACGAATCCATAGTGTTCCAATTGACTCCGCCATTATACGCTGCCTCGTACTTTCTCCTTATAACCGCTATGTGCTCAAGTGGCGCAAAATAATCATCATCTTTATCAAATATTTGTGGATACATTAAAACTCGCGAATAATATTTTTTCTACTAAAAGTCAAAGACGCTTGATAGACGATTTCGCACACTTGAAATAACGAAAATATCTGCGGGCTGTAAAGATTGATGTACGATAAGAAAGAGTTAAAAATATTATGAGTATATCGATATATATATACATAGGGTATTCCACGCTAAACCAGTCAGGGGTTAACCATCAACGTTGAAAAAATTTTTTCTTTTGTTCGACCGTCTCACCTGAGAAAACGTAAAAACAATTTAAAAAAAAATTTTTTGCCACCAAAATGGAACAGCCCAAAATGGAAAAAAAAATACTCCCAAATTGAAAAATTTGAAAATAATTTTAAAACTTTATATTTTATGCCAGATTTATGAAAAACAAATTTCATGATGGTATCTTTTAATTTTCTATGTTTTTCGAAGAGGTTTTAAATATTTTTTAAGTCTTATAATAGCCATTAATCCTCCATTACTTTCAGCGTTAGTGGAAAATTATGAGACGGAACGAAAGAAAAAATATTCGACAGAAATGTTTTTTTTATTCATCAATTCCAATTGTTTATAAAAAATTATAAACAAGTTTTACGTCGTGAAATTTTGTTTTTTCAATATTGATAGATCAATATTCGATAGTTGGTGTCCGTAAAAATCGTAGAAAACAAAGTCAATTAAGCTTACATTTAAATTGGTATTAAAAATTACTGATTCAATGATTGTTATGATAAAAAATACAACCGCTTTTACCAATACGGCAGACTCGGAAAAACGGAGCACAAAAAAAAATAATTAGTAATTTACATTTTATGTTAAAACTAAAAATAATTTTAGAAGACCTAAGAAGTCATTCTTTGCTTCTGTTTCTTATTCTAAGACTTGGCTCAAATTTTACCACAAGAGCAAATGAGTTTCATCAGAAATAATTGTTTCTCTTTTTTTTTGCCCGATAAAACAAGTATTTTGAAAAAAATTAATCACGAAATCTTGGCAACTTATCGCGCCAAAAAACGACATTGAAAAATAAATTTCACAACGTACAAAATTGTTCATAATTTTTTATAAGCAATTAGAATTGATGAATAAAAAAAAATTTCTGTCGAAAACTTTTTCTTTCCAGCTTGAATACATCCCGTTTTGTCTTATAATTTTCCACTAACGCTGAAAGTACTGGAGGCTTGGTGGCTATTATAGGACTTTTAAAAATATTTATTACCGTCAAAAACCATAGAAACTCAAAAGATACCATCATGAAATTTGTTTTCCATAAATCTGGCATAAAATATGAACTTTTAAAATTATTTTCAGACTTTTAAATTTGGGAATATTTTTTCAACTTTTAACTGTTCCAAACCCCATAGCTAATTAGCACGGTGGTGAACAAATTAAAAAAATTTTTTTTTCACTTTCTCTCAGATGGGACAATTGAACAAGAAAAAAAATTTAATCGTGAGGGTCCCTGGGTGGTTTGGTGTGGAATACCCCATATATATATAGAGTTGTTGAATCATTATGTCTTCGATATATATATATATAATTTATCGAAGACATAATGATTCAACAACTCTTTGCAATATTAAATTGGACCAATGAAAAATCGCCAGGTAATCCTTTTGATTGGATGATCAATTTTGGCGACGCATTGCCTCATCTGTCAATACGCAAAGCGATAATAAAAGATTTAACGATATGCGGCTCGATGAAGTCTGACGAAAAACAAATGAATAAAACGGTAAATGAGTCAGGACGTAATGCAATTTCGTAATATTCAGATATTTTTATCGGTACATAAAATAATTTTGTTCAATTTTACGAAATCATCGAGTGAATTTTTAACAAACGTGCTATTCGTCAATACTACATTTAATATGAGAACATCCAAGATAATTTTTAACGTCATTTACTTGTTTTTCTCGCGTAGAAAAATCGAATGGGACTCGATAAAATATGGGGACAATATTTATCGAACGCGTTTTTTTTTCTCTTATGAATGGGGAGGATTATACAAAAATGCTATCCCCTCGGCATTTAAATTGTACCCCAGACCAACCGCATTATTACCACCAGCAGCATCAACAATCCAGCTCTTTATACCGTCGGGTACAATACATTACTGATGACATGTCACGTGGCTACTAAATTGAATAGAGCGTGCCCGTGGGTGTCTGCCAGATCTCTCTCTCTCTCTCTCTCTCTCTCTCTCTCTCTCTTTCTCTTTCTATCTGTGTTTGCATATAAAACGGGATGCACGCGATGCGACGACAATTTATACAAGTTTGCGATAAAGTGCGTTTTCGCACGAGCAACCAGACTATGTTTCAATCGTACAGGCGAGCTTTTGATCCTCTTTTTTGCACCAACCTTTCACATTTTTTTTTGTTCGCTTCTCATATCCCTCTTTGTCTATTTCTCTCTCTCTCTGTCTCTGACACACAATACGGCTACGAGCTCTTTTAGTCACGTCGCTCCTTTTGTTCAATTGCATCATTTATTTGTTCAATTTAGCGCCATATTGTTGCCGCATTATGCTCGTGGGTTGTTTACGTTTGCAGCGGGTTTGCCCAAGCTTTTTCGTCGTTATTCATCCAAAGGGGGATACTGTGTCGACATCCACCGCAGTTATTATACAGCGTGAATTTTTCAACGTTATGGGGGAGAGAGAGAGAGAGAGAGAGAGGAGAGAGAGAGAGAGAGAGAGAGAGAGAGAGAGAGAGAGAGAGAGAGAGAGAGAGAGAGAGAGAGAGAGAGAGAGAGAGAGAGAGAGAGAGAGAGAGAGAGAGAGAGAGAGAGAGAGAGAGAGAGAGAGAGAGAGAGAGAGAGAGAGAGAGAGAGAGAGAGAGAGAGACGGAGAGAGAAATGAGGGGGATGGTTGGTGATCATCTAACAGTGTGTTTTGAATGAAATGAGTGAGAAATCGATTGCTGGCAAATGAAAAGCCCTATGGCCTAGGTCCTAGGTCACTTTGCACGTTAAATTATTTGGGCTGCATCCTTTTAGTTGCTACTTCTCGCAATATATACATGTCCACGCATACGCTGATCTACAACGAATGTTCCGGACGCTCGATATACGCTCTTGTAGCGTGAAACGAGTCGCGATGTTCAATTTCAAGTTTCCAATTAATCTACCCGAGCCGCAATCGGCAATATAACACCGCAGAAGCGTAACCTTCTCTCGCAATTCCTCACACTCCAACTCGCATTTCCCATCGACCGTCATATCTCTCGAGTCCCTTTTCAGGATTTCACCTGGCTGCCCTTTGTTCCACGATCTTTCACACGTGAATTTCGCCTGTTCACACCAACGTCTATCTCTATAGTTTTACCCAATCGATCTCACTGGTGGCTCAATGTGAATTAGCGGCTCTTGGCTTGTTAGCAGTCGATTTATGTGTATATGAAGGGTGTCAAGGGATAAGGGCGTTGATTTATTTCAGCGATATGAAAAACGCTACCGGACTCGATAATGCTCTCGGCTTTTCCCGTTATACCTTATATATTCATGGGGAAAAGAGATTCTACCGTGAATAATGATGGTGGCAATTTCGTACACAGCAAAACACAGCAGGGAAAAGGGACACTTCGCGGCGTTTAGCTCGACGATCTCGTCATATGTACACTTTGTGAGATTATGAAAATTTCACGTTCATTAATCACGCAAACGTTTGCATGGCTGTATACGAGGATAGAATTATCAACAGTGAAATTATAATTCTCATGAGACATGAGTTTAAAGAGATGGGAGCTGCCATTATGCTCAGTACGAAGGAGGACAATTGTACGAACGAAAACGATTTTACAAACGATTCTTATCGATGAACCGCGCGATCCTATTCCTTCAATTTTGCATCATTTTATTTCGTAACAAAAAAGTTAGCCCATCCTAACGACGGAGATTTTTTTCCACTAAATATAGGTGTACCCATCTCGAGAATAATGTAAAATCAGGGTTACCTTTGACCTCAGATTCCCCTGTGGCAATGATCGCCGAGGGAAGACATTATACCGAAAATATGTACTTAACCATCAGCCGGAATGTGGTGGTGGAGAATATAAGAAATTTTCGATGCTTACCTTCGATTGGAAATTTATCCAGGTGTGTATTGAGCAGATTGTTAACCCAACCATATTAACTTCTACCCTTACCATTGTCCTGATAGCTGTGAGGCTAAACGCTACCTGTCGGCTGTACGAATCGACAGTAGGTCAGAACGAAAGTCGTACCCAGTGTGCGAGTGCTGTTCGAGCGAGCTCTCTCGTACCGATAGCAGCGTTAAATCGCCAAGAAGGATTCAACGAACGAAAGATTCAATAATGTTCGCTTGAAATAACGCTTTTTATTATTCGATAACATATATACAATACAATACATTATCTATTTATATCTCTTATCGAAACAGAGGTCGTTCGACATCTTTCTTATTTTTTTTTTTTTTTTCATTCCTATGCTTGGGCCTCGCAATCCATCTGGTTGGTTTTCGAGAAGCTCGATCTATTGATATTGTTCTTGTTGATGACTTCGGTGGCTTTGTCGATGACCGATTGCGGAGGATTTCGATCCCTCGTCAAAATCCAACCGAACTTAAAGCTGCAAATGAAAAATCGATGACACGGTGCAAGCAAATTGGCGATAATAATGTTTGTAGAACTGGGTAAAAAAAAATTCTTGCAGTTATGCCGATTTCCGTTTGAACGAATGAGACAGCGAAGATAAGGAAAAAAAATCATGGAAAAAAACGTTAATTGCAGTGTAAAGAAAGTGACGATAACGATGCGTGCATAGGCACTGCGGGAGAATCGAGGATGAACGTTGATTACAGTGTAAACGAAGTATAAAAGTACGAGGGAATGATGTGGCATGAGGCAGCTTGTTACGCTGAAAAATTTTCCATAAATCAGGGACGCTTATATATATTTAAAAATTCGCAAAATATATCTGCAAGTTGGAACTTGCAAATCGCTTCCGCAAAATCACACACGCACACTATATACTGAAGGCCTTCTCTATGTTTCTTAATTTTGACTTTCCTCATTGACGAGGCTTTCCGATTTACATATGTAATTTCCAGAAAGCATTTTGCAAGTTCCGGCTTGCAGTTTTTTCGATCCTTTATCATCATGCAGTGTCATTGTATTGCTTGAGATTCAGGAGTACCAATAACGATGAAATTTTCACAGCGAACAAATTTGACTTTCAATCATGTAGAAACATTTAGGAGCGAGATTTTTAGAGAAATTGAAAAAAAAAAAAAAATAATAACCCAGGCCCATAAAAAAAAACAAAGTGGTCTGAACTTTACATGTGACTAGGCTACCCTTGTGGATTTTGAGCCGCTAAATCCGAATCCGGCCTTAGAATTTCCCCTAGACTCCACAATTTTCCCCTAGACTCCACAATTTTCCCCTAGCCTATAGGGAATAAGTCTGCAATCTTGTAAGTTTCAGGCTCCGTTGAACTAATATTTTTCCACGGGAATGTTAATAAAACAATGTGTTTTCAACGTATTTCGAGCAGCTAAGTTCGAATCCGACATTAGAATTTTTTTTTTAGAGTACCTCAGAATTCCCCTAGCTTAGGGAAAAAAGTGTATCATCGATCGAAGAGCGACCGTAGGGTTATTTTTAAATCCAACATGCTACAGCAACTTGAATGCCACGAATCAGAACGCTGCAATTTTATCCAGACGAAGCCTTTATCCAGACGTCTGCCTTTATTTTTTTTTATCCAGACGCGTCTGCCTTTATTAGCACGAAGCTACGTTTGCAGATTTTATCAAATCTGAGCTTTCGTGGATATGTTTTTTTTATAACAATTACCGCGAATACAGCAGACGTACTTTTCTTCTGGGTAAAATTGCAGCTTTCGGACTCTAAAAGCATTCTCGAGTTATCGCTGTTTGAATTTTAAACAACCGATATACATACTTAAACACTCCAAAACACACCCACACACGCATACACGTACGTCAAGGCTGAAATTTGTTTTTATTTTTATTTCAATAGCGTGTGCTCTTTGAGCGCAATTAAATTAGAAATTCGAAAAAATGCTTTCCTCATCGTGAAGCTATGAGGAAGCGAAATTAGCAAAGCAAAAAGATTCGTCGCGTTACGTTGTGCGATAACGAAGTATCCCGTATGAAAGAAACAAAAAAAAACCGAGCAAAATCATCCACGAGACTTGATTTTTGCTGTTATATTGAATGCAGGTTATTGCGTAATTAGGATCGTGACTCACTTGATTATATGTAAGTCAGTGCAGCTGTAGACAACGGAGAATGAATCGTAGTCGGTTCCCAATACCCAGTAGTCGCCCTCGATGCCGAAAGGAATCGGTGAAAACTTTACTTTGAGCTTGGCAGGTTCAGTCGAATTGGGAACACGCGCAGATCCCTCGATCGACGAGGGTCTTCCGGTACTAAAAAAAAAAAAAAATCATTCGTCCATTTTATCCAATGAATCCGCGTTGATTGAAGGAAACAAAAAAATGGAGTTTCATTGTTGTCTTACATGCTCGAGATTTCAGTGTTTACCACCTTGACCGTGCCATTTACATCCATGGTGTAATTTGCTGTAACGCATTTGGCACCAGTCTCGAAAAACGCAAAATATCTCTCGGCTTCGTACCATTGTCCCAAATACTGTACAAAAAAAAAAGAGATTAAATCGCATCGAGATAACAGAAAATACAATTAATTGTGATTTAATTCTGTACACGTAGGACATTTTTTTTTTTTTTTTTAAGAAATTAAAACCTTCCGAGCAAGAACGTTTCCATCGATTAAATTTTAAATTAAAAAAAAAAATTAATGTTCACGGGTGGTCATATACCATATTCAAATGAAAATACGTTTAGAATTATTTTATGACTCTTTTTATGAATTCTTTTTTCTTACTCAACCGTGATACGAAATACAGACAACTAAATCTTTCTAAAGAATAATGATGTTTGTCATTTCAAAAAGATAATTATCCCGAGCTATTCTTAATCATGGAAAAAATGGTGAAAATTGAAACTTGTTTCCTCAAAACTTAGACGCATTCACAAGGCCTCCTTAACGATTGCTAATTGTGAGGAAGAAATATTCAAGTTTGAATTGGGAGTATAAATGAAATTTTTTTATTTCAAAATCTGGTAGTTTAGGAAAAAATATTTAGTACGCATTTTAATTTTTTTATTTGAATAAAAATTGCCTTTAATATAATAATTTGAAAAATGTAACATTATGACGTCACACATGTTACGCTATATCTATATATATCAAAATCCGTGAAAATAAATTACCTATAACAGATGCATCTGTCATTTTTAACGAAAAATAAAAAATACGTCCTCATTATGCGCCCAAATGATTAAAAAAAAAATTTCATTCATACTCCTAATTGTCCCGTTTCTGTAACTACGTAACGTATTCCGCAAGTGCGTTGATTTTTTTTGCCCACACACGCACACACTCAGCCGAGTTGGAGCGTTTGCAGAAACTTAAAAATAAATATTCAGGATAGCATAAAATCTCAATTGCCATAATGATTGTGATAAATATCATTGCTGACAAAGGGAAAAAAAGCCCCCAATGATGTGCAACTTGTTTTTCCGATTTGTCGCACCTCGAACCTCGAGTTGCCCATCGCCGTTTTGCGAATCTTAAAATAAAGTCAAACTAGCGCGATGAGGGATAAGGAAGAATTAGGTTGAAGAGACTAAAAATAGTCTGAAATGAAAAAAATTAAGTTTAATTGAATTCACTAATTTTTGGATTCACGGAAAATTCAGAAAAAAAATCGATGGAATTTTCAGCTATTAGCGTGAATTGGGGATAATTTATCGAGAATTGTTGGGGAAGAATTTAAAGAATTAAGTTGAATTAATCTGAATTGAAAGAATTAATCTGAATTAAAAGAATTATGTTGAATTCAATGAATTATTCTGAATTATTTAAACCCTCGGGATTAATGTGTCACTCAAGATTTGAGTTATTTTCCCCCTCGCTTCGAACAGAGTTATCATTAAAAACTTGTTTTCTTTCCATCATCAGAGCAAGTCATTATTAAGCAAGTGTTCATTTCTATTTTGTTGAAAAATGATTTTCCGTAATTTTCAATGACAATGATGCGCGAGGAATGCGAAAAAAACACAAGAGAAAATATCATATTCTTAGGATAAAAATCGCTGATTATATTATTGTTCAGCTCGAGTAATTAATTTATGATTCAATGCACCTTGGAAATGTCGAAATTTTCGACAGTTTTGACTTCGGGACAACCGCCAAACGAGGGTACCTGACCAAAAGCACCGCCGAAAAGACAAAGAACAAATAGCGCGTAAAACATTGTCACGAGAGGGAACCGCAACGACGAACTGTAATTTCTCCGTTAAAACACGATGTTATGCGTCGATAAGTTTATTCGCAGGCTTTAGTGTCGTTAAATAATGCTTGGTTGAGAGCGTTGTCGGTGAACGAGCGTGAAAACCGAACTGGCGTGGTGCTTCGTTGTGCCGATAGTTTTTAAATACTGTGTCTTCGCGCCTATCTGACCGTCAGTTTTTCCATCGGCGTGACGTATATATATATATATATGTAATGAAGTGAAACACTCCGATGATCGCCCCGGCCTGAATATTGATAAATTGCTGCCGTATCATTGTTCGAGAATGCTATCGCTATCGCTATGTCAACCTGCAACCGCCGCGTGGCGATGCACAATTGACGCACAGCTCCGTCGTTCGTCCGAGTTGAGCACACACGTTGATGCTGTCGATACACGAATGGGGTGGAGATCGCTTAATTAACCGTGTAAAAGGCCTTTTACCGATTCTCATCGAATTCGACACAAACGGACCTTCGATGGAAAATTTATCGCCACAATTCGAAATATCTGCGAGAGTTGAAGCTGTCAGTTTTTTTGTTTTTTTGAGAAATTCATAATTTCTATAACTCTGATCGAAATTTCGTTAATACAGACTGACGAGATTTCATCTGATTAACGATTAAAAAGTGCAACTCTTTTTTCACGAAAAAAAAAAAAATCGTTTTAATTAACGGAAGATTAGAAAAAATTTGATACCACGTTTCACATTGACTTATCGATTCGATGTGCGTATAAGGTTGAACGTTAGAAAATTAACCCTCTGTAGCGTAGGATGTATAACTCTAAGACACATTGAACATACCAAATATTATAAACAATTTCATAATTTATTAATTAATTCGTATGACATCATGGGAGAGTTAATAATTCTAAAGCAACGAATCTTTCATTCAAGCTTTCAGGTCAAAGCTTCCAGTAAAGCTGGCACTTGGAGAAAAATATTTCTGACTTGACTTATAGCATGAGAAATATTTGGGGCAAGCACACACCGCGTGATCGCGTATAAAAAAACCATCAAGAGGCAAATCAGCTTGACTTTTATCACCACTCCGAATGACTTTTATTATCTTTATAAATATGTGGAAATTTTTAATGCCTTTATTTTCATCGTTCGGCCTAGCAATCTGTCTGATTGCTCTTCAAGAATTTTGATCTATCGAGCTTGCTCTTCTTGATGACTTCAACGGCCTGGTCGATAACCGATTGCGAAGGATTTCGGTCTCTTGTCAAAATCCAAGCTTGCTGGTACCTGGCAACAGACAGATCATTAATCATTACAGTGCAAATGAAGTAATGAAAAAAAAAAAATGAATGTAGAATTGAGGGATGAAACAAGAAATCGACAGCGTTCATTGCAGTATCGATAAATTAATGATAACGATCTGCGCAGCGTGTAGGATCGAAAAATTGGTAGAAAAATGATTATCACAGGGCAAACGAAGTAAAAAATAATTAGAACGAATGTGTCATGGATTGACTTGTCGCAGGCAGTGATTTCCAGCTTTGTCTAATCGCGGATCAAGATCTTCGGTGATACCATACGCGTTTTATTGGCTGTTAAATTTGAAATGAAATTAGCGATCGGAAGACAAATTGGACATAAATGTCGATGACACTCGATCCTGGGTTGGTGTTCAATCGAATGCGCGAGGTTGCTAGAACGATCGTGACTCACTTAATTAGTTGAACGTTGACGCAGTTGTAGACAACGGCATAGCTTCTGTAGTCGGTTCCCAAAACCCAGTAATCGGTCTCGATACCGAGGATGTCCGAATCAAGTTTGACTTTGAGCTTGGCTGCATTGGCCATGTCGGGAACACGTGCGGTTCCTGTGGTCGTCAAGCCAATACCGGTACTGAAAAATCGTTCACTCGGCTTTATTCATAAATCACGCTTTTCACGCGTGGATTCAAGAAAAAAAAAAAAGAAAGTTTGTCTTACACGATCGAAGTTTTTGAGTTCACCATCTTTAGGGTGCCATTTTCCGACAGAGTGTAGTCGGCTAAATTACACTTGGTAGCGATATCTACGACTGAAAAGTACCGTTCCGCCTGGTACCATCGTCCTTGATACTACATCGATCGTAAAACACAATTAAGAGTGAATATATTTGAACATATTACATGACTCTTAAGGATGTATCGGACGTACCTTCCCAACCAAAAGTGACTTTCGTCGACGATACTGCATACTTAATGATAAGATGCCAAAAAGTTATCGATAAATTGTTTAAACAAAACATTGTTTAAGAAACTTTAAGGGAAAGTTTTTTTTTGACACGTGAAATGAATTCGTTGATTTTTCTGACTACACATGAATTTTTTTAAAAATTTCTTATCATTTTGAAATTTGGGTTTTCGAAAATTTTATTAATTTTGAAAAATGAAGGAAAAAATCGTGAATTTTGGATATGTTTTCGTAAAAACGTTGTACATTAAAATTAAGATGTTTCTATGGCATTGAACGAATAGTTTCGTAAATACAAACTTCACAAATTTCCGAAAACTGAAATTTCAAAATGACAAGAAAATTTCAAAAAAATTCATAAGTAGTCAGAAAAATCAACGAATTCATTTCACGTGTCAAAAAAAAAACTTTCCCTAAAAATTTGTTCAGCAATGTTTTGTTACACAATTTATTGATAACTTTTTGGCATTATTATTATTCAAAATTAATCTTCTTATCGTTTTTATTGTGGTTGAATTTTTTTCCGATTTTTATCTTATCATGAAGTATGCAATATTGTAGACGAAAGTCCCTTTTGGTTGGGAAGGTACGTCCGATACATCCTTAGGTTTTTCAAAATAATTGTTTGAGATTTTTTTCAAAATCCTACAGTGATTTTGAGAAATAAGCAAATACAATCGGACTCACCGGAGCAAGGTAAAAGTTCGGGTGAGTTTGCACTTCGGGACAACGTCCGAGCGAGGCTATCTGTGCCAAAGCACTGCCGAAAAGGCAAATAGACAATAGCGCGTAAAACATTGTCAACGACGAGTCCAACGAGAAACGTTGAGTTTTTTTTTTAGCTGCAAAGATTTCGTACGTATAAACCGTGGCCGATGATCTTCGATGTAATAATTCGATGCTCCGATGTGCTCGTATTATCGTGCAAAGAGAGTACTGATGATGGGCGAGTTGTGCCGATCGTTCTTAAATACCGATAGCGCGGCTATATCTCTCGCTGTCAAAATTTTCATCTACGCGACGTAGCCGTATATAGCGCAGTAAACTATGATCCCTGACGATAGCAGGATTGATTAAACGATGACAGATCGCAACGATATTATCATTCATATCGCGTTGTTTCCGAAACCGATAAAAGATTTTTTTATGAGATATGACTTTTTTTTTCGTAGAATATTTTGGAATCAATCCCGGTGCAACGAAATCATGATCGTTTCAACAAATTCCGAGAAGCACGGCAAACCGAGGAATCAGTGAAAATTGCATTTTGCCAACAAAACTTTCCCTCGAAACCTGCTTAAACAATTAGTATTATTACAATTTTCTCCTCAATCCCCCCCCCCCCCCCCTTCCACTCTACTTTGTTTATCCGTAACATCACGAGGTCACGTAATTCCTTCGCTGAAGATACAAGTTGTAAGCGAGCAAAATACTTATAAACACATCTAGAGTCAATTAAAAGTAATATAATCAAATCGCAAATAATTGCAAAACGATGCGGTGGAATCGTTCGGTAAGATTAAAAAAAAAAAAAAAAAATTAATTTGCTCAATGGGCAAAGGTCGTTGTACGATAGCAGAAAAAAGTGGTCGGTATATCGATATCGGTGTATAGTCACAAGTATGCTGAATAATCCTCTTTTAAATATGACGCTCGATTAAAACGATTAATCAGAAATAATATGAAAAAAAAATTTCGATCGATCTCGATGAGATATCTGACAGTCCTTCGTCTTTTAATACCCGAATGAATGAGGAAGCGTTTCATTAAATTGACCAAAATATGTAATCGATACATCAGGAATTTGATATGCTCTCGTCCTCTTTCAAGAACTCGTTACAATCGTGCCTCGTTAATAATTCTTTAGTACCAATAACAACAACAATAATAATAATAATAATGCTGCTAATAATAATGGGGATAATAATGATGATAATCGCCATCTTGATGGACCGACGCGACGTATATACGCACTAGTAGCCTTGACAGTGTACGACACATGCTACGTGCTCAGAATCGAAAAACGAGTATTTGTTGGTACGCTGGAGAATCTTCGGGAATCGCAAAAAGTTACGTTTGCGCCGTTATTTGTCAGTTGCGGCGTAGTTTCTTCAACGATTACCTCGTACGGCATTAAACGACAAATGACATGATGCCGATGACATTTTATAATCGGATTTACATTCTTCTTCATACATGCAATAAACAATTGCGATTCGTCGTGAATAGTGACCTCTGAAAGTCTCTAAATTTGTCTCAACGCATCAAACGGGAGCAAAGTCATGGTCACTTGGAATTTCTATACCTCTAGGTTTTCGAAAAAAAAAAGAAAAAAAAATCGTTTACCGATTAAAAATCACCGGACTTCTGCCGAAAGCTCAAAAATGCAATGAGAGAAGATAAACGACAAAAAAATATATTATTCATACATAAATAATGATATTACAATTCTATATTATAATATATTAATTTTCCTTTGACGAGTCAAGATTTGACGTCATTTTCAATGACCCTCCGCAGAGGGACCGATTGTAGGGATCTGTGAGCCATGGTAATAATGATCAGGAATCGTAGAGAAATTGCAACCGACAGTTTTTTTTTGTCCGAACTTTTCGTATTCAGGGAAAAAACTGACGAGGAAATAAAACGACGGTAGTGTGAAATATTTAGGCTCTTAGGTATGTTGAAAAAAAAAAAAAATTGAACCTGTACACGCAATGAGGTGGTGCAAGGGTTAAGTGCGATAAAAATTGATAATCGAGAGCTATCGTCATCCATGATTGGAATCTTTCGAACTTTCTGGAGAGCATAGATTTGATCGATTTTGTCACAGTATCTGTTCCACCGATATAATTATTGTCATTAGCCTGCTCTTCCTTTTACTATAATTCGGAGCACACAAGGTAAAGTAGAAAACGCATAAAAATCAGCATGAAAAAAAAGTGTATTTCTTTTTCCATAAACAATCGTCACCTACTTGCATTTTCCAACGCAATTTATTACACAGTAAAAAATCACAATAAATACTACAAAATAAATACTTATGCACTAAGAAGCGATAAGGCAAACAGCAATAACGATCACGAGCATGTCATGGACGAGGACGATAGCAAATGATAAATGTACAAAGATCATCGTATAAACGTTATCCAGGTGATTTAAATTTTTCAGTTCCCCAACACTTGGTATTTTGACACCTTGCGATCTGCGAATCGGACAATCGTGAAAAATAATTTTGCCAAAAACGAATTCTTCCTTTCCACACAGGCAAAAATTGATAAAAAAAATATTTCGTAAAATTAAAGAAATTTGTACTATAAAAAAATACAATTGGTCGATTTTTTGGGCTGAAATTGCGTCGAACGATTGCAAAAAATTTTTTTCGCAGTCCGCGAGTAACTAAAAATAATTTTAATATGCTCAACAAACGAGATTTGTAAAAATCTCAAGTGAATCATTATCAAACGGCAATAGTTACAAATTTCTCTCGCATTGTATAACAATTTATGAATAATTTTCTCCGAACGATGGAGAAGAGCGTCCTTAAAAATCCACGTCACTGATCATGCGGAACAGCAAAGAATTGAATAAATAAGGAAGCGAATACAAAACGTTTCCATGAGTCATACATTTTATGACGTCAGGTGTCACGAGAGTGCAAATTTTTTGGTGATTAAAATCGAGCAACTTTAAATATACCTCTATAATTATACATTTCTCTCTCGTGACAGCACACAGAAACGAATTGTATTTTAGCAGTTATATGCATTGACGCGATTGATTCGTCGGTGCATTCGTCAATATACAATTTTTCATAATTTTAATAATATTCGGGACAATTTTTCTGATCCGTTCGGAACAAGTAAGCTCGGCTTATTCGATTCTTATCGAGAATCTCATAAGCGCTCTCGAGAACAGCGACGCGTGGCTGCCTCTGTCTGGTCAAAATCCATGCGCTCTTGAAACTGCGTATCGAAAACGGAAGAAAAAAAAAACCCCCAAAATTATCAGAAGGTCTAGACCAACATGTGTGTGTGTTTTTTTTTTTTTTTAATCTCAATGTAGTCTGGGAGAGTGTGAGGAAGAAATTATATTTTTAAAAATCACCTGAAGAGTCCAACGTTCGCGCAATTCCAAACGACGCTCCAATTATCGTAATCCGTTCCCAGTATCCAGTATGACATCGTGTAAGGAATTCCAACTGTATCGAATTTAACGTGATACTTTGGTTCGTTGATTTTGCCAATTGGCGCGACGCTACCGATCGTACTCGAGTCGAGCCTCGATCTTCCAAGGTTCGAAGGGAAAAAAAGAAACAAACAATAATGACAATAAACTTGTAGCCAATTATAAATAGCCGTCGTTCTGACACGGAAAAATATCAATTTCCGCGGTTTATAAACTCACATTGACGATGTATGGGATTCGATAACGCGAATCGCACCTTCCTCACTCATTGTATAATTCGAGGTTGAACATTTGGTGCCGATCGACAATATCGAAAAGTATCTCTCGGCCTCGTACCATTTTCCCAGAAACTGCATTGGTCGGATCGACAAACGATATAATTATATATATACTGATGGATATGACGTTATTCAAAGAACACGTAAGTATATGGACGATATGAGTAATGAGAATATTGCTTTACAATGGTTATTGTATGTACATGTGATAAAATGTTCGATATGAGTTGCTTGCCTTCCATACACATTCAATATTTCATCGTGTAACTCTAGACCATCATGATGTATAGAAAGAGCACGATGACTAACCCTTTGTAGATCGAAATTTTCCACCGTCGTAACATCGGGACATGCGCCAAAGTCTGGCAAAACAGCCAATACTCCCGTAGCCAAGGACATCAGTAGAGAAATCCACAGCGTTGTTCTGCCTTGAATTTTTTTTTTTTCATAAAACGAGATTGTCTTTGCAATCATTTTCGTTGATTTGGCACCATAGCGGAACTTTCAATTGAGGATTATTCGAGCAATTTTTCGAACTTTAATATTGAAAGAGACGATAAAATTAAACGTTGCCTCAGTGACGATAAACTTAAAAAAAAAAATTTTTTTACACAAATTTATCACATGTTGCTTTTGTCGGATTTTCAAGCTCCAATTGGGGTTTTTTTTGCATTACGCTTCGATGTGAAGTTATCGGTTGACTCATTTGTACTTCAGTAACTTACGAAATCTTTGCTCGAATTATAATTTGTTTTGCAACTACAAATTTTCATTCGTATCTTCGATGCAACGCGTGGCTCTGGGATGAGAAATTGAACGTTGAATTGAGAAAACGAGAAGCCATAGTCAATCTCAAGTAGTTGTGGCCACTTTGAGCATTTTCGAACATTCATTTACGAATATTGTTCACATAATTGCAAATTTACAACTGAAAAACTGATCAATATAACCTCAAAGGTACACAGAGTCAAATTGTTATCGTTTAAAACCTTTTCTGATCATGATAAGGAATAAAATGGGAAATTATCTTGTAGCTGTCATTTTCACCATTTGTGGCCACAATTGTACTTCTTTTGGTCATCTAAAGTATACCATGGTTGTGACCACCAAGCTTTGAATTGGGATACGGACAGTGGTGGCAGATTTGAGTTAAAAATAGTTATTTATTTGCGTCATAAATATATTACTGAAGTGGTATAAGTGTGCTCTATTTGTGGTCAGCTTATGGCAAATAATGACAAATAGACCGCGTATTTTTCAGGTACACGTCAGTTTTTTCTGATTCTAACCCAAAAAAATGAGCTTTGACTGATAAAATATAAATTTTTGATGGGGCGGAATGACTTTAGATACAAGAAACCGTGGTCTTCTCACCTCGGGATCCCTTAACACTCCTGACAAGAAAACTATACACATACCGCTCAGCGTTGACACATTTCGTCACATTTCGTTGAAATAAATTAGCGGATATTCAATAAAGCAATCGATATTGAAATATTTCTCTCGATGAAGTGAATACAGCCTTGGAACTTTGAAAAATTCGAGGCAAATGCGGAGTGGCCACAAACGGTACAGTCGCCACAACTGCTACGTCTATCCTAATCGCATTCAATTTTTGTCAATTCTGCTATCATCGCGTTCAATTTTATTTTCAATGAAGCTACACACACTCTCTGTAACTATTTTTCGCTCACCTTTCGTAATTTTCAGCATGATGATCTTGAGCTTGAACGAATCTTCGTTATCGATGAAAATATTACTCAATGAGAAACGTGCGAAGTTATGGGGCAAGTATATATAATGAGCGATCTGTTTGGTATTACGAAGTTTCTTTTGTACTCGAAGCTTACGTCGGTGATGCGCGTCGATGACTGGCCTTGGAAATCCAACGAACCCGATTTTGTCGTATGGGGACCTTCACGATGTTGCGAGCTCTCTTATTTCTCGTTTGTTGAAACAAAAGAGATGGAGCAAGTGAGGGATGAAAGGTGTGCATGTATGGGGGTACGAGAGACAGAGAAAGAGAAAGAGAGAGAGAGATAGAGAGAGAGAGAGAAAGGTGTGTGTTTGTCAGTTAGTGGGTCAGTAACGGTGAATATTATAGAGTTCAAGAAACCCAAGCGAGACGATCGAATTCGCCAATCGTGGGTCACTTTGAAATCGTTCCGTGTCCAATCGAATATTGCCTCAGGGGCTTTGCGCTATCGGTTAGGAAATTAGCATATATTATTTTTTTCCCTACTTTTCTGACCAACTTTAAAACATTTATTTTATTAATTTTCATCTATCTCATCGCGATCTTGTTTATTTTTTTTTTTCACGCGAAGTATCGGCTGAAAAGACATCTATTGAGATGTCAATATTAATTTATTGTTAACCGGACGTTCGTAATGCTTATTAATTTTTCGTTTATTCCATTCTTGTACTTATGAAATTCAACGTCCTCGACACGAATATAAAAAATAAAATCAGCGCACAGCATATAGCCCTCAACGAATGAAGAATTATATCGAGGGTCAAGAACTTTCAATCGGTGTACTTTGTGACGGATGATTAGACCGAATGAGTATAAATTATCGTCGACTTTTGACATTGAGTGCAAATTTTCTAGCAACGTTTCGTTAATGAAATATCCACGAGAATTAAGATGCTCAAATACGATCGGTGGGCAATTAAAAATCCTTTGATTGTACCACCTGACAAGACACAAAAATTTCTGTTCAATTTTTTTCTAATTAAAGTTACGGGGAGTTGACGATTTTTTCGTAAAAAAAAAAGGAACGAAACGGAGCGTAACTGGGACAAAAAAAATGTAACGAGACATCCACGCACAATATATTTTTATGTAACAATTTATTCACTTTTTTTTTTGCTTTTCGTTTGTACATTAATAACATCGTCGTTTCTTATTTCTTACAAATAATATATATTTTGTTTTTTTTTTTTCAATACATCGTCTTCGCGCAGAATTTCTCTTTACCTCTAGAGTGAAAAAAAAAAAAAACGCAGAGACATTATAATAAATATTGAGATTCATCAGGCGAGACTGGCCCATCGTTTCTCCTCGCTTCGTGTTTTATTAATCCACGAAATTATGGAAGATACGAAAAAAAAAAACCGCTACGAGCCTCAGAATTCGCGTAAATTTCTCGTTTGACCACTTGATTAAATGCCGGAGTCGTTTTTTTAAGTTTTTTTTTTTAATTAAAAAATTTTTTTTTTTGTCAAATCCATTACGATCCTCGTATCCTTTAGGATTTGATATTTTTCTCGCTCGTTTCTTCCTTCTCATGAACGATCGTCTCCTCCGATGGTACGGCCACGTTTTCCTTCGATTTGTCAATACCATCGGACGCCGGAATATTAATTACTTCCTTGATTTTATCGAGTGGCTTTTGAAAGGTTTCCTTGATCTGTTCGATCGGCTTTTCGAAGGTTTCCTTGATCTGCTCGATCGGCCTCTCGAAAGCTTCCTGAATCTTTTCCCCCGGATTCTCGAACGTCACCTTGATCGTTTCGATGGGTTCGAATTTTTTCACATCCTCGATTGCTTTTTTCGCGATATCCTTGGCTCGATCGGCAGCTTCCAATATTATTTCGGGTACCGAGGATGGCCTCGGTACTTCAGTCAGCTCAGCCGTTTTTCCCACATGATCGAGCTCTTTCTCAATTTTTTCGGCTACCAGCTCGATCGTTTTGACGCTTTGTGACTTGTCCTCCGCTTGCTCGGATAGCGATGGCAATGCTTCGACGATTTTATCATCGACAGACGGTTCTTCCTCGGGTACCATTGCCGATCGCAGATTAACCATATTCTTTGCCTCCTGTTCCTCGACAACGGCGTTTTCCTCGATCATCACTGGCGTTTCCACCATGGGCGGGCTCGCCGATGGTATTGGCGCTGGAGTAGTCTCGTCGAACCAGCCACAATCGTCCTGATTCGTCTTGACGAAGTAGGTCCTTGAGATCTTGTACTTGTCGAGGACACCGTAAGCCTGGAACGAAAGAAACAAAACGAAAAAACCGGAATATTATATAATGAATTTTTAGAAATTTTTAATTCTAAAGTCGTAGCCGCAGAAATCGGAATGGCTATTGAGTTTTAACGAATTATTCATTGTATGAATAATAGGTACCCATTTTGAGCCATTTATTTGCTCTCCAGTAATGGACAATGAAAGTTCAAATATTGAATGGATTAATAATAAAAAATAGCCACAAATGGTGCAGTCGCCATAATCTTGATGATAGATTTACATAAAGTTTAACAAACTTTACTCCTGACAAATCATCTTAATCAATCAATGATTGAATATTAATCTTAATCAATCAATTCACTTGTCATTGGAAATTTTTTATGAAATATTAGCACGTTATTTGACTATCTCCAGGTATTTAAATTCTCCAGGTTCATTAAATTTTCAATTTTGTCATTTAAATTGTTATTAAATAATTATTCTCTGTAGATCTTTGAATAAAAATTGGTAATGTCGTACCTTCTGCAATACCGTGCCGTCTGCTCTGCGTGCTCGGGTCATCACCCATGCATTCTGAGCGTTGAATGGTCCGATGCCAGAACAGCTCCACAGTACAGCGTAACTCTTGTAATCGGTCTCGAGAACGGCATATTGCGTTTCCGGGGTCAACGGTATGGTTGTATATTTCACATGCAGTTTGCCCTCTTCGGCCTTGGTTGCTGGTGTTCTGATCTCACCATCCAGTACTCTCTTGATACCGGTACTGCGGCAAAAAAAAAAAAACCACACACGCACGCAACGTAACGAATATTAAAATTCAATATGTAAGAATTCTGAAAATCCATTTATCGAGATTGTTCTTTTTTACTCACAATCGATTTGTCACCTCGTTGCTCACGCGGTACTTGCCGTCCGATCCTTTGGTGTAATTGGCTGCCACACAGCGCGAAGCTGGATCGAAGATCGGGAAATATCTCTCAGCCTCGTACCAAAGTCCGAGAAACTGTGATAAAGAGAATGACGAGAAATCGTAAATTATGGCTTTTTTTTTACTCCGGCAAACAAAAATTTTAATAAATATTACTTTCCGGTAAGAAATAATTCATTATTATTAAATTCTCGAAAGATCGTTGAAAGTTTGTATATTTTTTTTTTTTTTTCGTAATAATTATCAATTATTCATGGTTATGTGATCAGAGAATTATTTGCAATAATTTTTTCAATCGTATTTTTCACTCCGGTATGTCATCAGTGAGTTGTAATAGTCAACTGCGAAAGTGACTGATTGTCGACTTGATAACAATAATTATTATTTTCCATTCAACTGACGAGACACATCGGAAGTCAAAGGACAGTTAAATTATCAAAAATAGATTCTACATATATTTATAAATGAACAAAATCACTGACGGCTAATGATGAGGTTAGCAAATTCACTGACTCGTGTCAAGTATCAAAATATTTTTTAATTTTATCAAAGAATAAATCAGCACTGTTGGTTCCATCATTTATTGGTTTTGATAGCTCGATGGATGATGAAACATATCGATTCACTATTAAATCTTTCAATGACAGAATGTTGAATCGTGCTTTGCCATATAAAGCAGTACAAGATCATTTAGCAACGAAAACGAGTTAGCAAAAATTGGAATTCTTCGAAAAACAAACTTTGATTGATTTATACATGAAATACAAACTCTCTCTCATTTTTCAAATTAATTACTCCTTCGATTTACCATAACACTTCCTATTTTTTCGTAAATTACAATGAAAAATTAATACATAATAACAAAGTAAGATGTGACTCACCCTGCCCATGTCGAAGTTGACCATTGGAACGTATTCGGGGCACCATCCCAGACTTGGGATCTGTGCCCTGGCGATAGCCAGAACTGATAATACGAAAAGGATATTCTTCAGCATTTCTGGATGTTCTGACGTAAGGATCGACGAACCCCGTTCCTTATATACATTATAGGGCAGGTGCGATGACCGGACATTTCATTCCCCCTCTACGCGCATACTTGATGCTCCACCTCTACCTGGTAAACCCGGGGGCAGTGCGTTCATCGACATCCGACGCCATTTTTATATATAAACATGTATGTATTTATACATGTGTGTGTATGCTCTTAAGTTACGGTACCCCGACGACACGACGCGTCAGCTTAAGCCACTCGCGTTGCCAGTAAAATAAGAGGAATAAGGAAAGAGAATGAAAGAATCACGAGAAAAATGCTGCAGGTACGAAGTGATGGCCATTGGTCAACAAACTCGTCGTCTGCTGCGGTGGTCCAGACTTGGTTGGTAAAACGATCGTATACGTAAAAAAAAAAAAAAAACAAGTATTATTATACCTGTCGTCCTCAAGGTCCGAAGTCTTCGAGGAATAACTACAAGAGACTAGACGAGCAAGACAGTGTCAGGCGATGCACATATCCCGAGTGTCTTCGATAATAAAAGGGCGTGAATCCCGAGATTCCAGTTGGAGAACGATGCGGATTGTGACTTTTTTTATTGCCAGTCATATTGCCCTTAGCACAGCGCGATTGGGCAAAGGTGCGACGACCCCTTGTATATACTTACTCCTCAACCGCAGCCAGTGTCTACGACAGCAATAATAATAAATATTGTCCATTAATAGAATCCTTTTGACGCTCTTGCTCATGTTCTCGGTAGTCATTGAGGTATACATTGAAGCGATAGTTTTGCACTTCCATTTTCGCGGTATTCGCTAGTAAAGAAGAAGCTTCCGTGACGCCACGGTGATGGAGAAACAAAGCGGCACGACTTTTTTTTTTCTTTGTAGGAAATTCTTCCTTATTCGATATCTTGGCTTCCTCGTACACATCCTCCCTTTCTCTCTCTCTCTCTCTCTCTCTCTCTCTCTCGTTCTTTCTCTCTCTGCCCGTCTTTCTACATCCACACATTCTCGTATGTTGTTGCAATTTCTTCGGGCTTCTTGGTTGGCTCTCTTGACACTCTTAAAGAGGAAAGTAATTGCCTCAAACTCGATGAAAAAGCTGAAGATACTTAGCGTTGGATGTTCAACCCTTTCTCTCGAGAGCCACGACAGAAAAACGAAACATCGATTGCTCTCGATTACGCAGTTTCGTTTTCGATTTTCAATCGCCACTTGTAGTTCAGTTTTTTTGCGGGCACTCGGGGCCAAGATTTTACTGGCGAATGTCTGTCCTGTACTGAGAGAAATAAATGACAATAGGAACCATGAATTCATGGTTAAAAAAGAGCTTAACTTCATTTTTTTAACTGACAAAAAAAAAGTTGTATATACCTAGCTGCGGCATCTCGATAATATAGCTTCAGCAACTTTAGTATTTGTTGTTTCAACTGAAGGGAGAATTCTGCTTCCAATATGCGAAGCAGCAAAAGCCGCTGCCTCGTACAGAGGAGCAAAAGAGGTATCAATAATAGTCCTCAAAGCTTCGTGATTATGTCAAAATGTTATTTTTGACCGAAGCCAGATTAATACAATCTCGTTTCGTTCACTTGCGGTTATAATGCTAACCAGGCCCATCAGAAATCGCTTTCGAAGACGATCTCAAGCGAATGCGGAACATAGAAGCCGCTGCCGCAACTATAATTCAACCAGAAATTACTTATAGTTCTGGTAACGATAAAGCATTTAATATTTTCTTATGACCGCAACTGCCAAAGTCTACGGCAAAAAGGTCACCACAACCAATTTACTTACAATTAGTTCCGGTCACAATAAAATTGTTGACGTTATTGAATTTTCATAGTTGTGGTCTTTCAGTTGCGATAACTATTTGAATTTTGCTCAGTGCGTCGGGAATAAAGATATGACGGAATTACCAAAAAAAAAAGGGCAGAAATTACTAAAACGACTAATATCTTATAACTAAACGACTAATATATTAAAGTTATGTAACTATATCATTGTAATCCTGTTGACAAAAATTTTTTCCTCCAGGTGATTGTCATTTTTAATCGAAATATATCTTGGTTATAATTCATTTTCACAAGGGCAAGAGCAAATAATCATTGCAATTGAAAATAAAAATTCATGAAAAACTAAATAAAAATTTTCCAAGTCTTTTTTTTTATCTTCTCAGGTATTACAGGGTTGTGAACTTCTTTTCTCTGTTCGACAATTTATTGCTTTCATTGCTAGAAAATTCCTCGAGTCTCTAACAAACAAACGAACAAACAACATGGGACTGTATACTCAGAACATCATTAATTATTTATCGTGCGACAGTCGAGACTCGCCTGGCTCCGATTCACCGAGATATATACTTGGATCGAACCAGAGAATCGTGTGCTTTGCATACGGGCGCTTACGGCTCGCTGGAGCTGAGCCCAAACCAACTCTATATCGTACGGTCACAACCGTTAACAGGTTCTCCTCGAGAACTTGGTATTTTTTTTATCCCCCCACTCCCCCTCATCGTCGTTTTTTTTCTCACCAAAGTAAAACTTCGAACCGTTAGATCGTCGTATATACACACACATATATATATATATATACACACACATATATATATATATATATATATATATATGAGACTATAGGATGGCGGACGGGTCCTTCCCTTTGGTATCGAAGAACCGGACCCCAGGGCGACAAAATCCTTTTGGCAGGCTGACTCGATTAGTCTCGAGGCATATAAACAATGATACCGTAGATTTCTCTGGACCGCCGAGCGAAGTGTACAGCATATCTCAAGCATGAAATATTTTTTATTTTACTCGCCCATCAGGATTACTCGTTTTTCTTGACAAATTTCGAAAAGAATATTCGAGAGGAAAACCCGTTGTATGAGGTAAAAAATTCCTACGAGGATCTCTCAGAGCCTCGTTGATACGATCGGACGACCGAGTTGGATGAAAATAATTTTGTTCTCACGATTGGGAAATCAAGATTGGACGTTGAGAATGTATAGCGACGTGTCCTAAAAGAGGAATACTTTTTTTTTTTCATGGTTTCTACGGTGTAGAGAAAAATGTTTATAAATTCTGTTGAACTTGACAGAAAGATTTGGTAAAATTTAACGATGTTTTTTTTTTTTTTTGCGATATCGTTTCTCGAAGCTGTAATATTTTTTTTTTTCAATCGTTGAAACAATCTCGAAATTATATCCTTCGATATAATTAATTTTGAAAAATATCGAGCTCGGAAACAATTTTAATCGATGTTATGGAAACTTCGATACGTATTTTTTTCTCTTATCTCGAGGATGTTTTTCGAGAATTTTAAGAAAATTAAAAGAAAAAAACGGGCAAATTAAAATGAATGAACGATATTCACGTTTCGTGGGTGTACTCGATTGGCGAAGGTGAACGATGAATATACAGGAGAATAATGATTTGTCCTTTTACAACTTTCTTTCTCATTTCTCAATTAATTTATTTCTCCTTAAATCTATGAACACTAAGAAAGCACGCGGAGACGCTCTCTCCGCTCGGAAGAAGACGCCTAAAAAAAAACTACATCGTTCGCCCAGATTTCCGAAAAATAAAAACAAAAAAAAAACGTCACTAACACTGCACGAGTGAGAGAAGAACGAACAGGGAGATTCGAAAAAACAAAAAAAAAAAAAATTCTTTCTCAACAAACATGAATTTTCCTTTTGCGAGCATTATTGATTGTCATGTTTTTGTGTAATTTCATTGATTTAACGCACTCGTTATTAGCGATCTGTACAGATCTGAGGGTAAATTACTCATTATTGTCAGATATTCGTATCTCCTGTTGTTTTTTTTTTTTTTTTTTCGTCAAAAATAAATTATGACTCGATAGTAATAAACGAGAATGTACACGGGAGTAAGAAAAAAAAAAAAAAAAAAAAACTGGGCGAGATTCGGTGCGTAATATTTACATTAAAACTTGGGCGTTGATGAAAAAATTCATCAAGCGCTGCAAAAATATATATTTATATATATATATATATATATCTATATATATATATATATACATATATCTATGTATATAACAAATTATTATTAAATACAATTAAAATAATAATAATAATAATTCTAGTGCGCTTAGGTTCGAAAGAAAGCTAGGGCTTAAAAAAAATCACCACGGTTCGCTAATTGCAAGTTTTCGTGCCCGCCGCGATAATTCGCGCGCGCTAAACAATAATTATATTATTTATCATTTAGTATCACATTGCGTTCACTGTTGTGCTGGCTGTTTTTCCAGGTTCTCAAGGTTCATTATTGCTTCATTATTGTTGCTTGAATTTTTATTTTTATTATCGCTTAATTGCGATCGAAGATGATGGATCGTAGAATTCTGGTGGAGGATGAGAAAATTAGAGGGGAAAAAAAAAAAAAAAAAATGTAAACGAGACATTCCGTATCAACCGAGCTGGTGAATTGTTGAAAAAAATTTCGGGAGCTCGCCCAAAGTGTCAAGAATATCGATGAATTAATTTACATTTTTTTTGCAAGGCATACTTTATCCAAAAAAAAAAATGTAAAAAAATTGAACAAATTAGAAAACATATTGCATAGTTTGATGAAGAAAAAAAGGGCTCAAAGAAGCACGAAGCTTTCGAGGGTTTACCGATCTTTTTTTTCTTTAAAGCATATTACAGAACAGCTTGAAATAAAAATGGCTCTTTGGAGTTGAAAAAAACAATTTTATTATCTCACACAGGCCATTGATGACTTGTAACGCTTTTGATCGCAAAATACTTGCATTATTTTTCTTCGATTTTTATTCTCGATATCCCTAATAATGCTCGTTTGTTACCCTCCCGAAATTCATTTTTAAAATATTTAATTCGACAATTGGGATCCAACATGTAGGCGGGGCCTATTCAATATGGCGCAGAAAAGTTCCAGTGATATACACAATCCCTATGTTCAGTATTAGTTTCTTGCCAAAATGTTAATAAATATAGAAAATATATGCGATTGGGCCGGTACAAATCCTGCCCAACGCAATTCGCTGCGATTGATCGGTTTTTGAGCGAATTGGTCGATTTGTCGAAAAATTCATGGATAGAAAATTGCCTCGTCTACACGAACTGACTGACAGCTGACAGCAGTTGTCGAGTTTTAACAGCCGTGGATTTTATCGGGTTATACCCACTTCCTGTTTTGGACGATTAAACGCGATAATGAGTGTATTTTTTACGTATATTACGCGATGGTGCACATAAAAAATCCGCCAAGTGTAAATGAAAAACGATAAATATACTCGCGATATCAGATGCGACAGTTTTTTCGATGTTTATAACCCCGCGTATATATGCGCGATGTGTATTTCCTTACTTCTCGCTCCGTGTGTCATTGAATTATTATTTATCGACGATTTTTTCGCTGAAACGATGCGTTCAATATACTATAAAGTGTGTTTTAAATGTAAGAAAAAAAATATGCCCTCCATGTCAAATGCATTTTGCAAAGTGTAATGCACACACTCTTATTTGTCCCTTTATTTTTTCAATTTTTAAAGCCCTTGTCCATGCTTTAAAACGGTCAATTGTCCCAACGCGGCGAATATTTTGTTCGGTGCATATGATTGCAATTTACAAAAATTGTATTGCAATTGATCAAATCCATATGAACACGTATTAACTGACTGCTCTTATTCCTCCTTTTTCTGTTTTTACTTTCGGCCACCAGATGTCATGTCTCCCTATGTTGGATCCCAATAGATGGGGGAAAAAAATTCGAAAATAATTCCCGATATGTGGATGGCATATCAGAAGTTTAGAGAAATATTAAAGCGATGGCGAAATTTTTATATGTTTTTGAAATTTTATGAAAATCTTCGTGCTTGACGGATGTTTTTTTTTTTTTTTGTCAAACTATGAGATTAAAAAATTGAAATTAATTCGCGAATATTCGTGAAGCTTCGTTACGAGTCTCTGTAAAAATTGAAAATTGGAAAATGGTCCAAGAGTGTCGGATGAAAGCCAGGAAATACAGAGGCGATTTTAAAGGCTGATATGAGAACGAGAGTGCATAACAGGAGGATGATGGGAAGAGAGAGAGAGAGAGAGAGAGAGAGAGAGAGAGAGAGAGAGAGAGAGAGAGAGAGAGAGAGAGAGAGAGAAAGAGAGAGAGAGAGAGAGAGAGAGAGGGGGGAAGGAGAGGATAGGGGCGCATTCAACAAAGTTTATTATTGTCTAAATTGTTTCGTTAATTATGCGTGTACAGCGATCTGTCGTAGGTATCGTCTTAAATTCGATACAAGGGTTCAGGTCTCGACGTTTCAATTTTTTTTTTTTTTCCAAGCTTTCTCTACATTTCTTTTATCACTCAGAACAATCTCTCGCGTCGCTCGGACGTGATTACAACGGCGTTAAATTATTGTCACACTTCGTATCGGTTTCTTTTTTTTTTCTGTTTTTTTTTTTTTTTTTTTTTTTTCTTTCTCGTCTCTCGCAAGACGGGAAAATAACTTATTTAGTTTAACCCACTCGAACACGGCCCTACGAACATATCTTTGGTGTACTGCTGCGGAAAAACAAAGAAAAAAAATAAAAATAAAAATAAAAAATAAAAAAAAAAGTATAATAATTAAATTGGTAATCATTATTATGCTCTATTAATTATGCATTCTGCTTGGGGTACAACGCGGCACGACGAGGTTTTTTTTTTATTTATTTATTCATTTGTGTATTTTTTTTTTTAATATTCTTGTACTGTTTCATCGTCAAACTTTCACTCTAAAAGTAAAATATTCTCTTTCGAATAATTTTTTCAAATTTTAGTTTTGTTTTTTTCTTAAATCTTCATTATCGCTAGCGTGAAAAAAAAATATATATATATATATATATACATATATCGATATGTATGTATTTTGTTTTTATTCCCTCGGCAATCTTTCACGATGACAACATTTTTTTTTCGTAATTCGTGCATAAAAGGCTTGCGCGAGATTTGCGCAACTTTTTGGCCGTAGTTCGTTGGAAATCGGCTTTGAAAAAAAAAAAAAATAAATAAAAAACATTTTTTTCGTTGTAAAAAATTTAGAAAGAAAGAAAAAAAAAAAAAATAAGCACACGTAGAATAAAATTTGTACGAAATTTCGGTAATGGAGTAGGGGAAAAAATTCGAAATTGGCTGAAAATAAAAAAATTCGATAATTACGATTGTAAAATATTCCAAAAGCTTCCCAGTCGTCGTCGTCGTCATTGTCGTGTATGCGTGCACGTGAAAAGAGCTTTCTCGAAACGAAAACAAAAGGAAAACAAATATATATATATATATAAGATTCGAAAAAAGGAAGAAAAAAAAAAAAAAATACGACGCTAGGCCGAGCTCAAAAAGGCACCTCGAGGCTTATCTAATTATGACGTCCTGCGTCAGAGCTAAAATCGTTGACCTCACCGAACCTTACTGAAACTCTCAGATTGGATACAAATCGACGCTTCGTGAAAAAAATGGATCCGAAAAAAAAAAAAAGAAAATTCTTCTTCTCCCTGATTCGATCAATTAATTAACCTGCCTGCGTAATTATTCGACGGTTTCTCAAGCGAGCATTGTCTTCCTGTACACACTTAAGCCTATGAACACATGAAATCACTGCCCAATCGACCAATTTCAATTCATTTTACGCGCAAACGATCCTCTGATCGCTCTGAACACTTTTATAATTTTTTATTTAAAAAAAAAAAACAGTTGAAATTTCACCTTTAAAGAAATACAAATTTCAAATATTTTCAGGAAAAAAAAAAATAATTCATGATCGTTGTAGGAAAAAAAAAAAATCGATGCAAAATTAATTATTCCTCATTTATTTCGTAGAATTTTTAATGATTTTTTTTTTTTCATTCGAACGATGAGCTATCTTTGAAAAGAAAAAAAGAAAAAAAAAAAAAATTGGACTCGAGAAGTCGTCAGAGCGATCGAGAGAGCAAGTTGACAGGTGTCGGGACACAATTATTGTAATTGCATTGTTTCTTCCCTCTCCCCTTGCCCTTTTTTCTTTATTCCTCAATTAAAAAAAATTCATCTACGGTCAATTGATCGGTGGCGATTGCGGGCAGGGCACTATCTAACTAATTATCTAAGACAGAAATCGGTGGAAAGTCAGGTTGGTCCCTTTTCAACTGTTTAAATAAATAATAATAATGTCCTTTTCGTATCTATAATTAATATAATATGAGGTATTCCACGTAAAGTGAACCACCTCCGGACCATCAACTCCAATTTCGTTCTTCTTTTAGGATTTCGTTGTCCCGCGTGAAAGTACCTTCGTTGATTTATTTAAAATTTTTTCCGGCGTTTTCAGCTTTTGAAATTTTGTGATTTTTCATATCCGTGAATTTTAAAGCAACGCTATCTCGTCGAGTCGTCTTGAATTCAACTTTTTGAAATTAAAAAAATTTTCTCTCCGCAAACGTTTTTGTTACTAAAAAATTTGATTTGAAAACTACAAAACCAAATTTTCGTCAATTATGTCAGTTCGGAGAAGTTCGAAACATTTTTTTTCGGATTCTATACATTTTTTCACCGTTCGAGTATAAACTTCCAAATGTATAAATTCGATTTACAGCTACTGAAAAATATAAGAAAAAAAAAAAATAATAAAGACATTGATTTTTTATAACGAAAACTTTTGTAATTTCGTTATTCATTTTTGTTTCTTTTTGCAATCTTTTTGCAAGCTTATAAAATGATAATATAGTACTAAGGAGACGTTCGCGTGATTAGATTCGTCGTTCAAGAAGGTTATTTTTCAGCCACAAATTCTTCAGCTGACGTATCAGAAAGGATACCAACTTTTATGTCAATTTTTTTTTTTTTCTTTAATCGAATCGATTGACAATCTTGATTATATTTGTACAATGTTCCAATCGATTCAATCGATATTATCGATTGAAAATTCGAGAATGGGAAAAATCAAAAAATTTCAAAAATTGAAAACTCCGGGACGGAGGAGGCTGACAAAAATTTGAAATAAATCAGTGAAGATACTTACACATAGGATAACGAAATCCTAAAAGAAGAACGAAATCGGAGTCGATGACGTCCGGAGATGGTCCATTTCACGTGGAATCACTAATATATATATATATATATATATATATATATATATATATATATATATATATATATATATATATATATTAGAGTGGTCCTTATTTTGGTCATTTTCGAATTTTGATTGCATCCTCTCGTAGAAGGGTTCCAAATAATTAAAAAAAAAAATCCCCAAAATTTGAAATTTTTATCTGAATATTAACACATGCCCCAGAGCTCCGGAAGTTTCCCTATTTGATTAACATTACGTTTTTACTGAACTTCATTCAAAAATCTGCCACACCGACAATAAGTACGAGAAAAATCTAATTCCGGTTGGAATCCCTTCAGGAATCCCGATATTATTTTATCGAATTTTGAGAAATTCAAAATTCAAAATGGCGGACCCAATATGGCGGCTTTAAAATTTCGAAAATGCTTGAAAAGGTTCTGGGGGTCGCTGATGTTAAATTTTGTGTCGAAAATATGAAATTCAAAATGGTGGACCCAAAATGGCAGCTGTAAAAAATCACTTTGATTGAAACCCATAGTTTAACACCAGATATTTTCTATGATCAAGAAAAAATGAATTACTTATCAAGAATCACAGAACCCAGCCTTGATACGCATTCCATCTGAAAAATTGTCACTCACAATTGTTTCTTGAAATTATTATTATTTCTTTTTTTTCTTTTTTTCAGAGACAATTAAAATCGTTTGTTAGAGACAAAGCTTCATTCGCCAACGATGAATTTGAGTACAACATTCATCATTGAGTGAATGAATCGGATCAATCATTTTAATTCATTCAAAATATACTATGACAAACAACAATGAATAATTTGAAATCAGAAGGTAAAAAACATTTACAGCCGTAATTTTGGGTCCGCCATTTTGAATTTCATATTTTCGACACAAAATTTGACATCAGCGACCCCCAAAACCTTTTCAAGCATGACCCTTGAGTGGATTTGAGCATTTTTGAAATTTTAAAGCCGCCATTTTGGGTCCGCCATTTTGAATTTTAAATTTCTCAAAATTTGATAAAATAATATCGGGATTCCTGAAGAGATTCCAACCGGAATTAGATTTTTCTCGTACTTATTGTCGGTGTGGCAGATTTTTTAATGAAGTTCAGTAAAAACGTAATGTTAATCAAATAGGGAAACTTCCGGAGCTCTGGGGCATGTGTTAATATTCAGATAAAAATTTCAAATTTTGGAGATATTTTTTTAAAATTATTTGGAACCCTTCTACGAGAGGATGCAATCGAAATTCGAAAATGACCAAAATAAGGACCACCCTAATATATATACACATATATATATGTATATCCTATATGTAAAATTATGTACAAGATAAACTAATCATATGCGAGCCTCCCAAAAAAAAAAAACACATCCGTACTTCAATGTTCCGGTGAACAGGCTACAGTGAACTGTTATAAAATAATCCACAAGAGTCAAAATTCATGGCTCGTTGGCGCTGACAGCTGCGCGAATTATTTTCCGCTACTCGCGGTCTTCTCCCCTTTTTTTTTTCCGCTCAATCTATACTTCTAATCCTCCAACGTGTCCTCAACTTCGTGGAAGAACGACTTGCGTTCTTTGTGTCTCTTCGTTTTGTAAAGTTCTGCAAAAATGAAAAACGAAACAAAAACCCTCCAGCTGGTAAATGTCATTCGGGTCTATCCATAGTAAAATTGTTCCGGCATCGTTGGCTTATCGATGACACACGTGTGTGCGCGCGTTTGTTTTTCGTTCAAGCTGGTCGAGCAATCGTGAATCCTCTGGCTGTAAAAATGGCTCATAGGTCGTCCCCGGTAATCTCCACACACACTTTTTCCTCGTTGCATCGTCAAAACTTTGATTCCCCGTAATCGGCAGAACTTCTCTCAATCGGAACGAAAACCGTAAATTCCCGTTTTGCGATCGTCATTCGGCTGCACGACGAAATCTCTGCCTCCTCTACCCAGGTCATCGGGGTCCGCCGAGTCGAACCACTCGTTCGATCGAAGCGGTTTGATCCCGATCCGCATTGAGCCACATTGACACATTGGCCTGGTGAAGAGACGAGAGCCATTGGGTGAAGCATCCACTGGCTTTTCACTTAAGCGGCGAGTGATGACGATCTCAGCGAGATGCATTCGCTTCCAGCAACTTCAAAAGCGCTAGCTCCAAAATATTATACCGACCGACCTGTCAGCCCCGTCGCTAGTCGTGTAGATTCTTGCTCAGCAGCAAATTGTTGTGCGGCCCCGACAGGTGTCTTATGAGCTCCTGCAGGCTGTCGAAGCTCAACGAGCAGAAGCAACAGGTAAACGTGTTGTCGGGCGCTGCAATCACGCTACGATGCACCGAGCACAGATGCTTGAGCAGATGTGCCTTTTGCTTGAACATCGCGACGCACAAACGGCACGCGAATGGCTTCTCGCCCGTGTGCACCCGCAGATGCGTCTTGAGATTCCACGACATGCCAAACTGTTTGCCGCAATAGGTGCAACGATACTCCCTTACGGGATTTGATTTTGGGGGATCGTCCGTCGAGGATGGTGGCGGTGCTCGCGACGGTGGCAATGTCCATGCGCCCCAGGGTGGCTCGAGGCCGGTCGCTGATGCCGGATCGGCGCTCGGTGGCCTGTGCGATGCACCCGGTGGCGTCACGGACCTGTCGTGCTGCAATCATACGGGGGGGGTATGCGATATACAGGGTCAGCGCGGTGTGGTTCAATGGCGAGAAGTCATTTTGGGGGGGAAAAAAAAAGAAAGTGTCAATTCTCCTGAGAGTTTTATCCCAGGATTCGTGGTTCCCGTTCGGGGAATCGCAGCATTGGCATTTGTTCGGTGATTCGTTGGTTTGGATAATTTCGAGATCGAGAGGGACAAGGCTTGTCGGGGCTATCGTGTACGATTCGTCGTCGGGGCGGGAAAGTGAATCAACTCCAAATTTTGACTGTTCTCTTCGGAATTAGCAGGGTTATGACCATAACGAGGCAAAAAGATGTATTGATTGTCAGTAGATTCGGTTTTTGAGATCCAACTGTTAATTTTTGTAGTTAATTTGTTTGTCACGCATCGTAGGGGCAATCGAGGCTTGCGGAAGTTTAGGTTTAATGGTATGGAGTATTGACCTGTGCGATACTAACCAGATACGGTGGTGCCGAGACGCTCAACGGATGTGGCGCTTGCAACCTTCTTGGTGTCTCAAATCCGGGATTGAAGGGCACGAAGGCGGGATTCTGGGCCGGTGCGTTGTGAAATCCCGGTCTTCGTTTCCTGTGGGGCGTTACGACGTATGCCTCGGCCGGTGGGATCGGTATCTCCTCGGGTTTCCGTTTGCCAGGCTCGAGACCGAGCGAGAGACGAGCCGCTAATTGTCGTCGTCTCTCCTCCGCTTCTTCCATCGACTCTCGCCTCTCGAGAATCGTCTTTTCTGGCCTGTGAAAGAATGCAACGTCATGAATCGTTGATTTTCTCATCCAAAACTCAATAATTTTCTTCGTTAATTCTTTTGCATTTTTTTTTTTTTAATTATTTTTTTTTTATCAAATTGCTAACCTGTGCGTTGTATCGTGAGAACTATCGCTGGTCGTCGAGATCCCAGAATTAAGACTGAGATTAACGGGATCGGAGCTATCCCTTCGTCTTGGCGGTTCGATGCTGCTCTCACGATTATCGGCGAGCGTGGACTCGCCCTCGACACCCTCGACATCGACCTCCGGCTCCTCGTCGCATCCCTCGCTTTTTATGAGCACGGAGCAACAATCGGCCGGATTGTTCGATTGCCTGATTGGGGAAATTTATCCAAATTGGTGACAACGAGAAAGAAACGCATCGACCTCACAATCTTCGAGATCGATTCGCAGTGTTACTTTTCATTTTTTTTTTCATTCTTTCAAAGCCCTCCCATCGAATGGTTTTATATTGGAAGTGATCACCGATGAAAAATGAGTAAAAATACCTGCTGTCATACTGGGACTCGTAGCTCGAACTCTCCTGGCTGTCCGAGGCCTGTGGCGTTGCTATCCTCAGAGCATCAGCGTCGCTCGTTGTTTGCGCCTGATTCGGATCCAGGAGTTCCGATTTTATTTGCAACAGATCGAAGAGTTCTCGCAATGGTGTCAGCTCTCCTGACTGAAAACCCAAATAAATTTGAGAAATTCGATAAAACTCTCGAGGAAACGATCGATAATTGATATCGACGGTACCAACTTCCTCATGAGCGAGAATTGGCGAAAAAAAAAAAAACATTACACGAATATATTGAAGGAGTTATTTGACAGTTGCCTGCATCATATGATCATAATTTTTCTATCGGCTTCATCTTGCTGTCGCTTTAAAATTCATCACGATTCCGGCAATTTTCATCAAATATTTCAGAATATCGTACGATAAGAAGGAAAAAAATGTTCTCTTACGGGTATGAGAGCTTGCCCGTTGTAAAGAAATTCGAGCAGGTAATTGAGTTGATTTCTCATTACTCCGGACAAATGAACAACGTGATCCAGCGCCGGATTACGTAGTAGACTAGCCAAAAGTGGACTGGCCGTTGCCAATACGACACGGTGGGCCCTTGCGATCGCGCCATCGTCGCAAGCGAGGATCACGTCGACGTGACGATCACCGTGATACCAGGAACCGACCTCTGCGGCCAGAGTCGCCGGATGTTTCCCATAATGGAGGGTCAGTAGACCGTCCGTATACATCGTCTGCAAAAGTAATAAAGAATAAAAATTAAAAAAAAAAATAGAAAGACACGCATCTGATTAGGTCGATCTTTCTTTCGTTGGCTTCTGCACAGTTATAACTATAAACGAATCCGAATTAATTTAAAAAACTGAGTCGTTGTCATTCATTCTACAGCTTAATTAGATTTAACCAAATCGACTGAATGTTTCTTTATGAATTTGACAACATTCTGAAAGTTGGCCGATCTCTTTCAACGAATTTATTAAAAAAAAGTTCAGTCTTCTTTATAAATTGAAGGGAAAAAAAAGTAATCCTCCTATCGTCATCACCTTTCCGTTGGAGCATTTCATCGCGTCTTAGCGTCAAATCAATGTCGCACCTATCCAAACGACACACGAATCAAAACCTTGTCCCTTTGAACGACAAAATAATTGAACCGACTGTTAATAAAGAATCAATACTTTGCGCGTATCGTCCAACGTGTCCGATGTATGCGCGTCTAGCGCGTTGTGCTCCGCGATTGTGGAAAAACTCTGTGGTTTTGCGGAAATGAAAGAAAAAAAAAAAAAATGACTGTCTAGCATATGATGAAGTTAGAGAGTTTTGCAGAACTCGCTGGCAAGGCGCGTTAATACGCTAGCGCGCGTGTGGGAGTGTTCGTAGCCTGAGAAGTTTTTATATTTCGCGACCTTCGATAATCCGCGGAATTGGAAAGGAAACCTTGAGTAAGAGTCACGAAGCACCGACACAATCGCGTCAGTCTTCGAGAGCTCTTTTGCCGATGTCCCGGTTGCATGGCTGATATACCCACGATAAATGCAACCGGTAAGATCGTCATGGCGATCATTGTTTTTTTTTTTTCGTTCTCGCACACGTAACACTTACGTATGTACGAGCTGGCGTTGGATGAAGCAATAGATTCCCGATGTCATGGCTAGTTGCGAATGATAGACAGAGATAGAGAAAGGGAGAGAGAGAGAGAGAGAGAGAGAGAGAGAGAGAGAGAGAGAGAGAGAGAGAGAGAGAGAGAGGGAAAGGTAATAAAAAACAAGAAGAAAAAATGCAATCAACATTGCTAAATCGTGTATGGAATATTATCTTCGAATGATCAAAACTATAAGTGGTATCATCATCGTTCACCACGGAATTAACAAGTGTTAGATGCAAATCGTTTGAGCCGAATGATTCACGCCAATTGAGAAACTCTATCTAATAACAAGAGAATTTAAAATTAGCCTGCGCGATACAGTGATCGGTTGTTTGAGATTGGGGTACAGTGAGATTCCAACTTTCCGAGCCGATCAAAATGTTTATTCCTGCTCAGATCGAACTAAAGTTGGCAAAATACATCTGTGAAAGGATCATCGATAGTCATGTAAATTCCAGCTTGAATTGATACTAAAATAACTATTCAAGCCAGTAAACAAACCATTGAAAACTTGCAATATCTGATGGAGAACATTTACTGTTGTATTTGTTTGCATAAATCTGCAATAATTGTCATCGATTGAAATCTCCGTAGTTTCTTCTGGCAACTGAATCGCATATCGGAGACCCAACGATCATGAAAAAATGGACAACAAACAACAATTGTGGTCAGGTCTCGTGGCATAAACGTGGATTTATTAATTACTTCGAGAAGATTGAATAATTACAGTAACCAACTGCGAGAGAACTAGAAAAAAATAAATTTTCACACAGGCATCTGAGTGATGCATCGAAACGATAGGTGATGTTCTAAGCGCGAACAAAAAAAGAACCCCCTGACTCGACCACGATCTACAATACGCGCGTGTAAACGCTACGACTGGTGTATATTAAGAACGAAATCTCTCTCTCTCTCTCTCTTTCTCTCTGTCTGTCTATCTAGCTATCTCTCTCTGTCTGTCTATCTATCTATCTATCTATATATATACATGTACATATACATAGACGAGTCTTCGAAACGAGCGCAATAAAACAATCAAGGCCAGAGTGATCAGAGTCTGGCGTCACGCTGATTGCTAGATGACAATCGCACCCGGAAAACTCGTAGGATAAATCGCTACCCACGACTTTCACCCACTCTCGCCAGGCATCATTGCTCGAGTCGAAAAAAAAAAAATATCATAGTTCCATGACAAAAGATCGTACGTGAAAACGTTCGTCTTCTAATTGTAAGTTTCGGTAATGTTCCATAGACAGAAAAATGTTTTTCCGTTCATCTTTCATTCAATTCATAGCATTCTTCCGAACAGCGATCTCGCAACAATGAATCTGATCGAGGGGATATCGTTGTTCCCGCAACAAAAAAAGAACGTCACGTTTCCCAAAGGAACTTTTTATCAAAAATTCGCGAACATGCCGTGCCGTGTCTCTGCAACTCTATTATCCATAAGTACCGATTGTACATCGTAACGAATAATGGATTCTCGTTTCTCGGTACAAAACGAGCCGATTATATACAATATATACATGTATACGTGTACATGCAGACATGTCGGTACACACACACGAGAATACATCTGGCAGTTGATATAATCGAGAGAGCCGGAGAGCATTAAAAAGGGGTGTCCTTGAGTAAGAGTTATGGCAGCTAGCGTCGTGACATACCCGAGCGCATACGTAATGATCGTTATGCACCGAGAAAATCGCTGAATAAGGAAATTGTCGGTACGGCTGTGAGGCAAGCGACGCGCAAATTCCCTCTCTTTCTCCCTCTCTCTCTCTCTCTCTCCCTCATATGCCAAGCTCTTACAGAGCTGAGCAAGCCTGAAGTTCAGGGTCAATCAGCGCTGCTGGGCGCGAGAATTATGTCCAGCAGCCGCACGCGCGTTCCCTCAGTCTTTCTTCTTCTATTTGGGCCTTGACGACCGCGTGGATCCCCCGCGAGATATATCATCTTGGTGGGAGTATAAGCGATCGTTACGATGATACCGTATAGTAGGGAGAAAACCAGAAGTCCCAAGTCCCAAGTCCCAAGTTGCGGGGTGGGGGGCGAGGGGAATGAAGGCTCGAGACACGAGGCCCCCCCGTTTCTCCCACCACCAATCTTTCGCCCCTTTTTACAGGCCCCAACTCTCCTGAGAGGCATTTACTTCTCGACAGGTGCTGCCCTCTGCCCACGGGCCCGATCGTTAAAACCCATTACGCTTTACCGGTCTGTAACGCCGGTCGGTAAGTGGATTTTTTTTTTTTCAATTTTTCCTCCAACGAGACGAGATTTAAGTGCCGTTCAACGACGAGAGATGGCCATTAGCGGCCTGACAGTTGGCATTGAGGCTCTCGCAGCTTTGCCCCCAATGATAAAAAAGGTTGACGAGCGATAATAACGATAAACATTATCGTTGTTGTCGCGTTGGTTACTTTTGAGGACAAGACTCGATGGCATATTTTGATTTTTCACGGTGAGAGGTTATATATAGTTTGCTCGAAGAAATTAAAATTTCCTAGAGTTTTATGCATTAAGAGTGAAAAACAATGTAAATTCGAATAGTTATAGCTGGGCGGAACTTAATGCTTGAGTTTGATGAGAGGTTAATGGATGCGAATTAGAAGAGGAAAAAATATTGATGTATTGCTCGTGTTCCACGAATAGACAGGAATTTATAGCTTTTTGCTGTATTCCAGAGCTCAGGGTCTGTTCTTGCTTTCTATTGCGACATCATTTGCCATCCTATACAATGCTGTGGTGGTAAATATATAACAGACCCGAGAGCACATCAGTGAGTCATAATCTTTTCGCGCTTCTCTCTCTCTCTCTCTCTCTCTTTTCTCCTTATCTCGCGATTGTACGAAGCTAGAAACTGTGGGGTATAGAAGTTGTGTGTTAGACAGAGGGAATGTAGCCACCTGTTGATTCAGAATCTTCTCGCGAGGCTGAAGCTGCATCGCAGTCACTGGTACTCAGGCTTTTACACACACACACACACAAACACACATGCACGTATACATAAATGATTGAAGCACGCGCGATCCAGGAAATTTCAGGGCTAAGAACGATTTTTTTTTTTTCGTCTTAAGGCTTTATCTAATCGGACATTTTTCACTGATTAGAAGTCTGCGGCAACTTTTCAATCGAAAAATTAACAAATAACTCGTGCAGTACAAACCCTGTATTTTTTTCAGGGCGTATTTTCCAAAAAAAAAAATTAGTTTTAAAATTCTACAATTTTGAGTTCCGATAAAGTTGCGATTATTAAAAAAAAGAAGAAAAAATTTTACCATTTTAAAAGTCACACCATCGATTCTCGCTAGAGCTGGGCAGTACTTCAAGTATTCCCGTAACTTGCCATGTACTGGAAGTACAGTACTTGAAGTACAAAGTACTTTAAAAGTATTTCAAGTATTGTAATTGAATTTCCAAGTACTCGGCCTGTACTTTAAGTATTTCTATTTAAATTTTCAAGTACTTCCATGTACTTCAAGTACTTTTGAATACGTCTTGCTAATGGTTGCATGTACAACGCCTGTGAGCATATAATTGAGGTACGTTCTGCGCCATTTTTTGGTTAGGATTGTAAGGAATGACCGTTCAAAGGCTCAAGCAATGGTGGTTACGGTGTCATTGTCAATGCATGGCTTCGTTTTTAACAATTCGTGTATTATATTCTTTATTTTTTCTTTTTAAAACCTGAAGCTAAATAAATCTCAATTACAATCGTCAATATTATTTTTTTTAATTATTTCTAATTCTTTGCTTAGATATTTTCATTCCAATCTGCCTAAAATGAGTGAATTGCACAATGTGAAAATATGACTTGATACAAAAAGTACTCGAATAAAAATCAAATGAGTTTTGAGAGTACGTAAGAAATCAAATATGTAAGTACTAGAACTTACGAGATATATATCTGAAAACTTTAAAAGTATTGGATACTTGATACTTGACGTATTTCAAGTACTTGATACCTCAATTACTTCAGATATTTAGTACTTCAAGTACTGATTACTTGAAGTACTTGGTACTTCAAGTATTTACGGTACTTGGTACTCCCAGTACTTAAAATATTTAGTACTTCAAAATTCATTGCTTGAAGTACTTGGTACTTCAAGTATTCACGGTACTTGGTACCTCAAGTACTTAAAATATTTAGTACCTCAAGTACTGAGTACTTGAAGTACTTGGTACTTCAAATCCACGACTACTTGAAGTACTGAACGTACTTCAAGTATTTGTGTACTTTGTACTTGAAGTACTGAAAGTAATTCAAGTATTTGTGTACTTTGTACTTGAAGTACTGAAAGTACTGAAGTACTGAAAGTACTTCAAGTACAAAGTACAAATTAATGTAAATAAATGTTTGAAGTACTTTCAGATACCTTGTCCAGCTCTGATTCTCGCCAATGTTTGCATTACCCTTTTCACTATTCTTGGCAATTTTTGATACTGCTGCTTACCCATAATTTTCAGTATAGAAAAATCTAAATGCGTAATCGCAAGCAAATAAATTTTAACTTTCACGTCTACGTATCGGGAAAAATATGTTTTTTTTTTCCATTTATATACGGATAAAATCATCGCGCGGCAGACAAATGGGATGTGAGAGCTGTAAATCTGGAATGATCGATTATACGGACGACGAGACGCGAGACGATTGAATGCACCGAAACGGGTGTATATCTATATAATATATGTGTGTGTGTGTGTATGACACCGCGCGAGTTCACGAAGTCGCGCATTCGCGACTCCGCGCGCATTCGCGAGATTCCGATAAGAAGAGAAAGTTCATGAATTCGTAAATTTTCGCCTTAAACTCACTGGGTCGAATCGCTTATCTCTCGTGAATATGTGTTTTCGCGGCTTTATCGTAATTTTATAACTCATTGTATGAATTGTCTGCACACATGTATACAAGTATGCCACGTCCATACAGCTATACAACTCCGTAAATTTCTATTATGCAAATTTTTAAATTGTGAAAATTGTTCCCCGTTTTGAGCTATGATCTGAGATAAATAAATTTCAAACATTTTTTTTTATCAAAGGGTAGAACATTTGTTTCTTTTTTTTTTCAACAAAGAGGAAATTTTTTTTATCGCTAAAAAATGTTAACTTTGGCTGGAAAAGAAAAGTTTTATTACGATAAATATGAGAAGCTTTAATTCGTCGTGACAACGTTGCTAATCTCTCTGTACCATATATAATTAGTCACGTTCAGGTGAACGCATCTCGCTCAGATCCAAAGAAACCCCCCGAGTGGTTCAAATTCCCACCAACTTCTCCGTGGCATTAAATATTATTACATATACACGCATTATAATCTCTCGACGAGACGGGTCTCTCTAGCAGCGGACGTTGCGATGTACCGCGTGAATCGAACAATGGTGAAACTGGGTTACGCAAATGTCGAGGCTGAAAAATTAAAATGCAAGCCTTAAGGCGGCCTTACAGCGTTGCTCGCTGGCTTACATTGCTATTAGCGTATAATCGTCGTGCAACATCGTTTGAATTGAAAAACAAAAAACAAAAAAGATTATTTCACTTTATTTTTATTTTTACTGGACTTTTTTTTTCAATCGGTATACCATTCGAGATCGTTTCGTTTCACGCTGGATATTCGATATCTTCAAAACAAGACTGCGACGAATCGCCTTTATCTTTTTTTTTCCGTTTCTTTCTCATTTTTTTTTGGCTTTCATTCACACACCATACAGACGCGCTATACGCAAAGTGAATTCTGGAGGGTCTTCTTTACGGAAATGATTGATAGTTTCGGGATTTAGAAGAGGGGAAAAAAAAAAAAAACGTTGATTCAAGGGAGAGTGTATCGTCGTTTCAGGATGTTTTTTCAAGGAAACTTGTTATATCGTGTATACGTAACGATGTTAACTATATATACTCGTGTGAGAATGCGAACCTTGAAAAACGAAATTTAATGGTCGTTTTTTTTTTTTTTTATCGCCGTTCAGAAAAAAGGGGGGGGGGGGGGGATGACGTACACGGCTGTGAATTTAACGTATATGCAATTCAGGTGATGTTGCGATGTATAGTATTGCATGTTCAGGATAAAAGAGGCCCTCTCGATCCGTGGCCTCTGACGGTCTCGAAATCTCACCGCTGATTAAATACCATACCTCGCGTTCCGTTCGTATGTGTATACATAAATGGGCTATTCTACCGGAAACAGAACTTTTTTTTTTTTTTAATCGGGAGAATTTTTCGGACCCGAAATTATGGGTATCGCTTTGGGAATTACAAAAAAAAAAAAAAAAGAGAAAGTGAATATAGATTTGCTTCCATGGTAAAGGCACATGAGTTGAAGACCTACCCAATGGTTGATCTAAAATTAAAAAGGCGTAGAGATTTAGAAACTAGAAGCCTAATTATTTTTCACCGCCATTGCCAGAATTCAAATTTTTTCGTTGAATAACTAAAATCCTAGGCTCTCTTTATTTTGGGACATTTGGATTTAGCCTTCCCAGTTTCGAAATCTTTTCGTTACTACAATTTTTGATCAGCCGTTCCTTCGGAAAACTGTTAACCGTGAACCGCTTTTTTTTTTTTTTTTATTTTCACGTTTCCCATTCCGGTAAAGCTTTAATGAATGAGGCAAAAAGTTTTTTTCAATTTAATATTAATTTGCTGAAAACATTATTCCGAACGATCCCTCCAAGTTTCAGACCATTGAAGTGTCCTATACCTTGACATGACGAGAGCTCCATTCATAGAAGCAGCAAAAAAAAAAAAAAAAATTTGCTACCGGTCTTTACTTTAATTTATTCTTAATCCGGGAAAAAAATGGTTTAGCCAAAATTCGTTTCACTCTACGTGGAAAATCGTATATCAAACATGCACATAGACATGAATTTTCGCGCTATACATAACACCGGACAGGAACGAAGATTGAGCAACCGGCATGGCGATCGTGAGTGCTCGCTCACAGAACTCGCAGAACTCGTTACAGAACGCGTGTAATGGGCCCCGAAGAGCGTTTCCGCTCCATTTTCGTTGTTTCGGGCCCAATTACGTTTCGGCCAGGCTGAATAGGTCACGCTATATGCGATCGCTCGCGATACAACGCGCACACGCACGCGGCGAAGTATTCCCTCAAGAGTGTTTATCGTTTTTTTTTGCTTTGCCGAAAAAAAATCTCTGATCTCTTACTCTGCCAAAACTTATGTAAAACTTTCATCGACGATTCATTAATTTTTTTCATAAATTTCATCGATTAAAATTGCCAAAGTGATTGATCGAGCGATTACGAAATGAATAATAACAGCATGATGGAGATCAGATTTTAATTAGGAAAGAAAAAAAAATTTCTTTGAATAATGGTAAAATTCAGCTTTCATTTATGTTTTAAATTGTGTGTAATCAATTTAAACGAATCGTCAAAGTATTCTATCGAGCTCTTTTATGAAATATAATAGTACGGATGTCACAGGGATTGAATTTGAGTAAAATCGGCTGTAGATAATTTTGCAAACTATAAACGAAGAAAATATCGTATGGTCGCATTTATTATTTCTCTCTCCTCGTATCTCACTGCGGGTCACCGAATCTTCGGCGATTCGTGCAGCCCTAAAAAACAATTCTCTATCTCTCTCTCTCTCTCTCTCTCTCTGTTCTCTGTTCATGTATATATAAATGTACAAACTTGTCGTGCACGTCGGTCGTGCCATTCTCACAGCCCCCGCGAACTCATCCAGCAGAAGTTTAAAGTGCGCTCATAATTAAAGCCTTTTTTTTCGACTACCAACAATTTTGGTCCCGATCGATAATTCTGAACCTGCTAATGTTTTTCTTTTTTCCCATTCAAAGTTCGACTTCATCCCTCGGATTGGATATTATATCCGGTGTATGAAAATCGGCAAACTTGACACTGTATATTTCCCATTTTTGCGTATAGACCACTTTGTACAATTCGTTTCAATCTCGTATACTCGGTGGAGATATTTTGTAATATATTTACCATTTGCGATCCTAAAGTAACATCGACTAATTTCAGGGTGAATGGCAAAATTTTCAATACAATTTCAATAATTTCAGATTCAATTTGAAGCACTTGACGATACGTTGAAATTCGGTATAAATTTTGAAAATTCTTTGTCCGATTTTAATCTCAGCAGTATAATTGAGTGAACAATGAGTTTCAACATCAAACATTTCTCAAGTACTGAAAATCAACACCGACATTCCCTATTTACGAAATTTCGATATTATACGGTAAATTTCAACACCATATCTACCGATCCCAAATTGGATTTGACATTGCAGAAATAAATGATCGAAATAACCAAATATGGAAGAGTCAAACACGATTTTCTGTTAGTTCCTTATCAGATATACTTCTAAATCCGATTAGAATTTATGCAGTGTCTTGAAATTGTTAGCTTATACACGCACACACACGCGCACACACATACACATTCGTATGTATGTGGACGTACGTAACCAGCAAAGTGGTGACCGTCGGAATGAAGCACGCCGTGCTGTTCTCTCTGCCGGATACATTTCGTTCAAGGCCAGAAATAAAAAGCCTTTTCAAGCCCCGCGATCCAGCACACTCTCTCAGCTCGGTTTAAATGGACGATCAACAGGCTCGTACGAATACACGCATGCACACATTTAACGACGATCAGAAACTTACTATTACGACGTAACCGTGGTCTGTACACAGGCATACCTGGTATATGAAAATGTATGTGCATTGTATTTCATGGAGAACGAGAAGAAGCGCACTTCACCGAGACGAGCAAACACGTAAACTCTCTTCTATAGGCATACACATAGAAATACACACACACACACACACACACACACATATTCACTGTGACACACATCGATTCTTTTACCTTCTACAGAGCTGGAAAACGTTGCCATATAAGCGCGAGAGTGAAAATGTACGAGGGAATAGCGAGAATGTGCAAGTAATTCACTGTACAAGTGTGCAATTTCAAATATGTCAGTACGTGCGAGTCGTGTACGATATAGTTACCGGAGAATATATGTGCACGTGTGGCTTCACATTATCAAATGAATCGCTAGCTCCATAAAGGCGTCAAATTCATGCTCGTATACCCATCCGATGCGCCTTTTCTATTCTGAGCCTATGCGACGCTGCAAGTCCGCACAACGAAGTGCAAGTGCAGAGCCCGAATCGTCATGCACATTAGGCGAGAGTGCGTCGCCAGTTTGTGTTGGAATATCATGTCTATAGCTCTCTCCCTCTCTTTCTCTCTCTCTTTCTCTTCATCTTTCGTTATCCTTTTGCTGGATCCCCCGAGAGAATAGTTATATATAGTGCCCGGCAAAATAACCGCCGTTACATGATCCATTCATTATATAAGAACAAACGTCGCGCGGTTTTATAATGGCCATTTCATGATTCTTGAGGAAGCGGCGAGATGGTGAAGGGGGGGGGGGGGGAAGAGAGAAGAGATCTATGAAGGGCAAAGCTGATTATTTGCGCGTCTGCGCACCCACACGGAGACAATGACGAGAGAGGCTCGATTAGCGGTATAGATCCCTGCAATTCTTCATCGCCAATGCTCAAAAAACTTCTATATGCGATCTTTACGAAGAACTTTAATGATCTCTGATATGCTCTGAGCCGGATCCTTACATCGATCATATACAAGGACTTCATGCAATGAACATTGAATTCTTTCGAGATCACGATGAATTTTATAGCCACGTGGTTAAGGAGGTACGACTAGTTCTTTGGAGTCAAAAAAAAGTCTAAATTCATTTTACCCACAGCTGTTCTGATTTATGTTTATTTGCATTGATTATTCATATTATCGATTATAATGTGAAAAATTTTGTGGTAAATGATTAATTTATTGCGCATGAACTAATAAAAACTGAAAAATTAGATTGTCAACGACTCGATAGTAGTCTCCATCATAATAATAATGACATGTCTACCACAAAAACGGACTAAAAAAACATTTTAAAAAATCAGCCGAAAACCTATTAAAATAGACTTGAATTACCTCAGTGGAATTAATATGATCGGTAGAATGATAATTATACATATAATTGATACGTGATAAATAATAAAACTCCATAAATAACATGATGGAATTTGAAGTAAACACTTGGCAACGTCGCATTGGCGATGCATAAGTTGGTATACGTGACCAACGAAGATGACTCTATCTTCGTTGCTAATATCAAAACAAAGCTAGGTTATGTTTGCCGAAACCCATCAGCTGTTACTCGCGACGTTGCTAAGTCTGTGGGTGCTATTTGATCGTTCTGACCATTTACAACCGGAAATTGAAACTTTTTTATGATGTAGTGCCAGAACTACACGGTGAAGAGTAATTTTTCAATTTTTTACAATATCTATTATATCTGATCTATCAAGTTTCAGTTTTTCAACGGGTGTAGTTGGATACGTGAGCAGCAAAACCGTGATCACAGCACTTCCGGTTAACCGTCTCCATAAGACGACGTGCTGTAGTAACTCAAACTGCTCGACTTTGCAATTTTATTACGAATAAACTAAACGGTCAATATAGCTCAAATTTTGGCAATAGGCGCATAAAGTATTCGGCAAAAACATATAAAAATTTCAAGTCCGTCAGTTGGATTCTTCATACTAGTCGTACCTCCTTAAGATCGCAACAACACGGGGGACATCGAAGTGTACTGTTTTGAAAGGATATCGCTGAAAGAGACTCACACTTTTCCGTCGTTTTCTCATTCATTTTACGCCGAGTCGAGTGGGTGTGCCGAGGACGACAACGACACGTTGTGATACAGACCGCATGCTTACCCCACTATGTTGTGCATACATGTTCTTGCATACATACATTCATATATATATATATATATATATATATATATATATATTACTACCTGGTTTGCTATCGCGTTTCGTAATGGATCGTCCTGTCTCTCACGACTCTCGTTAACCATCTCGATATGCTTCTTCAAGAATCGTGTACATTATACTTCGCACACTTGAAGAATGAAGAAAAAAAAAAGTATAATAAAGTTTCTCGGAGTGGCTTTATATGATATATATGTAGATATTTATATTTATTATGTATATATATATATGTATATGTATTTATATTTATAGGTTATGTGCGTGTGCATAAAATTCAAGAAAGGTTAAACCTTGTATAGAGAGGGGCGGGGGAGGGGGGGGGGGGGGCAGATTGTGAAAGGAAAACGGAGAGACGAGGAAAGTTTTTAAGAGAAAAAAAAGCCGAATGAGATTCGAATATTTTTATTCGCATCCTCAATGAGATCATTGTTGATCTTGATGGGGATGTAAAAAAAATTTGAAAGTTCAAAATGGTAGAATTCGATGTACGAGCCATTCAATCCAAACGAAAATTAGGTTTTTTTAGGACTCCCGCAAGGTTACTATAATCTTTGATTTAAAGTCAAAATTTTCAATTTGAGCAGCAATCTCAAAAGTTTCGATCCCAATGTAAAAAAATTGCCAGTATCGCAGTGATAGCAGTGAGAGATCTAGATTTTCCGGAATTTTTTGTAACACGCGATAAGATGTCTAGTATATAGCTCGTTGTTTGCTCTTGAAATTCTCTCCTCTTTCTCTGACATTTTTTTTTATCTCGAACGGATTTTTCGGTTGAATCTCTCTCGTCGCGTAGATTTTTTTCAACGCGTTTCATATCTCCGAAGGGCATATCGTGTATACTCTTTCATATCGAAACTGTGTACACCCGCGTTACACTCATTCGAGCACGCGCACATGCACACACGCACGGACGCACGCACGCACGCACGCACGCACGCACGCTCGAGGAGCGGCAAACGCGCCACACGCGCGTCATTCAATGACTTATGTGATCGTGGAACGCGTGGGGGGCGAGAGAATCTCTCCCCCTCTCTTTCACCATCATCCATCTCTCTTTATATATATTTTTTCTTTGTTACCTATCCCCTCGACTATTTTTCTCTCTGGCGTTACATATGGCGACGAACGAGCGTTTAATTATGCAGGCCACCTTGAAATCGTTGACTGCGTGTAAAATCGCGATTGCGCATCTCGATCGCACGAGACAATAGGAGAACGTTTTCCAGGCTCTCTCTCTCTCTCTCTCTCTCTCTCTCTCTCTCTTTCGCTTCCCGTCCTTCCTGCCCTCTCGACGATCAACCTCTCTCGCTATTGTGCGTTGCCCCGTTCAATGACTAAACCGGAAACGATGACTTTTCCAATGGAGGCATTGTAGTCTCTCTCTCTCTCTCTCTCTCTCTCTCTCTCTCTCTCTCTCTCTCTTTCTCTCTCGCAATCTTTTTTCACTGCTCCTTTGTGCTTTTTTTTCCCCGATATTTCATGAAATTCATTTCACGGTGACAATGATACTTGATCCATTCTCATCCCACTATACTTTTGCGCATTGCCCCCCCCCCCCCCCCCCCCCCCCTCCGCCAGATCCATTTCGTGACTCAAACGCCTCGGAAACGATAAATTTTCAAAAATTACTCCGAGAGCTCTTAATCCAGGCGGGTAATGATTGTTGTTACGCTGGCAGACACGTGGTATTTACACGGCCTTCGTAGCTCTCTCGCCCGCGGGGAGATGTACTCTCGCTAATGTTAACTTCCTCCCTTCTCTTCTCGTCGTTTTTTTTTCTCGTGTGGAAAAAAAATCGCCTCTCTCTCTCTCTCTCTCTCTCCTTCTCATCTCCAATCACCATTTATACAGCCACTCTGTGTGTGTTCGTGTGGATGTATATTTTCAAAAAAAAAAAATATATATATATATTTACTCTGCTGGTGATTCCACTGGCCACTTGTTACGTAACTCGCGGTGATCGTGCAGCACGATACATAATAATGCAGTCAAGAGAGCGAGAGGTGAACAGGGAGAGGAGATGAAGTAAAAAATGTACATACAGATATAGAAAAAGTCCGACAAAGCAAGGTTTTTTTTTTTGCCCATTGTAATCCTTTCACTTTGCATCGCCGTCATCGCCGTCGTATTATCGTCGTCGACGTCTCCGTTCCCACGTGTCTCTTTTTTTTTTTTCTTCCCTTTTCTTTTTTTTTTCTCCTCCCGTCACTCTTTCGAAGTTCCCTCCTCCAGCCACCTGCTCACCCGCGTGTGCTTCTATATGAAATATCCTTGTAGCCTCGTCATTATAATATATATAAATAGTCCGGTTTGCTGTCGATTCCAATGGCGAGAAAATAATTTTTCAATCCCGTTGGCAGAAGAAAAGACGGGAAAAATCGATCTCTCGTCATTTTTTGTACATTCCTCACAGAGAAGATTCAGGCGAATTTTCAAAAAACTTGTTTCCTTGATTTATAATGTTGGAAAAATTCTTTATTTTTTCGTCAAAGATGTAAAAACGAAAAGGAAGCTATTCCCTAAAATATGACAAAGCGAAAAAGGGAAACGAAAGATGCTCGCGATTATCGAACTGCGGATAACAATTCGCTCGATTGATTGCCGAAAAATCGTTTGCGCGTGACTCATCGCGGTGAAAGTTCCCGCACAAACGCATAATAATCGTCGTACCACGAAGCGCAGTGTTCATTATATCGTCAGAGAAAATCGTTTTTTTTCCTATTGTCTCTTATCGCGCACTTTTCTTTTCTTCCTTCGAAAACCTCTACGCGGTAATAATGTTAAGGATGTACGAACTCACCTCGGGGGCATTTAATGGTCGAGTAATTGTGCCTTGTTTCTAAAGCAAAATAATCCCCGTTGGGCTGATCGTTTCGTTATATGAGCCACGAATAATGAGAATAGAAGAAAAGTATGGACGAAGAAAAATACAGCAGGATTGTGGGAGAAAAAAAAAATTTTTTCTTTTCATTCGTCCGGTGAGAATATTTCAATTGTGTAATTAGTTTATTGTTTATGTTTATTGCTTTTCAAGGAAATGCATATTCTTACGGCATATTCGAATTATTGAGAAAAAAACAAACATGTGCGAGAGAACATTCGATAATTCTTTCACGATAAAATTATTTTTTAATAATTTTTTTAACTCGGATTATGATCACTGGGATGGGCAACGAAATCATGATCGTCGATAAACTCTGTAACGTAATGCGTAGAGAGGTAATCGATGAACCTCTTATATCTCTTTGCAACTATATAGACGAGAGTTACGCATGAGTTGTCTCGTATGACTTTTGATTGCACGCTCTGATACGCCACACTATGACGTTACGTCCTTCCTCTTTCTTCTCCTCTTGACCCCCCCCTCCCTCCACCGTGCCACTAAATATGCTCATAAAATACGCGTATCGTCGAACCTCCCGGATTAAAAAAAAAAAGTTCACCGATCATCCATCTTTCACTGATCACAATTAAATTTTGGTGATCGATGAATGTATAGTTTGTTGCTTATATGATCGAATCCCCGAAAACAATTTAGTTAAGCTTTTCCATGGTGAAAGCTTTCGTGACTTTTTTTTCGAAATATTCCTTCCAGAATATTCGAGACATTCCGAAACATCGGGAAATTTCATTTTAAAAAAATGTTGGAATGAATGTACACAAGATTTATGGAGCTTGATATAAAACGCCATTACGGTTCGAAAAGTTTTCTACAAAATTAAATATATCTTATATCGTTATCTGGACGTTCCAATGGAAATTCCTACATTCCTCGGGTCGATCCGAATCTTCCGAGATGTTAAAAATAATGTAAATAAATTTAAAAAAAAAACGTTTAATTATACATTGTCATTGATGAAAGAATGTTCTTTAAAAATTTCGATGATTACACGCGTATAAAATTGGATGAAATTTTCTATTTTCATGATTTTCAAGTGACTCGATTGCCCGTATAACGCGTTGCGTGACAGTTAGCCGCGATATGGTGTAAATCGAGGTTATGTATATACGTGCAACAAGAATAACACGACTCTATCTTTTTCGTTGTCACGTCATATGTTGTACACACGATATACCTCGTGCCCCTGTCGCGAGAGTCTGTATATGCATCGAGCGAGAAAGACCAGATCTCGACGCTGGACACTTACGCAATCGAGAGTGATCTCACATTGTAGGTGGGGACTTGCTGTCCATAGATCTCTCCAAGGGAGAGAGCGAGAGAGAGAGAGAGAGAGAGAGAGAGAGAGAGAGAGATGCGAGAGAGCGGTGCAACAGCGTGTGTCGGACGAGCTGCATATAGTACTGCATATTCTGTGTTCTATTGCAGCTGGACTAAAACGTAAAGAGGGGATGGGGGGGGGGGGGGGAATTATAAGGGGGAACCCCCCATGACGATCTCTTGTCCTCCTCCGCCCTCAACTACTTACGTGATAGCAGTTTTGCTCTCACTACTCCACTTTACCATTGCCTCTGTACTACATGAATCTATTACCTACAAAGACGTGTGTGTGTGTGTGTGTGTGTGTGTGTGTGTGTTTGTGTTTGTGTGAGTTTTTGTTTGCTCTACTCTACTCTCCTTGTCGTCGCGCCACGCTCATTTTATTTTCTCTCGTCGCTGTCCGACAGACCTTGAGAGACATGCATAGGCGGTGCACGCCGTATAATTCAGCCGCACAGCTATGGCATTATTAGCACCGTGATCGATGCAGTTCCTAGTCCAACTTGTGGAATCGAAATATTCTGGAATTTTTTTACTTCGGTTTCACATTTGTTTTTTTTTTTTTCCCCTTTTATTCTTTATAATTTCTACGCGAGGTCAACATTTTCAATACTCTTAATGGCATATTTGAGGGGGGGTTTTGTTATTTAGATTATTCGTGCTTGAGATGAAGGAAGGGGACGAGGAGGGAGAGTGTAAAAAATTTTGTGGAAAAGTGCCCTTCGGGACCTTCCAATTATCGTGATAATATCACGACAATCGGTAGCTTGAAATCATTTTGGGATAAATTTTTTCTCTCCAGATCGATACAGTTCCTAATATATCTCGGTTTGGAATCGAAATCATCTGCAATTTTTTTTTTTAAAGAAAATGATTCGTCTGTCATTTTTATTTGATAAAAGCAATTTTTTTTATCGTATTGGTGTTTGAGAATTTGGTTATTTTTCACCTGAATGGTAAAGGGACAGCAGGATGTATGCAGAACTTCATAAAAAAACAAAAAATTGAGGAATCTGGAAATTTGAAATTGTCGTTAAAAAATCGGGATTACGTGTACCTAAGAAATAATTCTATGATTTTTGTCGGATTCAGAGTTTCCCCGTTGAAAAATTTTTCGTAACGCGGAATTTGAATATCGAGTTCGCATGAAGAAAATTGAAATTTTTTGCTAAATGACCGATTAATTTTCTCTTCCGAGAGTGAAACTACTTGAATAAAGGGTTTGAGTATGCAAGGAAATGATTGAAAAGAATTTAGAGAATTCAGAAAATAATTAATGTTTCTAATAATTCGAAAAAGGTCGTGGGGGTTATGATCATTGATATACACTGTGCAATTCACTTTTCGTTTTGTTACTTGAAACAAAGAAATTTTTGTCTAATACTTCTATCGTACTTGTATTATTTTCTCTCTGCTGCAATGTCTCTGCTTGGCTCGAAAAGAGAGCGCCATTAGTAGTATTTTATTGTCAGCTGTCATTAGGAATTTACGGCTCACCTAATTGTATGTATATACTCCAAAATTTGTAAAATGATTACCACCTGACATGATTTCCGAGTCGATACAAATGATTTCATTCCCATATTTCGTGAATAGAATTTTTTTTTTCCAAACGGATATTACCATGAAAGCTTGAACTTTTTTGCATACTATCGATCTAAATTCTACTCTCTCTCTCTCTCTATCTCTCTCTCTCTCGCTCTCTATCTCTCTCTCTCTCTCTCTCTCTCTCCCACCTTCTCGTCATTTATATTGCGTCGAAGCGAGTGCATACACGACGAAATTTGGTATTTGGGTCGTGACTCTACAGAGCCATACCGAGGCGAAGAGTTAATCGCTCGGGCAAGCGCTAGAGCCGAGTATCATATTGGCCTGCTGCGAGTTACATTATTCTGACGGATGAAAGAGGGAGAAATTGCGCGTGTCAAAAGAGTATGATGCGCTCAATCTGCACTCACAGACGGGTGAAAATTTCATTCTTAGCGTGTAAAACATTGCGAAAACCGTCAAAAAACCTAATGAAATCACCATGAGCAATGTGATACGCGCGTTATCGAACGAAGGAAACACTTCGAGGCGTGTTTCACATCAGGTCGAAAAAAAAACTCTGTTCACGAACATTTATCGCGCTCTTTCTCGTGGCAACGTATTTTTTTTTCTTCTTTCTGTCACGAAAAGCCCTCGATTATCTATGACGGCCAGTGCCTTTCTACCGAAGAAAAAATCTTGTATGGTGAAACTTTCAACACACGATAAATCTGGTATAATTATGACAACTATATGTATCACACCACACACACACACACACACACACAAACACACGCACACAAACCACGCGCGCGCACGGGACACATTTTCACAGAACTTTACAAACATTTTTTTGACAGCCAAATTTTAACGAAAACATTGATTACCAAAGTAAAGAAATGTCGGTCAAAAAGTTTCGTTTTACGGTTGAAAATTGTTTTCAAAACGCCAAAGTGCACGAGCAGTCAGAGAGAAGAAGGAGCAAGGGGGATATAGAAGCGTTGCAGTGCGGCAAATAGGTAAGCCCGGTGGACTCAATCGCACGGGGGCCTGAACGAGTTATATATATATATATATATATAGATATATATATGAATAAATATATACAAGTGGTTCACCGGTATAAGCGATAGATGAAAGTGAAAGGGAAGGTAGAAAGGGCTGCTGTTGGCTTGATGCTGTTTGCTGCACTCCTTGATTCTCACCACGTTCCTTTGCTCGATTCTCGCTGTACCCAGAGCCTCATTCGTTCGTTCACTGTTCGGCCAGTCTTGAACATTTATTTTACCTCATACATGCACTTATATACATACACACACACACACACACACACACAGGTATTCACACAAATATTAGGTTTGGGACTCGCGAGTTTTACAATCTCACCACGGGAGAGCCTCGACTGAGAGCGCGGAAACGGGAAAAATATAAATTTATAGTCTCGCGTATATGCGAGCAACAGCGTAATACGCTTTAACAGCGAAATAAATGAAAATAAATGAAATTAAAAAAAAAAAAAAAGGCAAGAGAACTTGCACGGAGATCGGTATCCCGAGAAGGGAGAGCAAACCTGACACACGGTGCGACACACAATCACACATACGAGAAACACAATTGCACTTGTATTTCATAACCAACACTCAGACAAATTTTTCTCTCGCACTCCTCACTCGCGACTTCTGTTCGATATTCGAGCAACTTCCAATATATATATGAATGCTTGTAACTCCGCGATACGGCGAAAACATATAATATGTACTCTACACTCGGCGTGTGTGCGCGCATACCACGATTGAACGGAAAACCGGCTACCACTCGATTCTCCGAGCTGGAGTATTTTAGCGTTTTTTTTTTTCGACATTTTTTTTTTCCTCAGTCCTACCACGAGATCGATAGATATATTGGCGATCGAGTATATCGAGTTTTGCATGCATTTGGCCAACGGGCCAATGATTTTTCATCGGGCTTGACTGAAAACAGCGTTTGGTCGTACGTTTTCCTTGCTCCGAGATATTCGAGAGGTCAGGTATAGTAGAGAGAGAGAGAGAGAGAGAGAGAGAGAAAGAGAGAGAGAGAGAGAGGCTAGAATGGCAACGAAAAGGGTTGGGAAACGAGTGAGGGAGCAAAAGGGTCTGTCGGACGTAAAATTTAATTACCCCATTTAAACGAGGTACGCACAAGGGCGTTTGAGGAGTTGAAAATCGTTGTAGATATTTTTCAGCCTCCCATAGTTGTAATGCAAATTCACGGTGCAACAGGTAATTTACCTGAGTCGAGGAAATTTCACACAGCTTGTATACGTATATAAGTGAGAACATACATAGGGGAAGATTGGGGAAAACTGACCGGTGGGGCAAGACCGGCCACAAAAAAAAAAAAAAAAAGAAACGAAATCGATCAAAATCCGGGAAGTTGGAGCAAAACCGGACGCAAAAAATTATAGAAATACAAATTGAATGCAACAAAAGAAAAATTAAAAAAAAAAACCAAAACCAAATTTTCAAAAAACCAAAGCGTCAAAATTGAGGAAAAAATGTTCACGAGAATTCTTTTTTTCAGAAAATTCTTAAGAAATAATTTCTTCGATTTTTCGAAGAAAAAAAAATAAAAGCTTTTAATTTATGTCCAATGGAAACGAATAAACAACCATAATTATCATTTTGTCATAGCCGCAAGATTTTTTTTCTAGTGGCCGATTTTGCCCCATCTTCTCCTAAATATATCTGTACACAAATCTCCTGTATATATTTATGTGCGAATACCTGGACCCTTGAGGACATTGGATTTATACGCGTGCCGTCTCTAAACAGTCGGACCCAAACGAGCAAAATTCGTCGTCGCGTGCCGAACAGTCGAAACATATTTACGAACTGACTATAATCCTTGCGTCCGCGCGCGCGCTCGAGAATATCACGTTCGTTCGGCTAATTGTGAAACGAGCAATGAACTCGAAAGGGCTTAAGGGACGAGGGTACGAAATTTTACAAACCATTTTCCCGCTTTTCTTCTCGTCATCGAAAAAATTATGTTCGAACAAAAAATGTTGGAATTAGCTACGCGTTATTCAAAAAAATTCAGATAAGAACTAAATCGCATCGTGAAAATTATGTAATCAATCGTGCAGTAATGAGAGTTAAAATATATTTCATTGCATGTATTTTTATATGAAAATAGCCAGCTAACAATTGCCCAGACTTTCCATATCGTTGAAGCCTCTGCATCCTGTGTAAAAAAAAAAAACTTACAGGATGAGAAATTGGCTTTGACACTGGAAAAGAAAAAAACGTAAAATCTACCGGCAGGCCTCGTTGAATTTATTAAATAATTCTCATCTGTAATTTCCGATTCTGCTTTATTTTTATTTTTCACGGTTATACTCTCTCGCGGTTCGCTTTCGTTAATCCGCACGAATTTCTAAAACTCGCAATAAATCACCGCGACCTGTTGAGTCGTCTAGTATAATTCGAAAAGTGCACGTTGCACAAACGACTTTCTCACTCTCGGGGCTCTCCCCTCCGATTTGCGCTGTATACTCTTTCTTCCCTCGTTATTAAAGTTCCTTGTAAGCCAACGACGCGAGAGGAAATATAAGAGTGCGCACCGCCAGGCTGTACACTTGCCATAGCTCTCGTTGAAGCTCGTACATAAGTAATGCGCGCGGTGTAATGGGCAATACACACGAGATCGCCCTATGCGAGAGAGTAAGGCGAGCATCAAAGAGCAAGAGCCAAAAGAGTGCAAGAGAGTACTCGCAATTAAAGTGCTAAAAGCCAGCCGGTATATTTTTTATCTCTCGCTCTCTCTCTCTCTCTCTCTTTCTCTTGTTCTCTCAGATTCACTGGAGCGTATCTCCCGCTTCTGATTAGCTTCCTCTTTTCCCACATCGTTCTTGTCTAGCGTTCTTTAACCCTCTCTCTCTCTCTCTTTCGTTTCTTCCTCTCTCACTCTCTCTCGACTCTTTCTTTTATTTTCTTTCTTTTTCTCGTCCGTTTTTTTTTTCCCGCTCCTTCCATACAGATTCACATTCCTTGGCAGATATTTTCACACACAAATAAAATGTGGGAATTATGGTGAAGATAAAAAAAAAACCCGAGCGTCATAGTGATTTAACTTAATTAAATTCGTGAATCATCTTGAGATTATTGAGATTCGTTAATGCAGAATATGTTAATTGACACGAGACACAGCATACACATCATGTATATATATTTGTATTCATTCGGATCACAGATTATCGCGACAAAGTCAAGTGTCGCTAATTAGACGTGGCCCGCCCGATGTTAATTAAACACCCTCCATCAGCAACCTCCTCTCACTCTCTCACTCGCACTTGTCGTGACAAACTTACGGGGAGAAGAGTCACGAACTAACGATCGATTTCCGTGGCGAAACGATTCCCTAATTGGTTATTCACTCCAACACCGTTTGGTACCGAGGAGTGTCCCCATACAACGAGATTCACGCCAGGATATACGTAGAGGAACGTAATGCTCGGCAAGTACTCGCTTATATATGTATAAAAAAGAAAAAATAAAAAAATTATCGCGAAGAAAAGTGCGCAATATTTTTCAGAATGTGTTTGACTTTGATTGATCGTAATGATTTTTCGGTGGGCCCGAGACGAGTCGTGTTCGAAATTTAGAGAATTTTTTTCAAAATATTTCTGCACCACCTGCCTCAACGAGCTGTATTATATATATATTTTTTCTTTTTGTCTGATATGCGCGCAGCTAATTTGAAAACAGATAAATCATTATAAATTTATATTCAGGTCGCGTAGTTTATTGTAATTGTCCCGAAGACTTATACTCACTTCATTTTTTTTTTCTGATTCATACAAATGGTCAAATTTCAATTTTTATTGGCTCGTTCCATATGTTAAGTATATTTTTTTTTGTACTTTCCTTTGTCGTGGTCATTAAACAATGGACATTTTTGTATAGGTTACATACATGCGTGAATCCATGTAAAATTGAAAATTTATAATTATATTGTTGATTTTTCATTGAAACCGCATCAAAATGAAAATTCCCCTCCCTCAGTAATTTTGAACAAACTTATAAATTTCTATACATTTCGTTGATCATCTATTTTTCTACATTTGACTGCACATTTATTGAATCGAACGAATGATAATTAACGTGGCTTTCTGATGGAAAATTCGTAAAACGAGTTTTCCAAATATTCACAACTCGTCGGACATGACTATAACGCAAATCGAAAGCAAAAGCTTTGCGATGCCTTTTTCAATTTTTCGTTACACTCAAGCAAATTTATAAAAATTTACAGGCAATAATTTACGGAAACCCCTCCAATTTCGCAAACGCACTCTGCGTGGAGCTCATCGAAAAATCCATAAAAAAAAAAAAAAAACGGAAATTATAAAGCCTCTTTTCATTTTTGTTTCTCCCTATCTTCGATATATACAAATCTCCTGCCCGCCAGAAGAATTGTCTCAAACACCGCATGGAATACCTCCCACGCATGATACATCCACGAGGCGTCTTGACAAACATTCGTCGGAGTTTCTTACACGTCGTTTATTCCTGAATTCAAGGTCGCCGGAGACGCGGAAATAGCGAAAGTCAAGATGCGAAATCAAAAAAATCAAGGGAAAAATAAAGTTAAAGAAAAAAAAAAAAAAAAGTAAATTGATTATCTCTGGCGTATGAACTGATGAGACGTCTCTTTCAACATCGTTAATCTTGATCAAACATAGGTTAACAGCTACTATGGCATTTTTTTTCCCCTCACAATCCGGAGGTAAGAGAGAGAATGGAAAAAAGTATTTTTCTCGTTTCCTCGAGTCTGTGTTTCCCCTTATTATTGTGGACTCTTTCTCGCGACACGTGTCCGATGAAATATCCATATGTACTATAGCATATATATAGTAAAGTATACGAAATACCGTATACTTGACGCTTATATCTATGTGTTAATGGTACATGCGTATACGTGGTGATTTAATCTTGCTACGCGTTACGAGAGTATAGTACACACGCGTAGTAATAACATTCGGCTAATCCCACGCGTCGAGAGTCCCCACGGAAGACATTCTTTTACGACCCAAAGACTCGCGGTAGAAAATTATTTATACATGTGTGTGTGTGTGTGTTCGTGTATGTGTCGATGTGTGTATGTATATCGCATACAGGGAGCACTTACATCAGTCACGCGGGAGTGTGTTATTGTAGTATCGTAAAGTTTATCACAAGATATATCGGTTATAGAGAGGAACCTCTTTTTTTTATCTTTCTCCTCCTCCTCCTTCTCCTCCTCCTCCTCCTACTCCTCCTCCGCCTCCTCCTTCTCCTCCTGCTCCACCGACGTTTCATCTCGCGACTTTTCTCCCCCGCCATCTCCCATATCCCCGATTTACTCGCTCTCCCTACTCCTTTCGTTCACAAGCTCTGTCTCTCTTATACACCGTCTCGTATTGATAATAAACACGAATGACGAGATGAATGCGAAATGCGACAGAGTCGTTCGCTCCCGCGGGGGCGCCTTTCGTCGAGAGCTCGCGAGCTCGCGAGCCCCGACCTTGACGGGAGATCACTTTTCCTTTACGATCGGCGGGAGTCTCCACACGCGCCTCGATCTCGCGATATCCCCCCCCCTCCCCCCCCCCCCCCATCGATGCATCACACCGCACGGATACGCATGCATACATTGATCTTTTTTTTTTTCATTTTTTATTTTTTTTTTTCCTTACCGTTTCAGCGAAGTCACAGACTATGCGCGAATATCTTTGAAATTTTAATCCTTGGATTTGATAAATCGAATTATTTCTTTTATCTCTACCGTTGACCAAATTGACTACACCGTTTTTCCATTTGCGTTCAATTAAAACTTTCTGCACGCATGTTCGAAATTTTCAACTCGATTATTTTGTGGCTCGAATGAGACGACGGACACACGTGAAATTTTGAAGAATTATTTGCCATTTGTCGTGCACCTCTCTGTTGTTCGTGTTTAATTGCAATTAAATGTTTGTTGACGCTTGTATTGAGAATTTTTTTTCGAACGATCGATCGATGATCGATATTCGGGCTTCTTGGCTCTACAAGATATACCCCATACGTATTCGATCCGTTATTATTATTATTATTATTTTAGGGCTAAAACGAGAATCATAGAATTTCTGAGCAATATTCTCTTTCTGCCAAATGCACGTGTCCTTGTATCTTAAGGTATAGTCCTCGTGCTACAATAGTGCGAGAGAGTTTCCTATTTACCACATGATGAAATAAACACGGCCCTATAGTGGTCATATGCAGCAAAATTTTGATTGATTCTGTACAGAAATGGCGGTTACACATGGAACCGTGCATATTCACATACATTCACACCATAGAATATGCAGCTTACGCATCGAATTTTCATTCATATTGCATTCTTTTTGTGATCGTCGTTCGTAAACGAAACGGTTAATAATTTTGTTATTTTTTCCTAACATGTGAATATAATAGTCTTCTCCCGTCTACAATTTTTTAAAATCAAAATCTGGTTACGCGTTTAAATGTAATATTTAAAAAAAAAGGTTCTAGTATCCAGGGTACAGCAATGCTTGCTATATTCTCTGCACGTAATGGTTGCTAACTTTGACATTGAATATCTCGAGTTAGGAACGGTCAATCTGCTTCAAATTTCACGAGAAGTTGGGTACTAGTATTCTCATCGTTCACTATAAATTTCAACAAATTCTCATTATAAACGCATTTGCACGAGGACTACCTTAATCCTTCGTGGTCACACGTCCGAATTCAATCACGGTGTTCACACCGCGGTATTGTGACCAAACTATCCGTCAGAAGTGGTTAAAAAAATTACCGGATATGCTTCGAACATTCTGGATGATGTACGAAAAATTTATTCGTAAGAAATAAAATGGCGACGTGTCAAAAAAAAATTGAATTCATAGAGATCGACGGTTCGATTCTACCCCGTGTGACCACGAAGGGTTAATCTTGACTTTCGTATTCCGGATTAGCTTATCGCATATTCCTCGATCAAATTTTTTGCGATAATCGTACGACGATCAATAATCAAAGTATCTCGCTCTAGAAAGATTCGCCCGCATTCTCTGAATTGAGCCTGATCTCTTCTCGTCCGATAAATTTCTTAATTTTTTTTTTTTCTATATAATTTCATCGTAAAGTCGACCTTCTTTTCACGTTTGACTGGCGAGTGGTGTCGAGGCCATCAGTTATGGCACGTAGAATCATTACATCATGCATTAGGCAAAGTGACACATTCATCTGAGAAAAAATTCTTGAAAGAGAGAGAGAGAGACGAGCTCGTGAGATTCGCGATAAACGTCATTCGTAAATCACTCACCGTGTCGCCGAGATTACAGGGTCGTCGACACTTATAAATATAACGAGTGTGCGAGACTCTCACATTCTTTTTTTTTTCCTTCTCTTTTGCCCTCCCTTTTCTTTTTACTCCTTCGCGATTCTTCGCTCATTCCTCCGCACACACGTTCATACGTACCCATATACAATATATATTTATATGCATATGCACGTATGTGTATACATAATATGCGCCACACAGTCATCGTAATAATCTAGGAGGGTGCATGAATACAATTTATATTTACGAAACAATTAAAAATGATTTATCATTAACGTTTCGACGATTAATTGCCGCAATAAAAATTCGAAATTAAAATCGAAACACGACGTGCGAATACGAACCTTGTTTTTTATGATTCTCCACGCTGTCGAAGCCGTTTTGAATGGATTTTCGTTACAAATTATCCAGGATGACGCGTCGTATGCGTCGGAATATTAAAAAAAAAAAAAAAAAAATCGAAACAAAACAAAACTGCTCCTTCGTGCACGAATCAAACGTGTAACTTATATGCATCGATTAGGATTCTCTCGATGAATCCCGAAGCATCACAACGGCACTGTTAATATCTCGCCAAGATGACGAGGAGAACGAGGACGAAGAAAACGACGATATAGCGATATAGTAATGCGCTTCGCTACGCGTACGATTACAGACGATAGCTCGGCACGGCCCAACACGGCTGCACGTGACGTACATTGGAAACAACACTTTTCTTTTATCCTCAAACACTCTTTTCCTCTTCTCTCTCACTCACTCTCTCTCTCTCTGTATCTCTTTGCGTTTTTTCGCGTAAATTATACGTCAAACACTCTACAGAAAACCCGAGGAATCAGAGGCTATACGTGCTTTGAACCGATATACGTCCGAATTTATAAAAAAAAAAAGAAAGAACCGGACATGCACACTTTTTCTCCTCTCTCGCGTCGTACACTTCCTGGTTGACAATTTCACCTCTTTCTCCTCTCAAATTCTCTGTATCTTAATTCCTCTCGTTGATCCACGAACGATGATTATACATAAAATTTTCACGTATCTAGGATTCGAGGGTCTCGATGATGATGATGATGATGGTGTTAGAGGGGTGGCTGAAATTGGTTCTCGCGATCTTTCCATGCGCGAAGTGCGCCCTGTGCCAAAGAGGGGCCTGGTGAGCCACCGGTCCGGGTTTCCCAGGGTCAGCCGGCTGGCAATCTCGCTCTTTCACGTACAGCTCGTATATCAGTTGTGGTGGCAATAGCACGTCAGTTGTTTCGCGTATATATATATATATATATATACACAATCAAACGTAAATATATACACGAATGTACTTTTACACGTGTATATGTGTTTGCGTTTGCGCGTGTATAAATATATATTTGCAAATCGTACAACGCCAACTTTTACCACGTTGTATGGGCACACACTTATATCGCCACTCAAGGACTCTCCTGAGCCGAGTCTCTCCTATATTCCTTTCTCTTTATCCTTTCCCGCGAGCCTTTTTTTTATCCGGCTAACCTTTTTAAGCCGACTTTTAATTCATCGACATCGCCAACGACTCGCCTTCCTCGTCGTGTCTTGAGCGCTATGCATATATACAGATATACGTATATCCATGTATAAATACGTGCATATAAAAATTACGCACACATTGCAGATTCACGTATAATATAGTTCACACTGTCGATGACGCGCGAGTACAGCATCTGGAGGGAATTTTCTGTCGTTATTGATATACGAGTGCACGCCCCCCTCCCACCGGTCTTTATCAAGCACACGAGAGAAAACATATACGGCCTTGTGAGCGGCTGTGTGTTCTATCGTGCACGTTTTGCTCGAGCTTGCGGTTTTAGCGCGCGGTGAAAGACCCGCGCGAGAACTTTCAAACGGCGTGGGCTTTGTGATTCGTGAAAAATAATTCGCGTCGCGGTGTGTGCGGCGTGTGTTATAGCGCGGGCTATTTCACGAATATCAACGAAGCTCCGGCTCGCCGCGACAAAAGGTTTTCACATGCAATACTTGAATCGTCTCTCGATGCACTTCAAAACGCGGCAAAGTTTGAGGATCGAGCTCTGCTCGATGAAGAGAACTCGCGGCTCAATTAGATCGATGGAACGGTCTCGGTACACGCGGTTCGCCGCGTATATCTTCGGAGCTCGTCGGAGGAGACTCGCGTTCGCGCGAGCGCGAGCGCGTTTTCCCGCTCTTCTGTCTTTCGTAAAAATGATTCTTCGCCGATTTTGTTTTTCCCGGCGCCTCTCTCGTTTTGATATCCTTCACTTATTTACCCGGCAAACCCGAATCCAGGTGTAAAAAAAGGCGCGGCAAGCTTTCTCTCTCTCTCTCTCACACACACACGCATACAAACACACACACACACATACACACTGATGGATAAAATTTCTGTCGTTGCGGGAAAAAGCACTTCAGCGAATTCGCAGGATTTTCGAGTCTCGCTGCGTATATTTCGCGTTGCGATAATGATCCAAGTGTGCGTGACTGCGTCTGTGTGTTTATCACACCCCTCCCGTGTTGAATGAATGAACGAGAGACACGCACGTGGAATTCGAATCTGGACGATTTTTTATTTCTTTTTTTCCTTCACTCTCTTATCCGCCGAAAGATTCAAGCGCACTACGAAAAAAAAAAACGTGCTTTCCTTCGATTTTCAATTGAAACACTCTCGTTGACACTTCTTTTTTTCGTCAATTTGATTTGTTTTTGTTTTTTTTTTTTTTTTTTTATTTTAATCGTCAATTATCACTTGTTGACACTTTTGTACTCCCACAAGTAAAGTAAAACCGAAGAAACGTGCTCCGAAAATACGAAACGTGCTCCAATCTTCACTTTGGCTATCACTTTATCCAAATTTTCGTCGGTATATGAATATTTTTTACTCTCTTCGAGAAGATAACAAAGTAAAACTTCGCGTTGTGGTTACAAATTCGCAAATGAAACAACTATTTCCATTTTCTGAAAAGTGCTCGCTCTTTGAATTTTCCGTAAATCCATTAAATTTGTCCACAAAGAGCGTTTAATGGGAATATTTTTAAATGAAAAAAAAAAAAAAAAATCCCAATCACGAGGAGGTAGGATACGAGCGACGACAACGACGACGGCGAAGCAGCAGTACACATTCGAAAAGACCACGAGGGTACGAGCGTGAACGCGCAACTTCACTTTCGCCGCGGATTGTGTGTGTCGGCTCTCGCGCTCGCGCCTTCTCCAATTCTCCCTTCTCACTCGTTTTTCTTTCTTTTCCCTCTTCACTTCTTTCCTCTTCTCTCGCTCTTTTCCTTCCTTCTCCTTCTCTTTCTCGTCGTGTGTATTCCTCCCTATTTCCCTCTTTCTCTATATCTATCCCTCCCTTACTCTGCTCGCCTAAGCGCGAACTAATACACAAATGCACAAGCACACGCACACTTGTGTTCGTTTCGCCCGTGGCCCTCTATATTTTTCGCTCTCTCTCTCTCTCTCTATCTTTCTCTCTCGATCCCTTCTCCTCTCTCTTTCTACACGATTTTGTAATCCCTTTACAAAACTCGCGGGCCTGCTCGCGGTTTCGCGCGCGGCTATCTTGGCGCTCACAGCACCGTCTCTCTCTCTCTCTCTCTCGTCTTCTCAAACTGTGTATACTTATACACGAAGTAAAAGTCGTCGCGCGCACTCGCGGCTAACTTGACGACGACGACGACGACGACGACGTGGCGGACGGTGAGAGACCGACTGGCGAACGAGAGGAGCTCCTATTACTCCGGCGAGGTTGTGACTGCCTGACACCAACGCACAAGCACACTCACACGGGCATACTCTCTTCCCACTCTTCCGGCGACACGAGACCTCTCACGCCGAAGACCTTCCGACTTCCGGAACTTCTTCGTCTTCTTCTTCTTCTTCTTCTTCGCTCCTTATTTATCTTCTTCTACACTTCTTCGTCCTCTTTTTCGTTTTTCTCATTCCTATTTATCCTCTCTCTCTCTCTCTCTCTCTTTCTCTCTCTCTCTCCTCGTCCTCACTCCTTATTCATTCTCTTCTACTCTTCTTCGTCCTTTCTCCCTTCCTTCTGATCCTGGCTACTTCTTTCTCGAGGAGTCCAACTTGACGCTGTCGATTTTCTCTTACGTTCTTTCACGTTATAGCTTCAATTTCTCACGCCCATCTTCCGTTTTCGTGGAACGTCAAGTTTGAGTATCTCATTCTAGCTATTCGAAACTTTGGGGTCCCTTGCTGGGTGGCCGAAAAAAAAAAAAAAAAAAAAAAAATGGAAAACACGTCAATGGCTTTTACCGCTGAATTACTCTCAAAGAGTAGAATTTTTCCGATATCCCGTGCCTCTCGAATCAACAATAATGTTATCAATTATGCCGATTCTTCTATACTTGGTCGATCTATCACTCCGCGAGAAACGATGGAAATCATTTACTCTGCTCATTCCCATTCATTCTCTTATGTGAAAAATCGTGTCTCTGATTATCGTTTTTTTTTGCTTCCTCTCTCCTTGTATCTCGTTCGTGTGGCTTACGGAGAGCAGCTCTCTCAAGAGAGAGAGAGAGAGAGAGAGAGAGAGAGAGAGAGAGAGAGAGAGAGAGAGAGAGAGAGAGAGAGAGAGAGAGAGAGAGAGAGAAAGAGACTGTTCAAGAGTTGAGCGAGGTTCGGGTTACGCAATGCTGTAAGAGCGTATATATAACTACTAACGTAGCCTCAACCACTTCTCTCAATGCTTTTTCGTCGTCGTCCGTTCTCTTCTCTTCGTTCTTTTCTCTCTCTTGCACTCTTTGCTTTTCTTCTCTTTCTCTTTCTCTTTCTCTCTCTCTCTCTCTCTCTTTCTCTATCTATCTTTGTTTCTCTCTTAGCACAAAGTGCTCACGCGCATTTTATCTCTCGCGCAGAAAAGTAAAAAGAAGAAAAAGCCTCGTAGATACTTGATTCTGCTGGTCCCTCTCTCATGATTCTTCCTCACTTTCTCTCTCATCACAGTAAAGATACGATATTTCAAGGACAACCACAACGATCCAGCAACAACCAGAATCAACGTGTATATATATATAGCAATAGTCTCACAACCCCTTCACTTTTCGTTTTCTCTCTCTCTTTCTCTCTCTCTCTCTCTCTCTCTCTCTCTCTCTCTCTCTTCCTCTTTACGTCTCTTCCTCAATCATTCATCTAGTCCATCACAATCTTACGACTTCAATGCATCCTCAAGCTACATATATAATTCACTTTTTCCACTAATTGAATCAGAGAATAAGTGATCAATCGATGAATTCGCGAATTCCTCGTCTCTTCGATCGTATCGATATTTCATTTATTCCCGAAACTCCCAAACCTCGCAGCTCGTTTTCCTCTTTTATATCGAAATTTTCATTTTCATTCGCATGATCCATCCTCGTTTATTGGCCAGAAAAAAAATTGGGAAATAAGAAAAAAAAAAAAATACCGATTTTCGTGGTGATAGCGATCGGAATGATATGGGTTGCTTTTTTCGCTTTTAATCGATACTTATTTGCTTTTGCTTTATATCATTTTTTTCTTCTTTACTTTTTTCTTTCTCTTAATTTATCCCCCCCTGACGAGCTTTTGGGAATCGCGCGATCGGTACGAAATTTTAACGCACTCGTGGCGATAAAGTCTTCTCGCGGCTGCCGCTGGCTCGCTCGCTTCGAGCTCGCGCCTCTCTCGCGTTCGCGTTCGTCGGTTCGTTTCGTCGCGCGCTCGGTTTCAACTTTTACTTTCAGCTCTTACACAACGTTCACGAGCTCGCCCGCCGCACCAACGGCAAACACCGAGCGAGGCGATATATACCTCTGAACGCTCACCAGGCCACCGTGAAATATTTATATATATATATATATGTATATGTTTATTTATTAAGCGAACAACCCACGAGAACGCAAGCGAATAACTCGCTATCTGCATTAAAAAAAAAAAAAAAGTATTGAAAATTTTTCATTCATTCCTTCAATCTTTCTTGCTTTCCCTGTCATCAATCGAAGAATCCGCTTTCTCAAGATTTTCGTACTTTTTCGTAACTTCGTTGGGCATCAAACTTTTTTTTTCAACCATCAAAACACAATATCCAAGGTTTTCCCGAGGAACTATCGCGTTCTCGTCGCGAACCTGCGATAAAATGACTGAATTTCAGTTCACTTTCTACTCTTGTATGTAATTCTCTCTCTCTCTCTCTCTCTCTCTCTTTCTCTCTCTCTCTCTCTCTCTCTTTCTTTCTTCGTTTCAGTATCTTCACCATACAGTAGAGTTTATGTTACACATGTACATGCATGCGTGTGTGCCTGTGTGTGTGTGTGTGTGTGTGTATGTGCAGGGAAATTGTGTGGATGAAGAGCAGGATATACGTGCACGTACAGAGTCGCGAGTGTGCGAAATTACCGCGCTAGAATCGCCCACACGCTCGAGCATCGAGTCGAGAAATTAACAAGAGAGGACGATATTATTAAAACTTCTCGCACGACTCTCGACTGGCTCGTTAATTTTCGATATTTTGCTCCGTTCGGTCAGCTTATCCTTAATCCATGTGAAAAATAAGCGTTGATATCGAATGACGACTCTCCTTATCACAGATATAATCACCGTGAGAGTTTAACGATCGTTCCAAAAAAATGACAAAAAATATATTCGACTCGTTGAAATATATTAATTTCATTGCAACTTTGCCGGTTGAAACATTTCGCACTTTGTTTATGAACAAAAGAAAAAAACAAAAATCCTTTTGAAAATATCTTTTCAATTATAATTTGACCGCAGGCAGGTGCGTTTGATCGCCCTTATTCGTTATTTTAGGGTTAAAAGAATAATTTTACCGTGTTAAAATATGAGCTCAGAAAAATATCTGAAAATATATATCGTTAAATGAAGGGGACATTGAAGATCTGTGAAACCGACAATTTTTGAATATTCAATCAATACTCATAACGGTAACTTGACTCAAGAATGTAATTCAACTTATTTTCTTCGTTGAATATAATTTCACCGTTCAGAATATCGAATCGACAATAATTTGATTCGATGAAATTCAATTTATTTCGCATGTCGTATCGTTATGATTATTTATTAATTTTTTTTTTTATATTCCATACGTTACACGCCCCTGCACAGAGTCTAATGAAAACGCCGATAAGACAAGCGCCGGCTGCAAAGAATAGCTCGCCATTCGCGTTCGCGTATAGATACGAGAGAACGAATTTTTCATTTTTCTCTCCATGCGCACAAGCTCGGCTCGAGTATTCGCCCTCGATGGGGGATGTCTTTGGAAAAAGAGAAGCCTGTATGCTTCCGGTCTGTACGCTATGTCTCTCACTATTGTGAGCTTCTCGCTATAACGGTGTAAACTTTTGCGCAAACACCTTGGCACAAACTTTAAACGCTCTCTCTCCTCGCTCTCTCTCTCTCTCTCTCTCTCTCTCTCTCTCTTTCTCTCTGCAGTTATCCTTCGAATATCCTTCGTTTTCTCTCATTCTTTATCTCCTATCGTTATACATACCCTTCTCCCTCTTGCTCATTCAATGTTTCACTATTCCGCACCTATATGCCATTCTACATCGCTCTTTCCTTCTCACTTTATTTCACTCGAAGCATGACGTCCCGGATATAATATGCATGGGTGAGAGTCCAGAGAGCCGAGAGAGTGCGATAAAGCAAAAGCAATGTATATAGTTGAGCTCACGAGAAGAGCGACGAAGAGGCAAAGCATGAAATCGTGAGGATGGTGTCAATGTGGAAGTAACACGAGCAGCAAAAGCATATCGCGTGCATGTACAGTTGTGTTTAAGGTGTACAATCGAGGACGTGTGTTGGTTCTGCCATACTCGAGGACTGTGACACGAGTGCCCGTGGAAAAAAATATAGCGGGGTAGAAGTATACACGGTGTTTCGCGAGAAATAGAACACTTTTTTTTCAGAGAGTCAATAATTTTTACATCGCGAATTTTCCCGATTTTTTTTTTTTTATTTTTCATGTGGCCAAGAGTATCGGCTATTTGTAGGTCAATCGATACATATAGTATCTAAGTGTATTAATTCTTAGATTTATTGTACATCTTTTGTATATAAATCGAGGATTTAATTTTTTTTTTTTTTTTTTTCGTCACTCAATCGGACAAATGTGACATTTCACTACAGTCAAAAATGTTTTGTATAGACAAAATTTCTTACCGCTCAAAACTTTGAATGCAGATTTGGTTCGTAGAAGGGGCTCGGAGAAAGACATGAGAATAGAGAAAGGGAACAAGGGCCAGGGTGAAAAGAAGAGAGAGAGAGAAAGAGAGAGAGAGAGAGAGAGAGAGAGAGAGAGAGAGAGAGAGAGAGAAAGAAATGGAGTTGGCTAAGTGTATAGAAAGACAATGAGAGAGGAGAGGTAAGAGCCAGGTGTCTCTAAGGTCCCCCGTACTCCTCCGCTTGGCCTGTATTAGCAAAGAGCACGAACCCTTTGGGCACTAAGGGGTTCGTTATATCCCCTTGATCCGGGTCTCGCTGATCTATGACCGCTCGTCACGTATATTAGAGTTTTACGAAAAATTTCAAGTTTTCTCCTCGTCTCTGTGTTTCCATCGTGTATATTAGCATATAGTCGTATATATATTTTTTATATGCAAATAAATAAATGATCATCATCATAACTATTATTATTATTCCATATTTAAGTTTTAGCATTCACGGACACATTAAGGAAATTTTCATTTTGTTTACCGACTATTAGAAAAATAAATTAATATTAAAAATCGGAATCTTACTGTACAGATAATTAGGACAGTAGCACCGAATCGTGTCCTCGGGTCCAAAATTTATAAGTTTAGCCAAAATTTAGATACGCACACGCTGTCTGATAAAAAAACAAGGAAATGCCATCGTACATTTAAAGATATTAATTTCACGTCAAGGAAACGATTCCAGCTTAAGCATTCCAGCAATGCTCGATAAATACTTTTTCCTAATATCACAACAATAGAATCGAATCAGCATAAGAAAAAAATATTAACACTTTTATATAAAAAATTATTGCATTATACTTGTAAGAAAAATTAGTTACGAATACTTGTTTGCTCTCTCGATTTAACAGTGCAAATGTTCTTTTATTTATTTGTTCTGTAAGCAGGAAAATGAGGATCTAACTTGCCCAAATGTAAGAAAGTACTCATTGACTTTAACGCTTTCGTGATAAGATCTTATAATGTTCGTCGGTAATTTTTGTTTCACGGAATGGCATTTGAAGTACAGAACTGACACTTATTCATGGCATATATCGGCTGCAGATCGGACTTATCATTCGACTCGGGGTTCTAGCTTCGCATCCGGCACTGTTAAGGTTCCGTTAGGGTGTCGTATCGTCACCGGAAGTAACGCTTGAAATTTTCTCCCGGGATAAGTGGAGAAAAAAAAAATATGAAAATATTTTTACTGTTTCTGCGTCTATTATACGTACTCCATAAAAGCTATCGTTAATGCTGACTCGGTACTCCGATGCAGCTTCGTATACATAGATGCTTCTCTCTCTCTCTCTCTCTCTCTCTCTCTCTCTCTCTCGCTTTTGTACAAAACTGCAGTGCAATAGTTAACTCCGTGTATAGTCTCGCTGCAGTTGAGTTTCAAAGTCTCTCTCTCTATAGTTTCTCGCCCCAATCGCTCTTTACCTATCCTTTTTCTCGCTCTTTCAGGCTCCTATGTACGCTCGTACACACACTTTTATGTTCACCTAGCGACTACGATGTCTGCCACTACCACGTGCAACTTTTCTTACCCCCTCCTTCATTCTTTCACCGTCATTGCCCCACTCGTTTTGCACTTTTCTCTCTTTCTCTCTTTCTCTCTCTCTCTCGCACTTGATGCTCCAAGCTCTCCTGTAACCCCTTCCATTTTTCAACCTCCTCCTCATCCTCCTCCTCCTCCTTCACCTCCTCCTACTTTTTCCTGTATGCTCTTTCTAGTAGTGGTGTAAAAGCATACTCGCGCGACATCGTCACTGAAGTGCCGGACCTCCCACCCTTCTGGCCACCTCGACAAATCGAGACTCTCTCTTTCCATGATATTCAGGAGGGAACCCTCTCCGGTCCTCTCCCTCTATCGTTCTTTCTCACTTTTACTATTACACATTACAGATAAACTCTTTTGCCTGGATGCTGGGCAGAGAGACAGCGATGAAAGGCGATTGAATTCACGTCGAATATACATTGATAAATTTTCTGCCAACGTATACGAATGAATGCATGTATATGTATATGACGATAAAACTCCTTAAAGTACATATATGTATACACGCGTGTGCCAAGCACAAGTTTATCCACGAGAATAGCACACGTGGTTCGATCTAGCCATACGTCACACTCGCGAGAAACGATAGACGCGAGAACGAAATTGCACGCACTTTGCACGAGGGAGACCAAATCGACAGCAGAAAAAAAAAAACAAAACAAAAACAAAAACTACGGTACAGTGGAAACTGCGCTACGCATTTTTCGATCTTCTTCCTCAGTTTCATTTTTTTTCTTTCTGTAAACCTTTCAGCCATTTTTTCCTTTAAGATTTTTTAAAATTATTTGACATAATTTATAATTTTAGCAAGTACAATCGTTTATTTCCATATATCTTTACCACGGAATGTGGTAAGCTATATGCAAAAAAAGCCCTTTGCAAAAAAAAAAAAATTGCTCGTAAAATAATTACCAATAATTATCCCCAAAAATATGAGTAATTGGAAAATAAAATTTTTCAATTTTGCCGTGTTTCCCGTGGTAACAGATGTGCCTTGTTGATTTCCGCATAGCTCTGCTACAACCCGATATATGGTCGAATTTATCCCAAAAGAGACGGAGAAAGTGAGATGAAACTTTGGTGCTCGTTCGCTCGCGTTTTTTTATTTTATTTTTTTTTATTTTTATTACGTCTCTTCTTTTCATTGACCCTCTTCTCTTCCCGTCTCGTTTCTATCCTTCGTATGCTATACCGAGCCGTCCTCGTTTGCATTCAATCGCACCATCACTCCCTGGCCCCGCGACACTCTTTCTACGTCACTTCTCGCGGGCTCTCGACGTATTGGCCCCGGTAATAAAACGTGCTCTCCCGTGTACTCTCCCTCTTTCTATATACCGCACGTTATATATACGCCATCCGTTTGCTCTCTAGTTCTCAGCACATCACGATTCGAGGTGAATAAATTATCGAAGCCCATACGATGACCTACTTCTTCTTTTTTTTTGTTTCTTCGTTGATCATTTCAAAAAATTGTTAATCAGGCTAATCAGGACAATTATTAATCTAGTTGCCCCATGATCAATTGTTAATCACGTGTATTATCAAGGGGGGAATCAATTATCCTGTAAAGATGAAAACTGCAATTTTCTTTCGATGAATTAAAAATAATTTGCATGAATTCGCGTTGCAGTATAAATGCAAATATGTTTTTTTTTTTTTTTGTAATATTTTAATGAGACGGTATTGGTTCTGTGAGAAGGTAAATTGTAGCGTTTTTTTTTCCGTATAACAAGAGACAATGAGCATTCATTTAAAAAAATGGCCCATCCTTATTTTTTTTTAAACATAATTCATCAGGGTAGTTACGATGATCATGGACGAATGGAAATTATCTTTTTTTTTGTCAGGTCGAAAATGTTAAAAAAGAAAATCATAACTATTATTCAATCGATTAAAAGTCATTTGTATCAATTGCTCTTTCAACAAAGATCAATACTGTTTCTTTTTTTATAAGAATAATTCAATAAAAATTTCGTTGAAAAATTAATTCGAATTATTTCTGTCACTCGTGTGCTGTGTAATTATCTCAGCTATTCACTGCTACTTTGTATTACTAAATTATATTACTATTATCATTTTGTTCATTATACAGATATTTCCGCCCTCTCTCCATCCTTTCTTTCTCGCTTGCTCTCGCTCTCTCTCTCTCTCTCTCTCTCTCTCTTCATTCTTGTGGCCAAGCTGCTGTGTGCGGTCACGAATACGTATATAGTTATATCTCTCTGATACTCTCACTCTTGCTATTTGGAGTATTTCGTGCCACTCTCCATTCTCCAGAGTGGGGCCAGTCAGCATTCTATTTTTATAGTATTTCACTCCAAACGGTCACCATGCATCGCCGTATGTGCTGTGCTCTATATGGCATCTCTCTTGCTCTCCGTTGCGTCCCGTGTCTGAGCTCAGCTGGCACGCACTACTCGCCCATACAGCCCGATCTAGTACATTTCACGAGTTTTAACCACTCTCCCGGCCTCTCGCCGTTCAGCATATAGTCGTCCGCGAGACTCTTTCTCTCGGAGAGAGCAAAAAAGAAAAAAGAAAGAAGAGGAAACACCGCGAGAGCCAGACCACGAAGAGAGATATGTCCGTGCACCACGGGACGTTACCACTTTGGTACGAGGGCGCGTTATACACGAATACTCCGTATAGTATACTTTTGCTGTATCGCGTCCAGAGAGCACGGAGATAGGATGAAAGTATAGAAATTTGCGCGGGAAAATGAATTCAAATGTTTTAGCATCAATGGGAATCCAGGACTGTATCCCCTTTGAGGACAGATATTCTTCGATGAAATCGTAACTTGCGACCTCGAAAGACACTAAATCTCGATTATTGGGCATCTTTCAAGGATTTTTTTTTTTTTAAGATGCTATTGACTGTTATGATAAGACCACGTGGAATCACAATTACTGCCAGAGAGAGCTCGTATATTCACAATTGTGTACAATAATTGCAGAGAAAGTCTTTTTAACCGTAGGCTTTTTTTCTTCTATTTTCGAGTGATTGGATAATTAATTGATTTTTTTTTTAAATCTCCAACAATACAACGCACATTTTATGGGAAGTGTGCCAATTAATTTTAGGGAATTCCCTTAAGCACTCATTCACCGGTGTATTCAGCAAATATCCCTAGATAATTTTTTCCCCTATAAATCCACTAAGATGAGGGTTGACAAATGTCAGTCGTATGTTTTCCCAGGTAAACGATGCCAAAGATATTTTTTTAAAAGTATGAATCTTCGATAGTGATTTCATGCAAGTGCGGATTAAATCTTACCTGACTGAAACCGATTTTTTTTTTTAAACCAAACGCGAAACAGGCGTTGAGATTTTCTCAAATTTAACATGGCTAAAAAATTGTCCACCCTGCAAAAAACAAAATGATACAGATAATCCATTATAACTGCATCTTTTCTGTGTGCGTTTACGGAAAAAAAGGGGTCGTGATAAAATTTAATTAACGTAATTAGAACGGAAGGCGCTCGGAACTCTGGGGTATGCAAAAAATAAAAAATAAAAATAAAAAGGGAAAACGCAACGAACGGAAGCCGGATCCATTATTTTGCATTTGTGCGAGGTCGCGTATAAAAGCTCGAAAGTCCGGTCAGCTGATTCCCACGCGACAGCGCATATATACATCGAGCCGAGCCAGGAGAGCAGGGGAGATGCGCGCGCTAAATATTTGCTTTTACAACGAGATTCGAGTCGTGTATTCGTTGCGCTATCACAGCCTCCCGTGCGGCTCAGGATTTATTAATTAGCTTGGATTAATTGGCGAAATAATTTCTCTGATTCATAAGTCCCTTTCTCTCTGTCTCTCTCATTCTCTCTCCTTCGCTTTCTCTTTCGCACTTTTGCCACATTGAATCCTTGAATTTATAGCACTTATTCATTTATTAATGCATGGACTGCGTTAAAAGCTCGTCGAGCTGTCTCGTTCGTGTAGGACACTCGAGCAAAGAAATATATAATATCGTGAAATTGACTTTACCGCGAGAGCTCTCCCGCACAGCCTTGCCATTTATCATCTCTCTCGCCATGCGATATTACAATAATAATAATAAATTATTATTATCATTATAGTATATAGTCACAATTCATAAATTGTTTGCACACTAGATCGGGGATGAAAAATTATTACTTTTAATTGAATAAAATTTATAATGACACTTCAACGATTCGACGACTTTACATATATAACCTTTCATTACAATTAACGAACTTTTTGCTTACTCTTCCATACTTAGCGTACGAAGAGTGTAAGAAACTTGTTTTTTCTTCTTCAAAATTTTTGGTAAATCTAACAACTTATTTTTTTAATTTTGAATATGATGCAATGATTCCCACATTTTAACGTTTAAAGTTAAAATCGAAAAATACGAGTACGATTCATGAATCAACGTGTTTGAAACGTGACAGAATTGTCATACCCGTATAATCAAGTTTTTTGGAATTTTTTTTTCAATTATTGCACTAATTTTTTTTATTTCATATTTATCTATACAAGCTCTGTGCATTCAGAGTTATGGATCTTGAGCTATTTTTTCCCTGTCGCGTTACCTTTCGTTACACGATCAATTGCGAGTAATGCAAAATAAAAAATGCATGGACAAGTGACAGCTGCTCAAATGAACGATCAAACGGAGCAAAAACGCCCAAATTCCATTATCGTCATCTCTTTGATTGCCCGGAAGTACGTCACAGATGACAAATTTATCTGTAATTAATAGGAAAATTGTTAAATCTAATTAACAAAGGATACCTATATCGAAAATTGAGAGTTGATTGTTTATTTAGCCATCTAGGGTAGACGTACCAGTTGTGGCCACTTTTAGCATTTTTCAACATTCATTTACGAACAGTGTTCACATTATTACAAATTTATAATTGAAAAAGTGATCGATGTAACTTAAAAGGTACACAGAATCGAATTTTTCTCATTTAAAACCTTTTCTGATCATGATAAATAAGAAATTATAGGAAATTATTTTGTAGCTGTCATTTTCACCATTTGCGGCCACAATTGTACAACTTTTGGCCATCCGAAGTACCAGTTGTGGCCACCAAGCTTTGAATTGGGATTGGCCATAAGCTGGCCACAAATAGAACAATCGCATTTTGAATGTATCACTTTTGGCCACCACGTATTTTTCAGGAATTTTAGCTGAGACATCAGTTTTTTGTAATTATAACCCAAAAAATGAGCTTCAACTGCTAAAATATAAATTTTTGATGTGGCGGAATAATGACTTCAGATATATGAGAAACCGTATACAAGAAAACTACACAAATCTCTCAGCGTTGACACATTTCGTCATATTTCGTTGAAATAAATTAGTACATATTCAATAAAGCAATCGATAGTAGTCCGGAAATATCTTTAATATCGAAATATTACGCTTGATAAAGTGAACATAGCCTTGAAACTTTAAGAAATTCGAGGAAAATGCGGAGTGGCCACAAACGGTACAATGGCCACAACTGGTACGTCTACCCTATAAGTTATAAATTTCGTTCAAATACCTGAGAGTACTTTTTTCTTTTCTTTTGAATTTCATACAATTATCAACATTTTTATACAGTACCAATGTACACGCGTGTAGGTAATCTTCAAGTTCGCGTCATTCCCGCAAATATTGCGAAAGGCGGTGTACTTCGTCTTTTCTCCTTTTCATCGTCTTTCTCCTGGCAACCACCGGGAATCCTGGTGCTCACCGCACACAACATCCGTTCTCTCTCTCTCTCACACTCTTTCTCTCTGTCCCTTGCGTTTCTCCTGTTTTTGCTGCCATCCATATCGATGACCCAGCTCCAGATGGACCTCGAATCTATTCTCGCATATATGGCATTTACGCCCTTTCGACTCCACGAGCCAACGTTCTGCATGTATATATAACTCCGCATGTGTGCACTCTCGGTGCAAACTTACTCCAACGTTGCGCTGCTGCTGGGCAGGTGAATGCGGGGAGCCTCTGCTTTTATTGCGAATCCGGTTTGCAACGCGCGCGCAAACGCTCGCGCAGCACAAACGATGGAATAAAGAGCCAGCGGAGCGGGGAAATATAAGAGAGGCATAGGAAAGAGATAAAGAAAGAGGGAGGGAAAGGAAAAGATATATAGAGAGGATAAAGAAAGGCACAGGGGCAAAAGTTTCTCTTGCTCGGGTATAAAGGGCCTTTATAGCGACCACACGAATAGCAGCCAATATGTTTATACACTCACATGGGCTATTCTATACGCGATTTCGGACTATTTTTTGTCTGAGAAAACTTTCGTGACTCATGCAGCAGTTTTTGTTGACAGAGTTTCGTTGAAATAATTCGGCGTGAGTTATTGTGAAGTCATTTTTTTTTTCCTACGGTGCTATCGTAAAACAGGCTTGAAAACAAAATTTGTCAAGCATCTTTTGCATTAGCTCCGCCAACAATTTTCATTGAGTGGAAAAGCCCATATATACAAACAGCATATATGATGCAGGGCGTCCGGTCGAAGGATGATTAAAATTGGAGGAAGAAATAGTCGTTTGTGACAAATGAGAGGGATGAAGATTCGAGCGAAGAAAATATGGAGAAGAAAACGAGAACGGTAGAGCAAAATTCTCGCCTCTATGATCGCACTGTTACGAGAAGCCTCTCTCTCTCTCTCTCTCTCTCTCTCTCTCTCTCTCTCTCTCTCTCTCTCTCTCTCTCTCTCTCTCTCTCTCTCTCTCTCTCTCTCTCTCTCTCTCTCTCTCTCTTTCCCGATGATGAAGGTATAATTCTTACTCAAGTACCTGTATCACTTTGATCACTCTCAAGGTTGCGTTGCTGCTTTTATTCATTGCTCGTTAATTCAACGAGAATTGCTGCATGTATATTCATTGGGAACGCGCCTGGTCTATCAACGTATGAGTGTACATGTGTTTCAACATGTATACGTATAAAAAAAAATGTGTATGTTGCGTGTATACGCTTATTAGACACGCTCACGGTCACCATACGGCATCTCTTTTTACTCGTTTCTCTCGATCTTATTGTACCGCCACGAGAGTGCTCCGTGACAAGTGTCATTCGTCAGATGTGAATATTGATAATTAATCCGTTAAAGTTTGAAAATTTCTAAAATACATATATTTTTTTTAAATCGAAGCTCAATGAATCAAGTCGCATTTCAGTGAAATTACGAAAACGATTAGCACCGAGTGATAATATATGAAGAGGAGTCTTTCGGGAAGCAAAATAACACAACGACTTTAGTCCACCAATTGGCTTCATAACTATCAATGAACAAATCAATTTTTTTTCAATCTCTTACATCGATAAATGTTTAAAAAAATGTAAGCAATTGCAGAGAAAAATGTCAGCTTGAAAATTCCAAAAGTTACGAAACTTCGAGTGCTACACGCAGGCCTCAAGGACAGTCAAACGTCACGAAAATTTCGCTACTTTGCGTGTATACAAAAGCGAATTTATGTAACGTCAAAAAATTTTTTTTTCTAATTGAAGATGGCAAATTAGGTGTCACGAAAAGATTTATGGTTATGGTATATCTGCGACGATCCCGTACCTGTGATCCGGAATGAAGAATAACAATAATAAATAAATAAAAAAATAAACAATCGTTTTGCGATATCGAACAAAAGATTTGCTTAGCATTAAATAAATTATTTTTCATCCAGGAGGCATATATAAATACGTACAATTTGTATGTTAAGTTATACAGCGTTTGCCATTTATGTCATTCGATTAATCGATGCGATGCTGTCCTACCTGATTCATCGAGCAACATTTTCGCTCTCTTTCTCTCTTTCTCTCTCTCTCTCTCTCTCTCTTTTTCTTCCTCTCTCTCACACACACATGGAAAAAAAAACGATATCCAAATCGCAGCGTTCACATTTTGCATATATATATATATACTTGTGCATAAAATCTCGTAAATGTGTGGGTGAAAATATATTCTCGTATATAGATACACGATATATATACCGCATACAATGTGAACGAGACGGAAAGAAAGAGTAAGTGAGCGAGAGAGAAGTATCCCGCGCCTGCAATTGTTATGCAATATCCATAACGTTATTATACTGGTTCGTTTCATAGACTCCTATATATGTGTCTCGTACTGTTCCGATTTCAAGGTTCGCGAGCATTGTTGTTTACTCGTCGTGTTAAAACTCGTTGTCGCGCGGGCATTGCAGTTCCAGGGACATATCCCTATAATGCTAATACACTATATTTGCCATTTGCGCATCCCGAATCGCTTGAATTTTTTGCGTTTATTACTTTTTTTTTTCAAGCAATGAAAACCTCAGTCGCTTTTTTTTTCGGAGATCGTGAAACCAGCGAAATTTCACGAGACTGTATGGCAGGACTTTGGGAAAATTTGATATACGTGTCGAGAATTCTGTTGTGAATTTAAAGTCCTATATCGATCAAATCAAGTTCACGAGTAAAATAATTCATCTTATGCAAATAACAGAAAATTCATATCTCGTTTATTTATCGACTTTCCATTGACGAAAAAACACACACATTCGCAATAAAAATTGCGAGACAAATTAAATATATATATATTTTTTTCGTGAGAACCATTTTTGCCTGGCTACTTGACGTTATTATTCATCGAACTGGCTGTGGAAGAGCTGGATGGACACGTGTGTGAGACGAGGATGAGAAAATGGGGGCAACGGTGAAAAAGGAGAGTTTGCATATCGAGTGGTATTTCCGATGTAGCGGAGAGAGATGAGAGAGAGAGAGAGAGAGAGAGAGAGAAATAGAGCGAGGGAGAGAGTATTGAAAGAGAAGAAGGGAGTGAGAGAAAAAGGGCAAGAAAAGAGGAAGTACACGCACAAGTCTCTCGCAAGCGCTTTAGAAACGCGAAAGTACCCAGTGAAGAACCACACACACACGCATATGTATACGTGCATACGATATAGGTATAGCACTGCATATAGTACGCGTCATGAGAATACCGCGAAGATCGTAAAGAAAGAGTAAGCAGGGCAAAATGCCGGCATCGAGAGGGAAAGGGCCTCGTTCTCGACGAGCCCTTGCGTGTGATCCTTTGAAGCTATAGGAGGGCGAAAGGAGAGGAGAGCTCGGTGTGGCTGCGCCGCGAAAGCTGCTCCGATGTACACTTTGTATGTTCAGCGACGAGACCAAATGGAGAACAAGAGGGAGCTATAGCGAGAGAGCAACGGAAGAAAAAAAAGGGGGCCAGGGGGTGGAGGAAACGAAATCGAGTGGTTTTACAAATCCTCCGACTCTTTCTCATTCACGCTTTCGCGGGTCTTTACAAATCCTCGGGTTGTTTTACGATAGAAAGAGCAACAGGAAAAGAGAAAGGAAGAGAGAGAGAAAGAGAGAAAGAGAGAGAGAGAGAGAGAGAGAAAGAGGGCAAAAGAAAAAGATTGAGAGAGAGAGCAGAGGTGACATTGTGTACGTTTACTCGACCGCTCTTATTCCGGTGTTACTATGACCGGTATAGTTAAACCAGGCGTTAAAGTGCGTGTAGACGGTCTAACCAGGTGTTAAAGCGTGTGTAGACGGTACCTAATATAGGTGTTAGGTACCGTCTATACACGCACTTTAACAACTGGTTTAACTACACCGGTCATAGTAACGCGAAATTAAAGCTTCGTGTATAACGGCGCTCATTATGTGTGTACACATTATACCCACTGTACATATTACCTCTTCACTATGCAGTTACAGATATCATACCGTATATAGTGGATGGTAGCGCGTGGGAAGAGAGTTTTATATCGCGCCTGAAAGGCGAGAATAAGCGAGCCGTATGTTTGGCGAACGATTTCAAAGACCGATAGATCGGGAAATCGAGCGAGAGAAAGAGACGATGAAGAAAGAGGAGTAAAACGCTCGCTTTTTCGACGAGGTAAGCGCATGCATCGAACGAGGTATATGTGAATATGCACTGATAAGGCCTTATCGTATGTGAAAGCACCGTGGCCTACTTTTACTATGTGTACGAGAACTTCACACATGTGTCCGATCTATCGCACTCGCCCCTTTCAGCTTTTACATACACGTCTCGGTTCGCCACGTTTCGTATTCGCGTGTGTAAGTGTGTTAACGGATGTTCTGGTAACGTGTACGACAGAGAGAAAGAAAGAGAGAGAGAGAGAGAGAGAGAGAGAGAGAAAGCGTTACATCGAATCTCGAGCTACGTATACCCACTTCAGAGAAACTTTTGTACAAAAAAGTACGATGACACGTGTCGGTGGTCGATTCAAACTCTTTAACGAAGTTACATCGCTCAAAACTGTCCGAAAACGAGACTAACGGGCACTATAATGGAGAAGAATCATCAACGAGTTCGCATGCTAGCCACGAAGAGAGGGGACATTTTGCTATGACTTACAAACGGGTAATATCCTTTTTGAGCCCAGATAAGATTTAAATAAGCTTTCCCATGCTTATTCATTTCACAATATTTATTCCACATTTAACTGTGAACCAAAAAAACCAAAGCACGGCTCTCACTATACTCCATTAAAATGTGGAAAGCTTCGAGCGATAGTGGAAAAAAAAAAATTTGACACTGTCATGATGCAGTTGAAGAACATTGTATACCGAAATTTCATTTTAATTCGTGTGTTCCGTTCAACTTGAATTCCCCCCCCCCCCCCCCCCCCCCAAGTTTTCAAGCTTCGTGCAAAGAGCTTTTTGTGCATTCTCATCTTTGCTCGAATGTTTGTAAAACGCGCCTACGACAACCGAAGCTCCCTCCAGTACATTTCTCAAATCACTTTTCCAAGCTGCCTCGTTCGCTCTCGCTCTCGAGATAAGGAAATCGTTCTACGACGAATTGTCCTACTTTTGTTCGCTCGAGATTGACACTCTCGCGATGACGTTACAGACCTCACACTTGGAACTATACGTTCGAGCGAGTAAATGAAAAATTATCGCAACTTCCCGATTGTTATTCAATTTCATATATATTTTTGAATAAAAAAAAAAGTACACGTTAATAAAAAAAATTTTCACTGCATTATCGTTTCGACCTCGTTTCGTTTTCCATGCAACTTTAATTTAACAAGGATAGAACGATTATTTTGTACAAAACGACCACAGCACCGAAGCCTCGAGTGTTTTTTTTTTCTCTGGCCACCTAGTTTTATCATAATTGAGTGAAATCGAATCAAACTGGTGAAAAAAAGAGAGAGAGAGAGAGAGAGAGAGAGAGAGAGAGAGAGAGAGAGAGAGAGAGAGAGAGAGAGAGAGGAGAGAGAGAGAGGGAGAGAGTTAAATAGATCTGTCTATCTCGGTACACTGCGTGGCCCCCAGAGTCAACGAAAAGAGTTACGTGGGAGTGATGACCATTCTAGCGAGAGCAGCCTGTACTGATGCTCTCACTGCTACTGCGTTATTGCTGCACTTCTTTCGCGTTCGGTAACACGCACAGCGGGCCTTGACTTCTTGCTGGATCCTCTGCTCACTCTCATCTCGCTCCCTCTCGAATATGCTCGATCGTCTACACCGAGCATTTTTGAGAGACTATATTAAAAAATCGAAGGATAAATATATACATTTTTAACAAACATGATTAACATGACTTTTCGTACAAACTCGTGCCAATTGTGCATCGTTTTGTCTGTCAAGAGCCGCTGTATAGGACAATCCCAAGAGTGATGAGACGTCGGGGGAGGGAAAGTTCCATAAATTTTTCGATAAATCGACAACACCCTTTTTTTTTAGTGATATTCTTTAACTTCCCGTATTTTTAAAATTATTATGCATCATATAGTTTGCTTCTCATTGGCATAATTATTTTCAGCAATCGAAGTAATACACCATTACGTTAACCTGAAAAGAACTCTGCTCAAAACTTGTTTTTTTAACATCCTGGAAATTTAAAAACTCAATTAATGTATATATCTTAATTGACAGTTAACAGAATTCTCTGCGAAAGCTTCAGAGTCCGCTCTTCTAATAAATATGCGTATTCGATGTAGGAAAAAAATTACAGTCGCAATTGACAAAAAGTGTCTCAACTATCCTCGACTTTTTCTCTATCAATTCGCCGTTGTATCAATAAAAGTTTCTGGCTGATATTTCGCAGTCTTTTCCTTTTTCGAAAGACCCACGGAGTTGCCCTGGCCATTCGTATCAAAACACCTTCGATATCCCTTCGATAAGTTGCCTTGAAACAATTTCACCACAACGGACCGATCGGTTTCGTGATGGTAGGGGGAAATAATAACTGATCAGTTTACCAATGTATTGACAAATTGAGATATATATTCGGGCCTTTATACGATTATTGTATAGCGCCAAAGTTGTGAAAGCGACCGGCCAACTTTTCGAGGATTTTTCGATATTATCGCGTTACGATACGATCGTAGTTTTCGTTAAAATCATTCGAGGCTCGCAGATATTAATGATTCAATCGATTTACCGAATAACGAATAAAACATTCGTCTTTTTTTTCGAAAACTTAAAAATTCCATGATTGAAGCCCAAAATAATCGTAATTTTACGCGGTATTTTAATTTTCTTTTCCCCACAAATGACTGCTTGAGATATCGAAAAAAGTCGTTTAACTATATAAAACATGTGTATAGATTCGTGGATAAGCGACGGATAATGAATGAGTCAAGATTCGCGATAACTATGTACCGGAACGATCGTTTTTTATTTATTTTTATTTCTTCGATAAGCAGAAATCAATGAACCTTGATGATTTTTTTTCTCTCCCCGGTAAAACGATTCTTGTCATCTAGTTTCTCGTCTTCTCGAGGTTCTCGAAAGCGAGAAACTTCGCGGACTCTGCGGTCCAATCGTGAAACTATCACGAGGGCGTTCAAGGCGCGATAGGAGACAAGTTGAAAAAAAAAAGAAGAAAAATTTACTTCGTGCTCCGAGGCGTGTTTGGAATTACTCTGAATAGTCAATATAAAATCGAGTGATTTAATACAAAATTCGAAAAATTAATATAAACCTGAGTATGATTGCGGGATTTTCTTTTGACAGACTTGACAAATTTCGTCGATTTTCTTTTTTTCGTACACACCAACTCTGTGTCGATGCTCTAGTGCCCGATTACATTGATGGAATAACGTGAATACTTTTAGGCTAATATAGGAGCGTTTTACGTTGTATTAGAATGCGTGAAAGCATATCCAAAGTTCACGACTTACTTTTCGCATTTTCTGTCCCAAGGTGTATTGCGATATGCTGTACAATTATTATTTTTATTTTTATCATTATCATTTGTTCCATACGAATAAGGCAGGAATGGAGAAGAACTTTATGGGTATAGAGAGCCAAAAAACCCGAAGGTGGCGAGAGAGGGAAGGGGTCATCTCGATGGAATCGAGAATCCCACACGTAATTTATATCGAAAATTCCTCGTATCCGTATCGCGATATCGCGATGATCGAACTCAACCTTACTCTATCGACTATCCCAATATCTATACCGAATCTTTTATCTCACAACACTTGCGCGTGTGCCTGAAAAAGAAAAAAAAAAATTTCGTCCGATCGAGAAAATAAAGCGGGAGCTGCAACAGTTTCCGCGGCAATGTGCGTGTGCGAGAGCTCTCGAACGCACCGCATTGCGAAATTGGGTCGACAGAAATTCAACGCACCGCGAGCACATACACCTAACGCACACAGCACCCGCGCGCACATTGCGAAGCTGTGAAAAAGCCACAGTGAGTCTGCTTGCCGGAGCAGCGATCTCATAATATACGCGGTAGTCCCAGCTATACTTTGCCTTTTGACACATGCATAAACGCACTGTGAAACAAAAATTTGCATTTTTATAGCTACTTTATACACCCCATAATAAATAGGATATGGTTAAGAATTTCGAACATTTTGTGTCATTCGAAGAAAACAAAGTCATTCTTTGAGAAATTTGCGAAGCACTTTAGAAATTTTAATTTTTTATATATTATATTAATAATCATTATGAAAAAAAAATAATTAGCATTATTATTAATAAAAATTGATGGAAGAAAACGCAACAATTCCCATTTCTGTAAAAAAAAATAATCGTAATTATTTTCTGAAAAAAAGTATTCCAAATGGTTTTTCATTCGTACATACGGTGCGCCCATTACTCCTATGCACGTATTTTGAAGATGGCAAAAATTTTTTTTTTAGATATAAATGAAGACTGTTTGGTATGTTAAGCATCACAAAGTTGATGATTACAGGTGTACATTATACGGAAATTAAAATATAATACTTATGCTAAAACGTGAGTAAGGACTCGGTGAGGGAGGACACTTGCATTCCGTAACAATTTTATGAGATTTTTCGATCGTAATATAATCACAGTTATCTAGTTAAAAATAACCGTAAACTGTAATCATAAGGGGTAAATGAAAAAATCTCTTCATGTCGCACGATGTCTCATCTCTAAATTTTAACAATCAAAAGTGACGTAAAAAAAAAACTTTAGCTTTGATGCTAAAATTATTTTTGGTGACTGCATAGAGATGGAAGGACTAACACATTTTTTTTACTTGAAATACAGCGTTAAATTATAAATACCCGTAAAAAAGATTCTAGAGATAGTAGAAAATTGAAACAAGGATCAATCATTTTTTTTCCCTGAACATAATTTTAGTTTGTTCGAGTCCGCAATAATCGTATCACGTCTAGATCCTTTCAAATCAGTCTGGCTCGATTGCCTCCTTCTTGTGAACAATTTTATACTAATATTTCCAACTAATCTACCTTTTTATAATTTGGATGTATCGACATTATCATGTTTTGCGAAATTATTCACCGACAGAGAGCTTGAATTTTTCGTATAATTTGAAAAATTCGATTTTTGTATAACGATATATTTATATATGTACCGTATTCTATAATGGCCGATTTACAAATTCATTGGTTGAAATGCCCAATTTTATTTTTATTCTTTCTTAAATGGGCTTGTGTCGAAGTATTTGGAAATTCCAGTCTAATGTCGCGATTAGCAGAAAAAAAAATGGCACGTGTATGCCACTAGACTTATGGCCCACTCTCCGCGTGGTATAACACTTTCGAGATTGAGTCAGGCTCTCGGTTACCGTCGGACCGAAGAGAATTTTAATTTCGCGTTACGCAATAATCGACAGTAACAGCAGCAGGATATAGTAGAGAGACGGCGGTGAAAATTCTCTGATCGCCCGATACAGAGATAGAGAGAGAGAGAGAGAGAGAGAGAGAGAGAGAGAGAGAGAGAGAGAGAGAGAGAGAGAGAGAGAGAGAAAGAGAGAAAGAGAGAGAGAGCATTTGAGAAGTTTTCGCGTTGATGGGCTCGAGGCATCATTATCGGGCATGCAGCCAGGACCTCTTGTGGGTCGTAAGCAAAAGCATCGCAGCCAACTGATGCAAAATGATGGTTAATGCATGTAATTGCAAGGGGCTCTTGTAACGAATAATAATCGACCCGAAAGTGAAACGAGACGAAGATGAGAGAGGAATATTATAGCTCGCGAGGATACATCAAGAGATGAGGCTTAAAATTCGTAAACCTATCATTTTATATTCACTCGATGCAACATCCATTTTTCTTGCGCGTAATTAATCGTGAACGACCGTCCGGTCGTATTTTATTTCACAAAGATATGTCGACAATCGATGAAATACGAAGTCCATTGTGAAATTTTGATAAAAATTTCTCTCTGACATTTTATTTTTATTTTTTTTTCTTTATACATACATCGTCTTCGTATTCGCAAATATCCGGAACTTAGCTACGAAGCAAACTTCTCGCATATTTACAATGTTACTTGTAATATTTTTCATTGGGAACTTGCATAATTTATTTTTAATCTGGCTCAATAAAACACGAATGAATGAGAAATGAGAATAGCATAAGAAAAAGTCACTTTCAACTCGTGCTACCTGAATCATGCGGTAAAAATCTGTTATAGTGATAAATCGAGAGGGTCATGTGAAATTATTTTGTAAGAATAAAATAATAGTCCGAAGTGAAATTAAAAACAAATGCCCGATGAAATAGTATCACTCAAAATAAGTGAAAGATGAAAGTGCGAAGATGATTTTTAACCTTTAAGCGAATAAAACTTTTTTTCAGAAAAATGTAAACAAATGAAAATGACAACGATTGAAGACATTTACACATTTCATACCATTCCATTTTATACCTCTTTTAGACTTTGATTTCATGTAATATTTCTTTTTCTCCTAAAACATTCTGCAATAACCTAATAATATCTTTTCCAAACATACTTAATTACTAACTCTGGAACGAAAATAAAAGTGACAAATTGTGATAAAATTTTCTACAATTGCCACTATTATAATTTACATTTCGTAAAATATATTATTATTTTCGTATAAAAAAAATTTTGATACTTTCTAATGATATTTTAATTTCGAAAGTTGTTCATTATCATTATATGACGAAAGCGAGATTGAGAAATTATGATAACACATTATATCATACAAAACGTTTTTTTTTTTTTTTTTCTATAACGCTTCAATGAGTATATTTTTTCTTATTTATATAAAAAGTTTTGTTGGCCCTAATGATGGTTATAATTTTCGAAACACACGAATTATCATCACAAATCAAGATAGTATACCTATACTGTTCTGAGAGGGGCGGAAGGAAGGAGACGGGTACAAACAATATAAGCTCGGATAACTAACCTCAATAGATTTAGGACGAATTATTTAATTCCTAGCTTGTTTTCTTCATTCGGATCTGTTCTGAAAAAAAAAAAAATCCGATTTTCAAAAATGCTTATTATTAAGAATGACTGAGAAATAATTTTCGTCACTTTTCTATTCCTATTCGTAGAAGTTTCATGCTTTCTTTTGTCACATATATTCGCCACGAACCTTCAAATGGTTTTCTTCAAGGATACGTCGATTAATCCTTCAAGATCGTGTAATTCACAAAAGGTGTCGCGATAACGTCATTTCACCGATTTTTGAGAAAGGCTTTTCGCGATCTTGAAACGTGTACACGCGTCTTGCGCATTACACATTCAGGCCCGATAAAATTTGCTTGATGATATGAGCTCTTTTGAGCTCACGCGCATTTTACGAACAAGTGTCAGGCCTTGAGTGAGTGCGGGGACCGTATACGAGGAGGTGATAGCACGAGAAGAAGAAATAAATGAGCGAAGCAAGGCAAAAAGATAGGAGGAAAACTCCCATTCGAGGGAGAGAGAGTGAGAGAGAGAGAGAGAGAGAGAGAGACACAGAAAAGCATGAGCCGTAAAATGCGTATAGCCTCGGCCAACTTAGAGAGGCGCTAGATCTGCTACCTCGCTCGCTATATAGAAGATCTAAATGATGTTGGCCGTAAAAGACGCGTCGTTCGCGGTATATCCGCGAATGGCAACTTTATTCCACAAATATATATGTAGCTCGGAAAAAAGCAGAATAAAAAAAAAAAAGAAGCGACAGGGGAACGTTTTTCGGGCTCATTTTCCACTCGAGATACAGAATAGCACACGCTAAGAATTCGTAGATATATGCGCGTACTAAAAAATAAGAAAAACTGAAATTTATAATAACTCCTACTTAAATTAAACTTGAAGACAATCGATGTTATCAGGTCGATATAAAAAAAAATTATGAAATAGTAAGATGTAAATCCTGGTAACAATACTATAAACAAAAAGGCCTCTTATTACACTGCAGTGAAATAAATTTTGGACGATTCTCAAACGTAAATTTCACCCTGTAAAGGGTTGAAATCGTCAACGTAAGTCTGTCAACCGAATACATACTTTCAATGACCCCGCAATATATTTCAACGCACGTTTCTCAGCAATTAAACTTTCCGAGTTCCCCGAAACGACGTAACAGCGATGCATCACGGGGTTATATTGAATGAGTCCGCAGTGAAATTGCGAGTTTTCCCTAAACTGTTGCGATCGAAACTTTTTATTGGTTGCCATAAAACGTCCGGGATAATTCGACCGGTCGCTTATATAAGCGCTTTACCACCGTTACAAGGGTTGCAAGAGTATTTTCGTTGCGACATAAGCAAAACAAAAAAAAAATAGTGCCGAACGAAATGTCCGGTGAAAACCGGAAAGCGAGTGGCCTTCTGAACCCTTTTTTTTTTTTTTGCATCCTCCGCAAAGTTTTCGAAACGATGAAAACCGAGGTCACGGGAAGTCTCGCTTTTACAAACATGGTGCACAGTATATATTTACATCGTTTTGTATATTATTTATCTATGTATAAATATTATATACATATATTTTCAACTAGTCAAAGTACCGACATTATGACTTTACGAGCGTTCCCGAACGCTTGTTGAATGTTATTCCGGAAGGGCGTGTTATACCCCGGCTCTTTCTTTCTCATTCCCCTCTCTATTTTCTCGGTCAGCCGGTCTCTCGCTACAATGACAGAAGATTATGAGTTTTTACGCTCAATCCTTTCTTTCACGGGTCTATTCTTCGGGTTTTTTTTGTCCTCCTTTTACGTTTCCCTTTTCACTCTGCGGAGGAATTGCATCTCATCTTTGTGACCTCGAGAGAGAGAGAGAGAGAGAAAGAGAGAGAGAGAGAGAGAGAGAGAGAGAGGGAGAGACAAGGATAGAGGATGTCCAAGGGTCTGACGAGAGTGTCGGCCATCTTTTTTTTTCATCTCCTTATTCCCTGGTTTTCATAGAGCCCTCTCTCTCTCTCTCTTGCCGTGGACCTCGAAAAACGCAAAATGGTCTCACAGCAAAGGGCTCGAGCGATGAAGGGCGGAAAAGGAAATGGCTCGCTAGCTTTTTTTGCCCACTGCCTCTCTCTCTCTTTCTCTCTTGCTTCTGCTCTTTTCTCGTTGCCAAAAGAGTGCTGGCATTCAGCAAAGCAAAAGCGGCAGCCCAACGAGACACTCTCTCTCTCTCTCTCTCTGCGGAATACACTATACAACTATAATACTTCATCTTTTTTTTTCTAGCGATTTTTTGTCGTCATTTGCTGGCTATATAGCCTGGTAAGGACCGCGCCCGTTTCTCTTATCCTTGAGCCGAGTGTGAGGCCGAGAGGGGATTAGAAATTGGCCTTCGAACGAGCGCTTTTATAACGCTCATGGCTCTTTTGCCCTCTCTCTCTCTCTCTCTCTCTCTCTCTCTCTCTCTCTCATTCTAGCTGTCTCATTGCCCAATGAGCGAGAAGAAATAGATATTAAAATACACATATATATATAAACACCTTGGATTTCTGGTAAATTAAGGTAACCACAGCGTATTAGGCCAATAAGTGTTAAATTTATAATTGACTATTTTATCAAATTTTTTACTGATCAAAAAGGTCGAATCAGCAAAATATTGATGAAAAATAGTTGCTATAATCGTTATTGCCATTCCATTTAAATGAATGATACAAAACCATGTTGTTTATAGTCGAAAAAAAAGTATTCTCCATTTTTTTTCTAAGTTTCGATCGCCTTTTTGCATTTTTAGACAAACACATTGAAATTTTTTCCCCTCAGTTTGATTCTCGTAACCATACCCAGTCCCTACAATTCAAAGAATTGGCATAACCGAGCGAGCAGAATTGAAAATGATCTCCTGTTGATATATTATGTATACTGAAAACACAAATATTTTAATGACCATCAAGCCTGCAAACGTCGATTGATTCATGCAAGCGTGTAAAAACAATTGAAAAATAAGTTTCACTAATTCGACCAGTGCGTATAGCTTCCTTTCATGACCTCAAAATTCATCCAGCCGTATACACATTGTGGAGGAAGTGATTGAGGCTCTCGAGGAATTTGAGCAGCGAGAGACATTACGTGGCGAAAAAAAAAATCAAGACGAGAGCTGTTTCATTCGGCATAAAATAGCCGAATGATGATCCTTGAGATGTCCCCCAATTCATCAGCATTGGGCCAAATGAGACGTCGATTCGTGAACTCTGACAGCACGAAGCTTGTTTTTCTCGCTTCCTGCTATTATATTCTCACAACACTTCCCCTCTCACAACACGTGGCAGACCCAAATTAATGAATCATTTTCCTCATTTTTTTTTGTTTGCGATAAATGACAGCTAAAGTTGTTGAAAAAACAAGCCATGAGCATTAATCTCCCTCCATCTCTCAGCTCCATTGAAGGTTACCATAGAGCGAATTTAACGTATGTGCGCGCCCGTGACGTTGGATAGCCGGTGAAATTATTGGGAAAATCAATGAGTTTTATATATCCAAGAGATGTATCTGGTCCAGGTGTAATATACGAAAACGCAACGAAGATCTGTCGTAATAAATGATATTTCTATTTTTTTTTGTTTCTCGCTGCTGCGAATAACAACTTTCCTCCGACTGCCATGTCGTTCAACACCCTGAGGAATTTTGAAGAAAAATAAAACTGGTTCGCAGCACTTGGCGGAAATTACCTTGGAATAGTTTTGTATCTTTTTCTTTTTTTTTTCTTCTTCTTCTTCTTCTTTTTTTCGAGCAAAATTTTACGAGGGCGGTTGTCATTTACGACCTAAGGTATTGTAAGGTCCAACTCCTTTCTTCATGTCAATCTCCTTCCTCTTCGTTTCTTTGTCTTCTAAAGGGCATTTTCCATTCAGCATCATCGGCGCATTCGGTCCGAAACGAGAGAGACCTGTATTGTAAAACTCTTGTACATATTTCGAGGACGCCAAGATTTAGATCAGGCAAGTTGCTTTTTTTTTTTTTTTTGCTCACGTGAAGAGTTCAAAGGCCAGCGAAATATCGAAGGACATTTTTTTTCTCTACTTGGTGCGCGCGGGGATTCGAAAGTTTTCCAGGATTTTTCCTTTAAAGGCCGAGTGTGTCGAGCATATGCGACTCCTCCATACACGTGTCGGTTTTTCACGACTATGTGTATGCATTTTTCCGACAATGGCTTGGCCCATGTGACAAGGACAATCGGGATCACCAAGAGAATTTTTCAAAGTGCTCCCGATTTTCCAATGGTTGGCTTCGAAGAAAAAATGAAATCCGTCAGGCTCAAGGAGCTCGAGAGTCACGTTAAAAAAATCATGAAAACGTTTTACGAGACGTATGTACAATATGGAGCAATTTTGCACCGATTTTTATAAATTTGCGAATTAAAGAGCAACGAAATTTTTGCAATTTCCTCATGTATGGTATTCGTATTTATAGACACGAGCTTCGTTTTAATAACGCTCCTGTATTGCCGATCTCCCGAACTCGTACGAGAAATATCGAACAAAAAAAAAAAAAGAAGAAGGCGCGAACAAAAGTTTGCACCGATGTAAACTTTCCTGCAGTTAAAAAATTGCGCAGCAAGATCTGTATGCGTATTATATAATGCACATATATCGAAACCGCGAAAACTGACCTCGTAAACCTTGAACGCGACAAGAATATAACGGAGAGTATTAATAACCGCAGGAATAATATTACGAGGATTTCTAGTGTCTCGTAAAACTTTCTACTCTCATCGTCGAGATTTATGCAAACTTCTATCATAGGCATAAGTTGAAATTCCTTCTACTTTTGAGGATATGACGATCCAGTGTTTTTTTTTTTTTTTTACTTCACGAGATCGCGAGAGACGTTCGTGAGTTCCTCTGTATAGGATTGAATATTCATGATTAATTTGTCTCTTTTGTCTTTCTCGCTCTTTCTCTTTTCTTCCTCTTTTTCGTTCATTTTGTTTTTTCCTCGATGAGGGGCGAAAATATCCTGGTCCCGAGAACTTTGCCATACAGTGGAATCGAGAGTGGCCGAGACGAACGCAGCAGAGATCGGGACGAGCAAGGGCCTTTCACACCGGGAGAGAACTCGGCCATTGCAATTGACAGCAAGTTCTATTTGTAAAATCTCTTTCTCTCTTTCTCTCTCTCTCTCTCTCTCTCTCTCTCTGTTGCTTCTCGCAGGGAAGGGAGGGAGGGGGGGGGGGGAGGAAGAGAAATGGGAGCAAGGTCCGGAGAGTTAGGAAGAGGCTGCTAAGGTGCAATAGACGTGGCTCTTGGCCAACCGTGCGCGTTGGCCAAGTTACTGACTTAAGTGGGAAAATAGAACGCCCGAGTTTATCTCTCGTGAGGTTCGGGGAACGTTTGTAGCGCGTGATAAAGACCCTTAAGTATATTCATACCATATTCATTACCATATCATATACACATATATATATATATATATATTGTATTGGAATCTTGCGCGATTATTGAAAATTATAAAATCATCGAAAGATCCGTAATTTTTGTTTGCAAATAATTCTTCTAAGCAGGTAATTCGGTAAAATAATAATAATTTAAAATTAATTCGAGTAATTATGTTTTATTCGGTGCATGGTACAATTTAGATACTTCGCGTAAATAATCGTAGATGTTATTAACCCTTAGTGTGCATTTGGGGTCAGGCTGACCCCAAAATTTTTTTCTTTTTCTTGAAGTTTGATCAATTCACTGCAAAAAGTGACTGAACCTTTTTTTCCGAAAAGCGCATAGTTACGGAGATATTCGAGGACAAAAATTGCCTGGGGTCAAATTGACCCCATGTGCACGAAATATTTCGCTGTGTAGGTGTGCACACTAAGGATTATAATATTCAATCAGTAACGAATATATTAAAAAAAAAAAAAAAAATACTCGGCAGAATGTTTTTGTATTTGGCGTGTCTGAATTCATTCAACTTGTCTGTTGCTGCTTCAGAATTTCGAGCTAAAAATATTGAAAATTCTTAAAACTCGAGGTAGATTTTTCTGCAATCGATTCATATAACAGCGACCTACTTCATTAAAATCGCAGAATTAAAAGTTCCCTCGTTTGTGTCGAACTTCGTGAAATCGAGCATTAAGGAAAATCGAATTCATGAATCAATCAGACATGAAAAAAGTATCCAATTTAGAACCGAGTCAAGATTTATTCGACTGAAATAAAGCATGTTCGATTGAAAATAAATTCCGCGCGTAAATAAATCCGCGGCCTGGGGTATACAGACTCCGCGATTCTAATGAGATTATTTCTCCGAGTGCAAACGACGTCTTTAACGGACGATCGAGAGACACACGCGCGTTAACTTCGAATCGTATTAACGTATATTTACGTCAACTGTCAAATTCGTAAAGCGATTAAATTATCCATCCGGAGTTTCGACATTGCGGAGGTGCCCCAGGAAACAGATGATGAGCAATCCTTTCCGATCTCGTATCACTTGAGACATATGTATGTGTGTATGTACGTGTGTTCTGTGTCGATTCACGTCGATGCTCGACAGACCTTTTCTCACTCTCTCTCTCTCTCTCTCTCTCTCTGTCTCTCTCTATCTATTTATCTATCTATATCCTCTATCCTATGTACCTCGAAAGTCGATGATTCGTTCATTCGTTCGCTCGGTTGGCTAAGAACGTTTGGTTACTTTACTTTCAATTTCATTTCGTCGGCTCTCTCTCGCGAGCTCAGTGAGAGAGAGAGAGAGAGAGAGAGAGAGAGAGAGAGAGAGAGAGAGAGAACTGTGCGATGCATTACGTAAGCTCCTTGCCGACCCGCAAGACCGAGAGAGTCGTGTCGAAATAATGGTGGTGGCCACTCTTATTATGTACCTTGCAGGCACCGCCTGTGTACGTTGGATTTTGCTGCTCGCTTTTGCTCTTGCCATAGAGCTCATGCTTCGCTGGTGTTGCCCCTTTTAGTATTCCAATGGGATATAACACGAGGCTGCCAAGAAAAAGAGAAGAAAAAATAAAAATAAAACACAAAAGAACGAAGAAGAAGAACGAAGAAAAAAAAAGAATGGTGTTGAGGATTCGCAAGCTTATCCTCATCGAAGATTGAGCGTTAGGATCTAATTGGCTAAGGACCCCAGCTACTTTGTCCATGATTTCTGAGCTATCGTGGCATTTTTCCCATTGAAATTGACGAATAATCTCGCGCAGATAGTACGAGAGAGGCACACCGATCTTTATCGAATTTTGAGCAATCTTTTTGTCTCTCTCTCTCTCTCTCTCTCTCTCTCTCTTTCTCTCTCTCTCTCTCTCTCTCTCTCTCTCTTTCTCTCCCTCTCTCTTTGTGTTGTTCTTAAAGTACTTATCTCGTTTTCAAACTAGTCTCGATTATCAGACGACTGTATACTGTATACTTGCGTCACGAGAAAAAGCAAAAGAAACACGTGCGATTGCGCAATTTTACACGATTCCGTTGAAACAAAAACCAGAGGAATAGATTCTCACGTAGTAAAAGGAAAAAAGTTGATTTCAAATGACAAACCGCCATTGAAGATTGAGGAATGAATTTTGCAATGCCAAACCTCTGGGTGACAATGTTGCAGACCTCATATATATAGTAATGGCTATGGAATTATCTAAAATGAATTGAGCTTGCGTGCTTACCATGGAAATACATATGTGCTTTTCGTGAGATATTGCGATATCACCAGCACGTGCTTACATTTTTCAAGCCGCCATTGCTTGCGCCAGCACTATAGTGCTTCAAGTGGTATAGCTTTCCTTCGTCAATGATCTTCTCATTCGTGGCTATAATGGAGACTCAACGGAAAAATCATTCAACCCTGATAATTTTTACCCACAGAGACGCAATCAGAAACTTCCAATGATATTCGTTATTTTCGAAAGATGCTTTTGTAAATTTTTGATTAATTTAAAAGAAAAAAAAATCACAAACACATTATTTTTTCCGTACTATTGTATTATAGTGCCATTATATATATATATATATATAGTGCATGACATTATAGTGTATTATAGTGTATTATTCTAGCCATTTTTTTCTGCGATCTTCTACAGAATTGATTTGCTTTTGAAAAAGGTTCAGGGGTGTCCCCTGAGTGTTAATTCAAGTTTACGGGACGTGGAGAGGTCGAACTTCAGCCGCCATATTAAAAAACACGTTTTATCAAATATATCTCATCGTGCGACAAAAATAGTAGAAACCTTTTTTTGTAGAGAATAAAATTCTCTATGACTTTGATTAAATTTTTTTTCCTTTATAGTGCATGGTTTTTTTTATTTACAGTGTGGCAAACTTTTCCAAACATGGTTATTGCTAAATATATATTTAACGGTATAGATGTGACCGTAAAAATGGTGATGTTTGGAAAAGTTTGCCACGCTATGAATCAACAACCATGCACTATACCGGAAAAAGTTTATAATAAAAGTTGTAGATAATTTTATTATCTACAAAAAAGATATCTACTATTGTTGTCGGAGGATGCACTGTTCACGAGATATTAGATGAAACATGTTTTCCAAGATGGTGGCTCGACCCCCCCCCCCCCCGCGTCCCGCCAACTTGAATTCATATTCAGTGGACACCCCTGAACCTTTCCCGAAAGTAAAATCAATTCTGTAGGAGATTGCATTATGAAGCTACTTTTTTGGCTAGAATGACTGGACTATTATAACAATCTGCGTCAGAATAATAATAAAAATGTCATTGCAATGAAACCGGTACAGGTATACTTGCACCTAAAATTGGTCCATGCGTCCAGAAATAAAAACTGCAACATATTCTTTTTTTTTCAATGATTTTTATATATTTTTTTAAGTATTCTTTCATCATTACAATTCCTTGAGATTGTATAAATGAATTCCGAAGGATTGTCGGATCGAGCGACGGATGCAGAGATCTCTGTCTCGAAAAATCATTGGTAAATAGCTTCCACTTCATGGTTCTTGATGGGTTGTCCACGACTCATTTGATCCGGCGCATAATTGCGAGTTATACTTTCTACCCACTCTCACAGGCACTTTTCGACCCTGAGAGTCATATTCTCTATGTGTATTATACATATACGGAATACGGTCTCACTCTCTTTCTTGGTAAGCATACACGCAAATTTAAACTGACACAAAGGCAGAATAATTGCTCTTAAAAAGCGTGTGGGTGTGTCAGTGAGTCTTGGCGAGGAGGGCTATAGTAGTACACTTTCTACGCAATGGGGCGCAAAGAATACAACTTTTTTTTTTCTCAACTTTTGTTACCTATGTATTTGCGAGTTTTACAAGACACGCGGTGGTATGGTCCCACGGAGACGCTCTCCAACAAACGTTCTCTTTGTTACACTGAACTTTCTCGTTGACGCGCGACTATCTCGATCTCACAACGTTTCTGCGATTCAGTCTCTCACTTTTCGCGGTACTTTGCCGAGGGCATATACTTGTGAATTTTACTCATGTATCAATGTATTATATGCATATATACACGCACACACACACACGCACACAGAATTTACGTATACACAATCATTCACGAATAAACGACGACGACGAACGAACCAACGAACGATGAGTGGGAGGTGAAAGAAAGGCCCTTTCACTTTTTATTCCTTGAAGGATAAATTTCAACGAACACGGTTTACTATACGCGATATGTGTCCCTCGTTACAAAACGAATAAAAATAAAAAAATGTTAATGATACTTTCAGCAAAAATACATCGGAAGAAATGTCGGAAAATGATACAATTCCTAAATCTATTGAGCTTAGAAATTCCGCTTCGGTAATCAGGCTATTATAATTTTTAATTTTTTCTTGTATTCTTTGCGAATTTGAGAAAATCAATTCTTCTCGATTTCGATGATTTTCAAAGTATTCTCACGGCTTATATATATACACGATATTCGATATATCGCGATATATATATCAAGCAAAGATCCATGCTGCCGCCTTACGCGTATAAAAAATTGTGAAACAAAGAAACGAAAAAAAAAAAAAAAATTGGGCTAAGTCGACGAAACGAGAGCAAGGTTGTGATACAATAGTTCGATATTTCGAAATTTTTAGACTCGCGATGCGTGACGGCTATTTTATTCATAGTTTTTTTTTTTTCTACGATTCACGGTCCTTCGTTCGATCGAAAGTTTCTCGAAGTTTATGAATCCATGTCGAGGCTTTTTGCCAGAAAAGCTCAAGATCTTTGGATAAAAATGCATTAGATCATGCAATAATTCAAAGGAAAATGTCACTCTCGGTATACTTTCCAACCATGGTGTATTAATTTCCGATACTATTATATACAGTTGTATACGAATTCCATGTGATTATCTCAGTGTGAAATCGCGAAAAAGGCGCTAGAAATTATAAAACTGTTGTCGAATTGATCGACAAGTATCCGCAATATCGACATTCTTCATCCCTCCCAGTGTACTGTCGTAATTCACCGTACACTCATAGCGATACAAGTGTTATAATATCGTCGATTCAGAATAAGGTGCGGATAAGATCTATAGGAGTGGAGAAAAGAATAACGAGGCGCAGTGTGTTAAGGAGCAGCTATAACAATATACAAATATAAATATGTTTATAATACATTTGGACGATCTTCTTCGCTATATACGGAGGGTTCATGCAGTCACAGCTTCTGATGGCCTCTTTCTCCCTCCCTCCCTCCCTCTCACTCTCTCTCTCTCTCTCTCTCTCTCTCTCTCTCTCTCTCTCTCTCTCTCTCTATCTCTCTTTCTTTCTCTCTCCTCCCACATGTCGCGTATGTGTGCGATTTTTATCTACATACACATACGATGTCTCTCCTCGTTGCAATATGTCGCAACGAGGAGAGCCCCGGCGTGCTCTCCGTGTGCGCTCCATGTCGCAATCTAACTTCATCGGCTCTAAACGGCCCGCTCTGTCCAAGTTCCCCTTCGCAATATACGATGCCAGAGAGCACGAGGTCTGTAGCGCAAACGCGCGGGCTTTTTCCCGCTCCCAATAGTGCGTGTGTGAATGCCGCACGAGTGCGTATATAGATACGTATACGCACTTACGTGAGAGGAAAAGAGAGATGCATGGCGTGTGTGTGTTAAAAATACACACAAATACAGTGAAGAAATTTTATTTATAGAGATATATATGAAGGCGAGAGAAGGAAGAAGGCCAGATCATATGGCGCGAACGAAGAAAGCCCTCCTCCCTCTCCACTCCTCCCGCACGTCCCCCGCGAAACTCATTTTCTTCGGCGCTCATAATCTCCCAGGCTCTCTCAGCGTGACTACTGGCAAACAAGAAGGCCACATTTTAGCCCTTGAATTAGATTAGTTACGCCCTTTTGTTCGTGAGATGTAGATATAGATATTTCCCTTCGTAACCCGGTCACACGCGCGTGTCTTATTCTTTCACTCCCCCGTCTTTCCCTCATCCACATTATGTGCTCACACATCCGAATAGTTAAGATGTCTTTTTCTCTCTCATGCTCTCTCTCTCTCTCATGCTCTCTCTCTCTCTCTCTCTTAGGAAATGAACGAGACTATAGTACGTTGTTATCGCGCGACTTTTTTCTATATTCGAGGACCTTGAAAACGATCTCTTTTCCACGATGATAAGACAAAAAAACCCGAGGATTACGACAATCGTACGAAATTTCGTATAGTATATAGGAATCTGACGCAACGGAATTTTAATCTTCGAAAGTTTTTGGTTTCGAGGCTCGTCGGTAAGACTAGCTTTGAGACTATATTTTTTTATGGTAACATTTGTCACTTGCATGCATTGCTCGTATTGCAGCTTGCAACGGCCGAATGCATTTTTTCCTTCTATTTCATTATTAACTGGGACAACGAATTTAAGACTTGTCCGAGTTGTTGATTGGTTTTCCATAATCTAAACAGTTTTCAGTTTTCTCCAATCTCCTTAGAAATTTTGCCCAATGTATTGAATTTTTTATCATTTATTCATCAAATAAATGTAAATGGAACTGAGTAAATGTGAAATAAAAGTATAGAAACCATTCTTTCGGATTGATTCACGACTGTTCATTCACTGGGACTCTGTCGTATCATTATCTGGGCCAGCAATTTTACGGGCTGTCAATAACTGGGACATCAAACATGCATTTTTAATTTGCTTATTTACCCTGATTTTTCAAAGTTTTTATAAAAAATTTGATGTTATTACATTCAGCATGAACGAAATTGTTGATATGAAACCAAAGATTTTGAATATCGTACTCGGATATGATTGAGAAATGTAAAAAAAACGTGGATCCTCCGTTAAATATTCATTAACTGATGGGAGATTCACCTCAGGACTGCTGTCAATGAAATTTCGATATTTGCGGTGAATTTTTCATTCTTGATCATCCGTACTGTCATTAGAGTTGCACTTTAATTAACGAGTATATTTAATGAATTTTTCGAATCCATTGATTACGAAAATTTTCCTTGCACCGACGAGTTACGAAATTACATTTTTTTTAAAATGAAAAGTTCTTTATTGAGCTAAACATATATACAACACCCCTCCTTTTATAATCGGAGCCGAATAATAGCTACAAATTATTTCAGTCCATTAGCAATTTAGGGTGCACGTCAAAAATAAATTTTTATGCCTAGATCATTATTACGCGAAGGATTGGTGTAAGTTCTTCGTGACATATGACGCGTTGAGGAACTTCAAAAACATCATCGCTTTCATCATCGGGTAGCATGACTATGTATATATACTATGAACCAAAAACCTAGAGAGCTTATATATTAATAGTCAATGAGCTAGAGAAGGTCGCGAAGAAAGCGCGTCAGTATAATCTGTTCTCTATAAAAACCTATATATAAACCTATACATATTCTTTTTCGAAATTATGCGGATATAAATTAAGATCAGCAACAAGATACGACCCATTTTTATCGATCTATGATCTCAACCCGATTTCCTCTCGCCTGACATATAATATGTTTTTCTCACGATTTTTCCCTTCACCCGAATCCTGACTGCGGTCCAATTTTAAGAAGTTATAGCGAGAGAGTTTCATCGACTCCAGTGTGACCGTTTTTTTTTTTTTTTTCTTTTCTCGTCGCAAAGTTTCGTCAAGTATCAAGATTTTATGTACAAACGCAATGTGCGTTTGCACGAGCCAGAAAAACCGTAAAGCTAGAGAGAATAATCGAACGAGCAAAAGCGATTATGTGTGTGGTGTGATAACACACGTACAAGACCAAGTATATAGTCCATGCCACGAATCGCTTATTAAAACTTCAAGCTATACTAGACTTTGCTCGGCTAGACACTCGGCCAAGACACAAAAATACATTTTTTTTTTTTTCTTCGCCGTTCTTCTTCTTTTTATTTATCCGAAGGGCATGACTGTCTTTCCGGATGGACTGGAAAGCTGACTGAGCTAGCTATACGAAGACCCAATTTTCTAGTGGACAAAGTCACATAAATCATCTGGGAGAGAGAAAGAGAGAGAGAGAGAGAGAGAGAGAGAGAGAGAGAGAGAGAGAGAGAGAGAGAGAGAGAGAGAGAGAGAGAGAGAGAGAGAGAAGAATACATGTGTGCGTTTGTTTGCTAAGCACGCACAATATTGCTAGAATATTGTTGGAATACGAGTAAGAGATATTACGAGTCGAGGCCACATAATATATACACGAAGCATATGATAGCGTTAGTTTAGATTAGCTGCCACCGTTTTCTTTATTGCGCGTAAAAAAAAAGTATTAAAAGTTTACACATGTCTTTACAATATTGTTTATCGATATTTCCGGTTTTTCGGAGATTTTTTTTCCATACCGAAATTTTATCATCGTTTTTTTTTTTTTCGTCGCGTCATCGGGTCTTACGCACGCCATGAGCGATTCACGGGTACTTTGTCTAAATTAATTAATGAATTTTTTTATTCTCACGTTGTTTTTTTTTTTTTATTATTATTCGACAAAAAACGCAGGATCATTCGATATTTGCGTTGAGTCTCCGATCGAATAAAATTTCAAAACATACTTGAAGAAAAAACAACATCGCATTTAATTTCCGCTCGATCCATAGGAACCAAAAAAATGTCGGACTTTTTTTTATTTTTAGCTTTTTCTAATTTGTATACTAATAAATATTCCCGATTCAAACGCCGTATAAAAGACGAAAAATCAAACAAAAAATATATATATATATAAGTAAGTCCACTCATTTAAAAACTAAAAAAAAAATTACGAAGTTTTGCAATCTCTTTGCTCCTGTCTGATCGAAAAATTTGGAACGAAAGTTCGAGGATGCACTTTCAATGCGAGAGGGACAAGCATTGGTGACATTACTCACTTTCGTCCACGTGGTTGTCCTTTCAGCACACACTGACGCTAAACTTCTACTACCCATATATTATACGCATTCGTACATACGGGGAACAAGTAGAACAGGTACACGAGCATTCACAAGCGATTGCAGTGAAAATTTTAAGCCTCGAGACACATTATTATCGCACGTTACCGCGAGTGTTGAAGCGGTGATTAAAAAAGGCCTATATGAGTCCCCCGGGGCTGTTGGCATTTTAACCGATAATTAAATCGAATCGATGTAATCGCGCTTGAGAATAATTCCTGTTTCGACTGAATTAACAAAATAAATGTATAAATAAATACGAAGTAGCTTTTTGGAAAAACATAAACAAAAAACATGTGTATAATAATAATAATAATAATAATAATAATTACACAAAAAACAGACGTTTTCCTTGATAAAGGAGTTGAACTCGAATGGAATAAAAAAGGAATCGTTTTATGGTTTGTTACCAAAGAATAAACCAACGCTTGCCTATAGTTGTGAAAAGGATTCTTGGTATTGTAAAACACCATAAATTCGCCATTCAGTTTTCGTGACATCGAGATCGATAGATGTCAGAATTTATATCCGAAATTCGTGCTACTGACCTCGTTCTTCAATGCACACCGGATTTTCCATCAATACACCCAAAACCGTGCCCCCCTCCCCCCCCCCCCCCCCCCCCCCCCTTATATACCCTTGTGGGGTCTGGACGCGAGGATGCAAAAGCATTTTCGTCGGGTATAAGCAAATATACGTGAAATTCTCCACGAGAGACGATTCGTTTTGTTGTGTGAAAGTCGAGAATTGGGTAGCGGATCGAAAGGGATGGAGGCTGTAAATCAGCGGTGTAGGTCGCGTGGCTGCCTTGTATATATATTGGCGCTTATGTTCTCACGATCGTTATATATATATACGCGAGGGCATCATGTTGGCAACGTCTAAGGACCCACAAAAGAATTCCTAGGTATGAGGATATTTCGCTGCGGGGAGTTAATCGTGTTTTCGTCAAAACAGGTATAGGTACCACCGAAACGCGAAGCGAGAAAACTTGCGCGAGTAAAAATTTGGTCAACATATATATATATATATAACACATAGGTACCGCGCGTGTGCCCTCCTGCTGAATCATCCTCATATCGAGAGGCACAACATTCCCTTTCACAGAACCCAAAATGACGGATTGCCGAAAGCAATCCAGCGGTCATTGCGAGACGGAGTGGGGAGGAGAGATAAACAGGATACCGACCAATTTAACCTTTCCCAAAGGGCATGTTTTGTCGAAAGCGAAATTTACTTGCATCACTGAACAAAAAATGTAGTTTCTTTCTTAATTTACCATCGTGAATGGGAGAGTTTCAGACTGCGATGTTATCATTGGTAATTATGACGAAAAAATGTTAACCGCCCAATGGCGGCTTACAAATGAAACCAAAAGCTAAAAACTACTTTCTTGTCCCTAGCTTACCACACATCATTTTTCATGTACGCGTTTGCCACATTGCCGGGCTCTTGCGGATCTCCTAATTTCCATTCGATCGTAACTCCAGGATGTAATTAATCTTTTCTTCGCGCTCATCCTGTTTTTCTTTTCACAACGACAAAAACGGCTGTGAAATGCGGACATGAGTTTCGAAATTTGAAGAAAAAAAAAAAAATTGCTCAATGCTTTATCATAATTTCTCCATTATGTTGACACAAAGCTTTGCTGCTCTTTCGAGAAAGTCATTGCAGACAGTCAGACGGTCACAAATCCACGAGTACTCGTCAATTTTTATCAAAATGACACACTATATCGACTATCGATTTAAGGGTTGAGAGGGAAGGATACGAGGTATTTTTTTTTTGCAAAACGACAAGCTTTTTATTTTACTTTCAGCAAAACAGAGTCTTCTCGGAAGGGTCGAGCACTCTAAAAAAGAATGAAAAAAAAAGATGCTCGAGTAAGTTACATATTTAATCGGCAGTGATGAGAATTCATGTTATGCCGACTCGGGAAAGTCGTCATACCGGTATGATAGAGGGAGGAGAGAGGTAAAGGGAAAAAAAAACAAACTCAGAGAGAAATGCCGGGCAACCCCGCGCGCGCGCGTTCAGGTTCTCCCGCCGCACATCTCGTCTCGTTTATTTATAACATTGAGAAACAAGCCCGCGCGTCTCGGGCTCGCGTGGTGTGTCTGCAAGCGCATATATTTATATGTATATATATATACCCGAAGATCGAGCTCTTTGAGCGCACGCGGTCTGGCGAATGAGCCCGCGAAAGATTCTCGTTTGCTGTGTGTGTATATACACATTTCCCAGGCGGCGTTTTGAGCTCGGGGAGAACGCGTTGCCGGCTACGACGACAACGACGCGGCAGCTTTCTTCTGACATAACCGAATGAAGGCGCGGGTCGACGTTATGCAATTGGAAAGTGCCCGCCTTACTTTATGTATCGTGTTATAGCGTTTCTGTGTACATATATCTATACATACATATATGCTTATACATGAACGTATATATACACGTATTACATTTAAAGAGCCCGAGAAGCGTTGGGACTCGTGTGCTTCACCACGCACGATCGCCCTAATTATTGATCCCTCCTAAGCTCGAATACAAATCATCGAAAAAAAAAAAAACTTAATGCCTGTAATATTTTCGTGTGTCAATCGTTAAGTTTTGTAATCGTTTTACTTCTGCCAGGCTGCGAACACTAAACACATGCTCCCCAACGCGATTGCCCCATTTTACGGATCCCTTGAGCCCTGGCTATCAATGATAAAACCAAGTTAAAGCCCCTTAATATTACCGTGCATAGCAATCACCGAGCTTTTATCGAAATCTCTACACTCTCGGTCTGCGAACAGTATTAGTCTCGGTGGGTGCCACCCCTTTCGAAACTTAGCGTTTGTTTTCCATCCTCAATCCTTGTTGGTGACGGTGACAAAAGTACACGGATAACAATGTTCATTCACGTTTAATCATAATTGACTTTTCTTCGATCATAGGTCGCCATCTTGAATTTCAAAGATTCGACATTATATCCAAAATCAGTAACCTCAGAAACCTCCACAGGTATACCAGCTTACATCAAAATTGGATCATTCATTGTTGTCCTTGGTAGAGCATGAAGCCTCCCCAGTTTTTAATTCTCGTCCAATTTCATTTTCATTCGCATACGTACCCAAATTAAAGGTTGACGTGAAAATTTGCTGAGCTTCGTGAAAAATGACTGATGTGCGTTTGACCGTATATAGTCGCCTATAACGAACAAAAGGAATTCTCAATTGTCCAGAGTCGAGGCAAAATATAGAGACGTCGATACGTTCGATCAATTATTATTCTTAAATATTTCTTAAAGAAAATTAAAAAAAAAAAAAAACCAGTGTTTCGGGTACACACTTCAATTCATTTGTAGGAAAAAAAGAAACGTATATCCCAATAAATTCAAATGCAGTGTTTCAATGAAGGAACGTCAAAGGCCTTCGATCATAGTCACTCTTGCTGCATTTCGTCGATGTGAAATAAAGAAATAATAGGCGGATAAACAATCGTGGGGTCCGTAATATAAAGCTGCGGCCAACTTTCCGACTCGTGACGAGGCTATTAAAGGGCACTCCCTTCGCGTCCCTGATCGACGATCCTGGAATCTGTATATGCAACGTCTACGAGTCTACGTAGATCGCTTCGGCTTCGGAGGGCTGTAGATCACTCCGAGTCTCGTTCTGTGACCGAGGCTGGGAAATTCTTCGTCGTGAAATGAATAAATAAAAGACGGAGATGGATATGGAAAGGGAATGAAATACCTGAAACGGTACTGTACGGGTTATTTCACGTGAAATGGCACGTTTTTTTTTTTTTTTTTTTTTTGTTAAGAGAACGATTAGGAGACCAAGTCGGGAGAGATTCCATTGATGAATGAAGCTGCAAAGAGAGGCTCTCGAAGAGAAAAAGTTGACAAGCCTTCTTGCCTTTTAATGACTATTTACAAACTAAAAATTTGTCGAAAAATTTTTTGTGTCAAAGAAAAACTTGACCCTCAACCTGGAATACCTCATATATTTATACTGTGCACTATAAGATCCCATGGACGATTGTACATGGGTTCTCAAAGCATTGCGTTTTATTAATTGCCCGTATTCTAATATACAATATATGCAACAAAGTGTGTGCGCATATACGAGAGGATTGAATTACAGGTGGAAGGATCACCCAGCCAATGATATATCGTTGATCGTAAATATCACGAAACAAACAAGGATTGAAAAATTGCATTCGAGGTGCCGGGACGCGTCGAGAGTTCTCCAGTATATATATCTTCTTCCTGCATCTCTTTTTTTTATCATCCACCTTTCTTCACCGAGTGCGTGCGAAACGATTGCGAAAAATTATTGCATATTCGAGTGAATAACGTTTCGGTTTCAACTATTTCGATAGGTATAGTTAAAAAATTAATAACAAGGTTGGTGATAATATCAGCAAATAAGGGTAGTTAATTTTGTATTGTATCATCAAAACGTACGTCCTAATAAGATGTACAGATAAAAAAAAATGACCAGTGTAGTACGACCCAACTAAATTAATGCAATTTTTAGTAAAAAATTTTAGAATTTTTGCGAGGAGTCTTTACTATGCTGGTAAAGTCAATGGTGGTAAATTTTCGATAAAAATTTTGCAAATAAGGAAAATCGGGGCTCTTCCGTTACATTTTTTCTTCTTTCTCAAAATCCTCTGGCAAACAACTATAATCGTCGGTAAGAAAATAATATTTCGATAAAGGATAAATTTTGGTCGCTTAAGAGCATTTTCCCTCGATAAAAGCAATCATTTGATCTCCATCTTCGAGAATCGATCCACCGTCACGTGCACACGTGTGCTAGACAAAAAAAAACCTATAAATGATTCTTTCCTCTCGCGTCTATAGATGCATGGTATATTTCTGGCTGTGAGGCTGCCTGGTCGAGAGACGGACACACATGGGTCTGTACGATGGAGACTCGCGGTGAAAGTGAGAGTTCTAACTCCTTGGCAATATTTCTCTGTATAAATATATACCACTACATATTATATCGTCGATTCCCTGCTCCTCCCCCCACCCCCAAGTAAAAGAGTGCTCTCCCAGGTTCTTTTCCTCTCTCGTCAAGCCGTTATTCCTCAGTTTCTTTTAAACTGATGCACTAATGCTGGGTTATGTCACAACGAAACCCTCTTGCTTGTCCTCACTATCGTAAATGTGTATGAGCTCCTATCAATGTTCAAGACGCGTTTTTTTTTTTATTACGCTCTTAGCAAATTTCATCTTTCTCGCACTCTCTCAAAGCATACACACACACAGAGAGAGAGAGAGAGAGAGAGAGAGAGAGAGAGAGAGAGAGAGAGAGAGAGAGAGAGAGAGAGAGAGAGAGAGAGAGTTTCATTTCTTGAATCTATCTATTTATCCGTCTATAAATTTATAAATGCGTGGATATCGATTGGCTAATGACATGCAGAAGGCCGTATAGATGTCGATACTTTTACACGAACGATACGACCTTTTAATATTGAGTGATCGATATTTATATTTAGGTAAAAAAGAGAAATACCTAATATACCTGGATTTTACTATGGAAAATAACTTTGTGAGAAAAGCATGCTCATAAGAAAAATATAATTTCTACGGAATATATACGATTATTTAACGACTCTGATGTAAATATCGATGCCTCGAGTGAGCAAGAGAAACCGGTTAGTAGTTTTCTCAATCATACTCTATAATGAGTGTATATATAGGCTTGTGCCTGTATGTTATAATACACTTATTATATAGCGATAGTATATAAGTATATTCATAAGTCATTGAAAATTACCGCACAACGAATTAGTTAACTCGAATATACCCGGATAAATAATAACATAATGACTAACATAATCGATTGATACGAATATCTATACGTGTATATAAATATATATTCCCATGGAGCACTCTATATTTATTTTTATTTTTATGTCCAAAGGAAGTTTATATTTTAATTCGGACGAATAAGGAGCGATGCAAGAGAGGAGAGACCTGCGTGAGGCATTCGCGAGTCAGTGAAACGCACCACCGTATATCGACGAATCGTAAAGTAGATGATCGAACGATTAATTAAGTGTTCGCGTTCATGCTCCACGGGGGACCATCGGTCCGATGAAACGAATCAATGGTATAACAAGGAACAAGATCGAAACCAAAAGGATATTATATATAAACGAAGTTTCGTAAACTTTTCTGCGACTTTTATATACTACTTACTATATATACATATGTATATATATATATCGTAGGTGATGGCCCATTCAAAATGATTTTATGACCAAATAATTACGACTAATTATATCGTGAAAAATGAGATTTGAAATTTTTTTACAATTAATTTACACCATTTACTTCAAATATAGTTATTCTCAATAACTCCGGGAAGAAATATTAAAATTTATATTAAAAATAATTATATAATCGATTAATCGCGTCTATTTATCGTTAAAAGTACGAATAATTATTTTTGCTCAGATATAATTATAAATAATATTCATAATTTTGTTGGAAAATTATCTTGAATACATGATCTTTATTCCAATGATGTCTATCTTTGACACTAAATTCAATTCATTGGTCAATCGCAGTTGGCGAATTATCTCCAAATACATTTTATGTCTGATGACATTTTCAGCGTTTATACACATCCCCAGAGAGCGTACAAATCATAATTGTAATTCGTGATGGCTGAGTCCCGGAAACTCGAAGACTCGAAGGGTGACGCGCTCTCGATCTCTCCCGGGGATGATGAAGCAAAAGTGGAGGAACGGGTCTTATCTATGGCGCGTTGAGAGCAAAGTTCATCCCTCTTCGCCGGTGGCTCTCACGCCGGTCCTCGAGACCGCAAGGATCCACTTATCTCTCTGACTTCCTGTGCCCGCATGAGCCGTATATATATATGTGTTATTTCGTGTGTTGAAAGTCATAAGGGCGTTAGTCGCATTACTTCAGACGTTGAATTGCGCGAGTTACGACCTTTTGCAGTCAATATTATAATACGAACGCACTCTCGGAGTACGAGACCTTCGTTAATACTTCGACCCTTCCCCCCTCCCTCTTGTAACTCATCCTTCCAGCAGGGATAATGTGTATATAAATGTATATACAGGTGTGTATTTGTAGCTCTGTAGAGCATGATAGTGGAATTGGCCGAGAATGTCTGCTATCTCTTCAAGTACCACGGATTTACTCTCGACAATCTCCAGGTACATTCCTCCTTGTAACAGCTTCCCACACATATACGATTCAATGATCCGCAGGATCGGATTCCAAAATCCGTTGACTTGCGAAGAAATTGAGTTAGATATTTTGGAATTTAATCCTCGATGTACAATCCATTATTTGCAACATTACAGCGAGACTTGATAAGTTTAATTATCAATACTTTTCACACTGATTTATAACAGTTTTGTACATCGTCGACGTATATAATTCTTTCATTTTACTTTTCCCATTATTGTCATCATTATTGTACCCACACCGTAATGAATTATCTATCGAGATTGAAAGTTTTCTTGACAATACTTTCGTGTCAGGGCTTTACGATCAAACTTATCTCGCTCTTTCTCTCCAATCAGCAATATGTTACATGAAGAAACGAATATAAGCCACACGCGCATGGATTTCTTTTCGTTGTGGCTCTCACCTGCTTATTCAAACTCAATCCTAGAGCATTTGACTCTCTCGAATTGTTATTATATGTGCTATGCGCAGTGAGCATGGGCACTAAATATTCTATGCTTTTTGCGCCTTTGTACATTCATGTATACAACGAGACGAACAGTCACAATCGTGAATCCGAGAAATATCTTTTTATTACTAGCGAGAATAGTTCTCGGTACGAACCGGCGATGAATTTGTTTTTTTTTTTTTCATTTTTATTGTTTGAAATACAAACATTGGCGAACGTGAGCGTGCAAATATGAAGCGAGTAAAACTTGCATTTTAACTTTTTCTTTTTGCAAAAACGACTCTCGTCGTCGTTCGGTAAATAAATTTCAACGGGACCGCCATTTTTACGTACAACTTTCCCAAAACATACATCATCGATGTAGCAACATATCATGACGCTTAGTCGAATGGTTGTTTAGTTTGAAAATCATTTATTCCAGGTTTTAAACATTTTTGAATCAATATATTATTAATTTCGTAGCGTGAATCTGTAATGTTTAATCGTGGGTGATTGTCGATTTCTCAAAAACTGCGTTATCGAACAATTTTTTTAATACTGAATTTCCTTGATTGAAGATAAATTAAATTTAATCGATGTAGATATTACATGAACTATTTAAACCTTTTTCGAGTTTTGTTAAAAAAAAAAATTAATTTTTTGAGCATCAATGTTGGACGTTGGATATTAATAATGTATGTCATTAATCCAACATAGTATCTGCCGACCAATTATAAAAGAGAAAAAATAAAGATTGGACCAAGGGTGTCGATTAATACGTCACTTAAGGTTACCGTAAGGATTAAAAGCGTCACGTTCGTAGTGGTGACCACACTTCGATACTTTTTTCGCAAATAAAAGTTTGCAAAAACAAGTTTTTTTTAAATATTCAGTGCTCATTTTAGTACGTACAATCTCTTACTTACCTGCTGCTAGTTAAAAGATTAAAAAAAAAAATCAAACAAGGTGTTACAAGGAAAATTCTGCAATATCCATGAAATCCAAGGAAACTCCCACAGAAGCCTGAATAATAAAGTAGAGAGTGTATCTAAAAGGTTCTCAATGCGAGGTTAAACATACAGAAACGAGAGACGATAAAAATATATTATCTTTCGACACCTCATTCGTGTGCTGCACGCCCGAACGCTTAAACACGTTGGCTTTAAACCATAAGTCAGAGTTTAAAGCATTGCACACAGCATATCACGAGCTCTGCTTTCGTCTCGCCAGCGGATTTCACATGTTCGTACTACTTTTTCACTCGAATTTTCTTGTACCCTTTTATCCCCGTCGGCGTTCTCGCTCCGCCATTCTCCCGTGTCTCTTATATACTAGAACAATTTTTCTTCATCCGCGAGTCACTTATTTTTGTTTGTTTGTTCTCATTGCGCTCGCGATATCCTAGAGCCCCAGCGGATCCTACGAAATTAAACTGTTGTAACGAAAAGAACGAGAACGAGCTCTCCCCTCGATGAATAATTTACTTTGTATCTAGCTGCAGAAGAGACCGTACACGTACTGCGAGTGTTCATGGGTAAAAATTCTATGAATATTGGGCAATCTTACGCGACCAAGGCTAGCGGAGCCTTGAAGCCATCTTTTCAAGTGTTTCACTGGCGAACAGATACGTGGAGACATAAATCTCTGTATCTCTGTATCTCTCTCTCTCTCTCTCTCTAAGAATTAAGTTAATCCTAAGATATTGTACTTTTCTCTATTCTCGGCTTATTGCTTTATACTTTTGGGTGCACCGCCTTAGTATAATAAAAATGGTTCTATTCTATTCTATTCTATTCTCTCTCTCTCTCTCTCCCTCGATGATTTCACTCTGGCCACATGACTCGTGTCTAATACGTAAGAATTGTAACTACTGGCTGCTCGCAGAAAGAGAGAGAGAGAGAGAGAAAGACGAGAATGATATCACTGTCCTCTGTCTCTCTCTCTCTCTCTCTCTCTCTCTCTCTCTATTTCTGTCATTAGAACTCTCGCACGTACTATCCTCATACAGATGAAGAGACATATCTACTTAGAGTAATTCGCTGGGCTCACAAACGTACCTCCTAGATTACGTGTACCCAGGCATTTGTCCTTATTACCCATATATCTATCTACAGTGATGTCTCCTCTGGTATCTCTCCGCTGTCTGTACATAGATGTTATACGTGATATAACTTCACTACTATCCTCTTTCATGAGCTTGGTCCTTGGCGCGTTTTGTACACAAGCTGATATTGCTATTCGTACTGGGTATTTTTATGCACTCTTCTTTCTCCATCAAGTTCCAATGCATCTTTGGAAAAACGAATGTCACAAGTCCAACCAATCATCCATCAAGCCTGAGTTGGCATTTTGGCTGTAAAACGTTCGTACAGACTCTCTTTCTTGTTTAGGATAAACATTTTTGAGATTTTAACGAGGCTGGGAAAACGTAGTCGAATATCGGACATTTTAACACTTGTTCATAAATAAATCCGCTCAATTTACAAAATTTTCACCAACATCTCGTAACTCATATCGAGGTGTGGTACGGTGGATATGAAAATCCTGAAAAATCATCATCGATGACACGTATTGACCGCGTAATAAAATTGAGCTCTTGGGCTTTTGTCCTTGGCGTTGCTCACAATTCTTTCTCTCTCTCTCTCTCTCTCTTGCTCTGTCTCTCTGGCCATTTACCATCTGTACATCACTCGTTTTAGCCACCAGTATGTCAACTTCTCTTTCTCCATTAATCTATCCACGTGTGTCACGATGTGCAGTCCATGGTGCTTGGGTGCATGCATTCATACATTTGCTACTTTGTTCCTTCCCATTTCACATGCACATACATATCTATACACACCCACACACACACACACACGCACACACACGTGTATGCAAATATATTCGATATAGACATTTTGATGCACGAGAGCTAGCTTATGCGTTTATCTCGTTACAAAACACTAATACTCATCGGCGAGTCAACCCATTATACTCCCTCACATTTGTATATAGATGCTCCACTATTTCATCCGTTGAATGGGGGCATACATGCCTCTTGGGTCACTCGTAATGGCATCGTCCATACATATATATACAAATACGTAGATATAGTGAATGGGAGAATGTTGGTATATGTATTTTACACAGCTTGTATCTGGTATCTATCTCTGTGCAACATAAATAATGCCAAACCCAGTTCAAGTGATGCGCAGAGGATCTCTAATACACTGCCGAGAAAATCTACTCTATTATATTAGTGGGTACGTCTGCTGACCCAGCCTTTTCCTACATCATCATTCTGTATCGATGCTCTCTCGATTAAAATCGAGACGAACTCGTTTATACTCGATGATAAAGTTTGAAAAAAAAAAACAAACAAATTATTTGATTAACATAATTTTGTATTACTTTGTTAATTCTTACCTGGTTTTGTTGCTACTGAACCTGAATATCTCGAGTGTCTCGAAAATAGCTTAATTTTTATGACACTGAAGCTGGGCGATATGTTGCCCCAATGAAATCATTGAGCTAGCTGACACTTTTCGTAAGACATACCATCATCGAATGGGCAAATTTTTTTCCGGATGAATACGCTTAGTTCAGTTTTTTGTTCTGCTTTTCGAAATACACAGGCAAGGTGCAAAAATTATTGCAGCAAGATTCTATCCACGGAAAATCGTTCCTGATTCGCGACAAACGGCTGTGATTTTTTTTTTTTCTGACTCTGCGAAAAGTCCCCCTCGCCCCGTTAGGTAAAATATTATTTTTTGCTCTATACGATTTCAAGAACTGACAAATTATTTCCTTCAGATTCTGCATGCTGAAATTGAAGGAACCTTGCCAATTTCCGTGCTACCATCAGAATTTTTTCAGGCCTTTATTTCATTTCTAATTACTAAAACAATAGATTTGAATTTCCGGGACCGAGCATCTCGCATAGCTGATGCCATCCGTAATTCATTTTATTTCTTGATCATTCCTCGTACCCTCGACGCCAATTTATCATCAAATTCCTTCGTTGATCAAGGAACAAAGGAAAATAAAAGTTTTCACATCCACCGAGAGCAGATTTTTTTCTACTTTGAATATTTTCATTTCTCTGGAGTGTGATACGAGAAAAATCGTCAAGGGAGCGAGACCGAAACGGAAAAGGAAAAAAAATCGTTTGAATTGGAAATCCCGAGGACACCTCGTGCGTTCGCATAATATATAGCGGGTACTTCGTTCGCACGCAGTGTGTGTTCATTTTTTTCTACTTTTTTTTCGTTCTCTCTCTCTCTCTCTCTCTCACACACACATACTCACACATACACACATACATTGAGGGACGTGCTAAATCCACGAGGACGGACGTCCCGCATTCAAATTATGTAAGAGGCACTTTCGTCGTCGCCTCTCACGCTCCTCGCGCGCGTCCGCATGTTCGCCGCTCTGTCGAGAGAGCTCTCGCGTTTTATGCCGTGCATCTTTTTCAGCTCTCTTTCTATGGTCGGTATGAAGACGTGCGTTACCGGTCTTTATATACACGCACCGCTTAAGGGGCCGCTCGAAACGATATTTGGCATGTTTGAATTTTTTTTTAAATTCGTTTTAGGAGATTACGAACGCTACAACATTTATGAAGGATATTCCAACTCCTGCGGGCTGGATCTTGAACATGGGGATGACGTATACACATAATATATTCATTTATGTAGATATATATATATGTGTGTGTGTGTGTATAGACGAGAAGGAAACTGACGAGGACGAGAGGACGACGTCGAGAAGGAGAAAGTTGGTTTGAAGAATATATACCAAACTTGCATATACATACGTATATATATATATATATATGGTGAATACACCAGCGACTATTCACCGTTTCTCTCTCATTGTAAAGGACCTCTTGTTCTCTCTCTCCCTCGTCCAACTTACGTATCCACTTGTGATAACGAATTGAACATTTGAACGTGATGGTCCATGGAGCAAGGGACTTTGCAGTACTGCAAAATGGTGCCACGTACACCTAAATATATATATATACATACACATCTACATATTCCTGCATAGATTACCGTCAGGGTCAGTGAACTGCCCGATCTTATTGGAACAAGTTCCTATCCATGCCCCTAGAATACTGGGCAGAATGGTGAGTGTTTTCTACGCTCCGACGGCCAAAAACGTTTTCTCTGATAGGTCCATAGGTTGATAACGATAGCGAACAAGATTAAAGGCATTAATCTTTTCGGTGTATAAAACAGGGTACTCCGTACTTCAGTATCTGATCTGGTGCTCCAATTTGTCTTGCAATATTATTATAAGATTTTATATTAAGAGAGCCATTATTTATTTATATTTTAATATAACTATTTCTCTATCTGATGTGTCCTTTTGTAAAAGGGTGTTTCCCGTTAAATAAAATAAAATAAAATAAAACATCCTGCGACTCGTCCACATTTAATATCCCTCTCTCTCTCTCTCTCTTTCTCTATTGGACGTTGCAAAAGAAAGACAAAAATGTGAACGAAATAAAGTGAAATAACTCAACGAATCAGTTGCATATATATTAAATTTAATATCGAGCGTGTATTCATTTGTATTATTATTATTATTACGTATACGTTACTCCGGTCGTTAAATAATTCACGTATATACGATAAACGAGAATTCAGGAAACGAAGGATTACATATGTATGCTGGATTCGTCTTTGTGTATTTCTCGCGTTACAATCTGCGCATCCATATGTGTATATAGAGGAATTGGTGTAAATTCGGACTAACAGAAGTTTTTCCTTTTAGAGCAGAGCTGTGGGCGATTTTGCAGCGTGCAATATATACGGGTGGAATGAAAACCGGGTGAAATGATTGCCCCATCGTTGTGAAACCTCCCGTTGAAATGATATAGTGAGTTTAACCTTCAGACCGCTGGAAAGCCTAAATATATTAGGCTCTACGTGCGATCGGAACATTGTATAGGTCTATATTAAAGATATAGGCACACTATTTGGGGACTTTCTGAGGGGGTTAACGTTCATCAAATCCCGTTAGTCTAAAGATTAAACAAGGGTTGAATTTTGAACCACAAACAATCACACTGATCGGTTAGACAAACAGGCCTGGAGATTTTTCATGAATCATCATTGCTCACGCATGAGCCATAATTGCCTCTCATTGAACTCAGCAACTACATAATTTTCAGCTGAAATCAGTCAGTAATTCGAATCGGACTCGGTCCTCGACCGCATTGGGCTGCGTTTATCTTTCATGATGGTCTAAATTTGCACTCATACTTTATCGATGGATACACGAACTTCTCATATACCGATGAATGGGCATCAGCTATAGAATATACCGAAATTAAAATGGTGGTCCGAATTAGCACCAACCCCTGTATATATACAAATTTATGCACGCGTGCGTGGGCACAGAAGCGTTCGTTTTCACTGGCAAATCTCGAGGGGCTCTACCCTCTCTTCTTGGGTCCCTTCTCTGGTTCTTTCATTCCGTACTGCCAGACCGGGGCACGTCGAGTTTAACGCTTCGTAACAATGCTCAACTTTCTCCGTCACTTTCGTTTTCGTTGGTCGGTTGGCGGGCACTCGCGTTATTTCTCTGTCTCTCTCTTTGGGCTCTTCCTTTCCCTCTCACTCGGTTAGATTAGGAAATAGTGCGTATCTCGTTGCCTCTATAACTCTTTTCCTTCCCCTCTATCCTCTCCTTGCTATGCGACTCACTTCGTTCCTATATAGAGATCAAAATGGTGGAGGGGAAGTGACACCCCCCCCCCCCTCGTTATTACATGTATTTCATGTACATGTATTATCACCAACTAATACAACTATACCCCCACCGTTCCCGTGATTTTAGAAAGGGCCTTACTTCTCACTCTCGGTCCCCTTTTGCCGTTATACCTCACTGTTTTTCTACGTACACTAAGTGAGTACGCAAACGCTTTGCCCGGGCTGCTTCAATGCGCTCTGGCTCTCGTTTTATTTCTTTCAGCCATATTACAGCCTAACTTTTCTCTTTCTCTCTCTCTCTCTCTCTCTCTCTCTTGCAGTTCTCGGTTTTGTATTACGTCGAGGATTACACGGTCCTCAACGATCTATTACGAGCTTATGGTATAGTGAGATGTGTACACCTAGCACGTGAATCCGGCGAAATTTAACGTCAAAGAATGAAATTAGACAGGGTCTCCGGATACCAACGATTCACGGAATACTCGCGTTTATTTTTTAAATCTTTTTTTTTCCGACTCCATTTCATTTAATGACCCAAAAATTCGTGGTCTAAGAAAAATGGCGATGTTTTTTGAGGGCTTAATTGTTCGAGGCTCATTCAATGTCGCTATGATTCTCATGTTTGTACAAGATGTCTGCTCCTATCGCAATTATCTACTGATCATCGGTGAAAGCCGATCGTATGCTTATTCATGAATGAATCCGTCATGGCAAAGTTACACATTCCTGACGATCCTTTACTTCCTAGACCCCATTATAACTGGAACCGAGCCATTGGTGATGTACAACATCGAATTCCTCAATTGTATTTTGGAAAGATTCTATTTCGTATGTATACTTCGTATTCAGTACGATTGTTTTTTTTTTTATTATTAATTCGTTTCTAGGAAAATTAAAAAAAAAAACATGTCGAGGGTAGAGAGTAAAGTATGATGAATAGAAAAAAAAAAATACTGATGACGATAGGCATGAGGATATCTTTAGGAATGAAGATATTGGAAAACGAAAAACAGTCGCACTAGGACCTGATCATGTAATTTGCTTGGTATCAAAAACATGAAATTGTGAAAGTTTAAAGATTTCGAGTCGGCTTATCACATTCTATTATGCCTTAAAATCACTCGTATAAATGAGAATAAATTATTTCTTTTGAGTATGAGATCCAATATGTCGAAGCTATCAAGTCGAACAGGAATTTTTACCTTTCCTGTGTCTCCGCATACTTACCTTTTTTCGTTCACCAGTTGCCTGAAAGTATAAATATTATTTTTCATCGCAAGATAATACTTGCGCGTTGCTTATTTATTTTATCATTGAAGGTGAAGTAATTGAATTATTCCATGTCAGGATTCAACACGTATATTTTTTTTTATCATTCCATTGAAAAATAATGCCGTACATCGTTTATAGGAAATAATAGAATCTGCACAAATTAACTTACCCGGCGCACCACTATTATTCGCTATTTTATGAGGTATTTACAGTTATTTTTTCCCTCTTATTTTATTTTTTTTCGTTTATTGCAGACAGCAATTATAAGTATCATGTGAGTTTCAGTGGGTTTTTGTAGACCAAGGGAGAGTATAATCGATGAGGGTTGCGGTATCTTTATCTAGGAATGGTTCGGAGGAAATTGACGGTGAGAATATGTGTGTGTGTGTGTGTGTGTGTGTGTGTGTGTGTGTGTGTGTGTGTGTGTATAGTCTGTAGAGAATTTAGGGGTTTGCTTGAACGAGGAAAAAAAAAAACAGAGAGAAAAAATTCGATCTTCGATCTCTCGGATACAGGAGTTTTCTCAAATTTTCTATCGCCGGGTTCTTCAGTCGCCCGAAATTTCGAGTGAAAAAAAAAATCGACGAAAAATAAATCATCAATTGCGCTCGTATTGTACAGCGAGAGACAGCGAAATAAGTGTGTGCAGCACTAGCCTACCCTGTTCCTCCAATAATTAAAAAAAAAAACATTCAGGATTTTTTTTTTTTTTTCAATAGCGTAGTAGTAGCTATACTTATACTAGTTAATGGAGTATTTTTGTTTTTGCTTATTCTTTCGCAAGTTTGAGATTTGAAGACCACGATCCGATAAATGTATGTGTATAATTCAGCAGATCGTGAAACAACGCATTAAGTATTAGCAGTCTCATTAGCGATTCTCGTAATTTTTTTTTCTCCTCATTTGTTCGTGTATATACGTACTATATGTATATTAATTAGTTTACACTGTTATTCGTAGAAGATAAGTCTTTCGTGTTATTATCACTATTATTATTATTATGTATATTGTTATTTCTATTATTATCATCATCCATAACAGGCAGTTTGACGCAGAGTTAGGTGACTCTCGGTACTTGGAAAAAAGCATTCTTTGCTTATTTTGTCCATAATTCGTTCATTTTAAATTATTTTATACCGACCTACAGTATTTTTAACTCTACAAGTTAATTCTATTATATTTCCAGTGAATAGTATGAAAAAAGCCATAGACAAATTAATGCTACGAGGAACGATCTCTAATTTTTCCGCATTACGTTTGTTGTGCAATGAAAAAGAAACATAATCTACTGAATTATGGAGCAAAGTGTAAACTTATCGAGCTGCAAATACCGTAGGTAAGTTGTATCAAATAATTTCTAATTAATGAATCATAAGAGACGGCAAAGTTTTTTCCAAAGTAGCGAGAAGAGGCCATCATTGATTTGACAAGGGGGTTGATTGTGGCTTTAGCACCAATCGTCCTGCACCGATCGACATGGACGTAAAAAAGACTCAAAAAGTTACGGGGCAGTGCGAGGACAGTACGGCCATGCATATATGTGGGTATGTATAATTTGTATAATTACAGGATTGTTTTTTTTCCCCCCAAGAGAGCATGAGTAGTTGAAAGTTCTCGTAGTATGAAACATGCGACATCTAAACATTGAGCTGTAGAACAAAGTTTTTTTGTTTGTTATTTTATATATATATATATATATATTTTTTTTTTTTCCATTTAATATTCTTCATACTTTCTCGCGGTGTCACAGATTTTTGTTTTTTTCTTCATCTTTGCCAGTGCGCGTATGAATACGTAATGTTTCCTCAAGGCTGCTTGGGATTTTTGTTCATCGGCAGTGTTTTTTTTTTTTTTCTTCAGAAATCTCGTAATGACTTTCATCAATGTATCTTATACGAGAATAGCTATATATATTGAGTATGGTACTAGTGAATTGCTATTTATGAATAGTTTACGTGTTATCATATACGTGTGGTCCGCGTACTGTCCATTTACACAATCGTCATGTGTGCTCACCGAAGGTCAGACGCGACAATGGGATTGCACGCTGTCATTCTTTCATTTCTCTCTATCTCTCTCTCTCACTCTTTCTTTCTCTTATTTTTTTTTTTCTCTATCTGTCTTTGAGAGCTTTGCCATTGCAAAATGTTATAGTCTTACAATGTTCATTCTGCTTGCAAATATCCGAAGGATTTCGCAATTGAGGACAGAGAGAGAGAGAGAGAGAGAGTGAGAGAGAGAGAGAGAGAGAGAGAGGGATACCAACTGCGATTGCTCTCAGAGAGTAGCTCCCATCGTGAATGCTCGTCTCAAGAAATATTTACGCGAGTCAAGTGCAATCTAATTCTGCATCTGCCATTCGCTCTGTCGACAAAAATCAATGAAACCGTATCCCACCACCATTTTGTTTCATCTTTCCTCAATCCCGGCTGCTTTTGATTTTCTCGTGAATTACCTGTTATAAAAATTTGTTTACTCTACCTCCGAGCACATACATTAAGTGCATATAGTTGACCCGATTCGAAAAACAAGATTCGTTATGCATCCGCGCTGTTCTCAGTGCTTACCGGTTTTGTTATATATGAGTGTAATAAAAAAAAAAAGTCACAACCAGGATCACTAGGATCGAAATAGGCAAATTATTATTCAACTATATAAGCTTTGAACTGTAAGTTTTTTTTTTTCAGAACGACCAACAAAACGTGGAAAGAAGAATTATCGTTATCCTAATTATTCTGCTCATATCGAAAAAATGTTAAACTGTAAATTCGTCATTGATCAAGATTTAGCTAGACCGAGAACCGTAATTGCTTCAAACTTGCTGGAAGCTTAAAACGCTTTGCACCGAAGTGAGAATGGGTTGCGGCCTTTCAGGCGCCTAGCAGCAACGTGAACGGCGGAGTACATAAAAACCTTCGATAGGCTTCAACAGCTAATTGTCATTTGAAAAATTCAAAAAAAAAAAAAATCATTTCTCACAGAGGAAGCTATCGCAGTTTTTGCCGCAAACTACTGAATGCTCATCGACAGTCCATGACCAATAAATATTTCATCAATATTCGTTGTCCATAGTCATAAAAAAACGCAATCTTGTCGAAAAAAGCTTCTTTGATATTTTTTTTTTTAATTTCTGTACAAGAGGCTATCTTTAATATTCCATTTTCTCAAATCCATTTTTAAAAAGTCCAAGTCCGACATGAAGCAATGATATTTTCTGCAGTACAAAAGTATTCGAGAGCGTCATAACAAGTATATCGAAAGATCGCGATTTTAAAGAAATGAAAAAAAAACTGGATAAATGGACAGTATAAACGGGACCTTCAATTCCAGCACGTTTTTGATTATACATCAGACTTTTTCTTATGATTTGATTGAACAGCGTCACCGGATAATTTCACGCAAGATAGATCACTTAAATTCCATGCTTACTTACCCATGTGGATATCGTTGCGTTACGCTCTTTTGTTTACGATAAATTCTTGGGTCATGTTGGATTTGCATATCGCATCAATGCGAGGTATCTATTCCTTATATGTATACATATATTAGGGTGTGCGGAAAAAAAACAATTTTTTTTTTTTCGGTTGCATCCACCAAAAAAAGTTGAAGTAAGGTAAAAAAAGAAGAATCCTAAAACGGGAGGTAAAAAAAAAAAAAATTATTTCGAACGGCGCATTGCATTTGAATATTTTCCATAAGAATAACACAGGAAAATATTGGGATTTCTGAATGTGGTAGTGCAACTCGTCAGAAAAAAATTACACAAAGATGTCATTAACATATTCTCATGGAAAATCGAATTCCCTACGAAAAAAGTTCTTACGAAAAATTAGCTCGGAACAACCGTTCGAGTGGAATATAACGCGAATGAATATAGTGGAAATAACGCTGTCTGAAATTGAATTGATAGGAAAAAAAAATAATTCAAAAGGCTGTAAAAATCGAATTTTTCGCTTTACGAAAAAACTTTTTGGGGGTTTTTTGTAGAGAATGTTCTGCTCTAACATACTTTCATGAAATTGTTCTCAAAATATTTCTCTTATACAAAAAAAAATCAAGTACAACAAGAAATATAAAAGAAACGACGTTCATCATTGATCGTGTTTAGAAAAGCTTTATTCAATGAATTTGGTTTAATAAGATAGAATAGGTTTTTTTTTACATTATAATCCTTAATAATCATCGTTTCTTTTTTTAAGAGTCTGTTTGTTGCAATTAGGATATTTCTATCGATAATTTTGCACTATGCCCAATAAATATCGTAGCTGCTCTTCGTTTTTTGTTAATGAACCGTTGTATGCTTCTATCAAAGCGACGTTGTCAGAGCAGAACATTCTCTACAAAAAAAACCCCGAAAAGTTTTTTCGTAAAGCGAAAAATTCGATTTTTACAGCCTTTTGAATTATTTTTTTTTCCTATCAATTCAATTTTAGACAGCGTTATTTCCACTATGTTCATTCGCGTTATATTCCACTCGAACGGTTGTTCCGAGCTAATTTTTCGTAAGAACTTTTCTTGTAGGGAATTCGATTCTCCATGAGAATATGTTAATGATATCTTTGTGTGATTTTTTTCCGACGAGTTGCACTACCACATTCAGAAATCCCAATATTTTCCTGTGTTATTCTTATGGAAAATATTCAAATGCAATGCGCCGTTCGAAATAATTTTTTTTTTACCTCCCGTTTTAGGATTCTTCTTTTTTTACCTTACTTCAACTTTTTTTCGTGGATGCAACCGAAAAAAAAAATTGTTTTTTTTCCGCACACCCTAATATATATATATATATATATATATATATATATATATATATATATATATATATATATATATATGTATCTATAGGCATTCCTTTCCATATAGAATCGGTGAAAAAGTGAGCGTATGTATAAATCCACGGGTCTTATCAATATTCCAATCGCGCTTCTGAGCTTCAATCCTTTACCCACGGGATATTCTCGAATTTCATCCCTGGTTTTAAGGAAAGAGACGCGAGAACGAGAACGTTCTTACCATATACCATGTACCACATTTACCAAACTCTCGAACACGATTCTCGTCTTCGTCTTTGGTTCTCCATTCCCCTTTCTTCTGCTTTTTTTTCACGCTTTTATCCTTTCTCCACTCTTTCTCACTTTTTGGACCCCCAACGCGCCACATTCAAGACGCAATTTACAACCCTCATCCCCGTACAAGCCGCACACCGGCGCTCGGACCATCACGCGGACCCCCCGCAGCTCCCATTGTGGCAAATCGACTTGAATAAAAAAAAATCACCGATTTCCACTCTCCTGGCGTCGCAGCCATTCGCTGCGTATCTTCGCGAATAGAAGAGGATATAATAGGACGGAGCTAAAGAGTTTTCTTCGTATCGCTTGGCTGTATATGAGCGCGTTCAACGACAAATGTCTCTTTCTCGGGCGCGCGATTTATATAGGAAAGAGGGTTGACGTGTGCGCGGTAGAGCAATTTTCCGGATAAAAGATTTACGCGCGATAAAACGATGCACCGTCGTATTACCGGTAAGTATTTTTTTTTTTTTTTTTTTGCTCCTGGTTATGCGGGAAGGAAACGACAAAGAGAAGCGGGTCTGATGGGAAAACAAGTTCGTGAAAGCCTCTCGTATACTCGAGAATCTTCGGGAATTTTTCGATTCACTCGGATGCGGAAGTTCTTCAAAGTTCCCAACGGATTTTCCCTTACCTTGCGGGTTTATTCGGCTATTCGTTTCATTTTTTATTTTTTTTTTTTTGCAAAATGCATCTTCAGATAAAGCCACCCAGGGCATCGTGAAATTCCTGGAGATAAGCGAGTAGCTGTGGCATCGTTGGACGATCGCGCGACAGGCCGAGCCAGCAAACCGCCATAACGGCGAAAAGCTCGTCCGGACATGGTCTCGGCTGGGCCAGACGATAACCGTCACGGAGACACGCCATCATCTCGAATGGATCAACCTCGACGTATGGCTGCTGTCCCATTGTCACCAATTCCCAAAGGAATACACCAAAGGCCCACTTAAAACGATAATCAATCGACACCGTCGATCTTAGATTGACGCTGTGTCTCCGTTGTGTTTTTGAAAAATTTCATGAAAGGCACATGTATTTTGGATAATTTCCACGTATATTTGAAACATCCTCGATCGAAAATCTATACTTAATTCATGGTTGGGGTTTATTTCTGCTGGAAAAAGTTAAGTATTTTCACGCATACATTGTTTTTCAAACGGCTAGCATTGTCAGAAAGAAGGTTTCATTGATATGCATCGAATTTCAAAAAAAATCACAAGCTTGAGATTATTGAAATATCTTTAATGTCGGCAAGAATGTTTTTTTTTTTAAAGCTTTGGACAAATCATCCAAACATCCCAAAAAAAACTTGATCGCTAGAATTGGATTTAAAGTAGTTCGGCCGTCGTATGACTGTAGTCAAGTTGGCAACTCATTTATATCGATTAAATTTACGTCTAAATTATTAGTAAAATTAATGAACACTTACATTGATAATATTTTTATCACATAAATGTCATGAAATGCTTTAAAAATATCGTCAAAGATAAAGTTTATACTTTAACTTGACTAGTTAAGTGATTGAGTCCGCCATGATTGTCCAATGTTCGGGTAAAGTCGGCTCGCTGCCCCTCTCTCCCCTCCGCCCCCCGTGCCAGTGCCGGTGACATATTACACATAACCTAGCTGCGACATTTGTATAACGCGAAAGAAAATTTATGAAGTAATGGCACCGAGAAAAAGAAATGTTCAGTTCGTTAAAAAAAGCGAAGCTATTCGACGAATTAAAGCGCGTGAGTTAATCTCAAAAATAAATTTAAAAAAATCTACAAAACTCGACCAAAAAGTGAAAATAAACGTAAACAACACTGGTCGAAGAATTGTGGATACAGCTTTTTATGGTTAAAAAATTGATGATTCAAAAGATTATACATGAAAATTCATTGGTAAAATTTAGTTTATTCGTGATAAAACAAAATAAATGTTATTCACTTTTAAAGTTTCTCGAGAATTTAAAATTCCCGCGATTACCGACTCTGCCCGAAGCTTCAATCAGCTGTTCCAGCAGTGCAACGTAAATGTCTGCCATCCGCTTCCGACACGTCGAAAACAAAAGTTCTTTTATGTTTTCTTTTTGAAAAGCACCGTAAGGTCATGTTTTTTTGAAATAAACAGAATCTGCGATAAATTTCCTTTATGGTGGAAACTTTTCTGAGGCTCAACCACCGATTACTTTTTTTACAATTAACATTATTGTGAGTTTTTCCATAAGGTACTGTGTTAAAAATCAAAATTAAAAAATGAAATAATTCAAAATTTTGCCCCGCAAGAGCCCCCCAAAAGGTGCTTATTGTAATCAGGGGACTTTTAACTGTTATTCACCGCAAAAATTGATGGACATTTACCGTACTTGCTCAAACAGCCGAACTACTTTAATTGTAGCCGTATTTGACTCGCGCTCGCCTTCGAACGATTCGTTCAACGGACAATGAAACGAGTTAGTCGATGGATATAAAAGCAACCAGAACTCTTTCTGATTTATGGCTTGAGAGCTGTTGATAGTCGGGAAAATTCTAACGAAAAGTATAAAAAATTGATCTTACCACGTCGGTAGATGTGTTGTACTGATTGTGCTGAAGGCTTTCCAGGGCCATCCATCGAATCGGACGATTCTCATTATCGCCAAGACAATGATAGTCCTGAGGAAAGATGTCCCTCGCCAATGCAGCATCGGCGAGTCTTACCCGAAGGCTGTTCGGCTCAATGAGACAATTTCGCGCGGCCACGTCCCTGCGTGATGTCATTTTTTTTTTTTTTTTTTTTTTCTTACCTCTTATCAAAATTACAAATTCTCGGGGCAGTGTCGGAGAGTGACGCGGGGCAGTTGCGAAATATTTTGAAATTTTACCTGTGCAAAAGACCCCGACCGTGTAGAAATGCCCCGGCCCGAGCGACCTGAGCGCCGATGTTTACGAGATCTCTCGTAACCGGATGATGATTACCGTCGGTAAGATAGGTCTTGAGATTCAGTTCGCTGTTCGCGCTCGCGTAAGCCAGCAATGGGCACGGACTGTCGAGGCAAGCAGCGACCAGCGATGCTATGTTCGCGTGAACGAGGCCAGCGAATTGCGAGCCCTCGACCACGAGAAGCGAAGCCTGATACGCTGACGCGACTTCTGTGAATTTTTTTTTTTTTTTTTTTTTTTTTTTTTTTTTCATTGTTCGCGACACGTGATTATATTAGTTACTTATATGAGATTCATCGGCAACGCAGATCGTTGATCATTCGATCGAAGATCTATATTTATCGTTAAACGCGATCTGTCGCGCCTCAAGCCGATACGAGATTTTTCTGCATTACCCAAAGCCAATGAGGTCGCATTCGATATACATTCGAGTTTGATCGCAAGGAAAATTTCATCGAAACATTTTTCACTTCGCTAACGAAAAGTCCTGTCTCACCTGTTACCGTTTTAATGATGACCTCTTGCTCTCTTCCGGCAATGTTCAACGCTCCTTTGTATACTCTACCAAAAGTTCCCTCCTGAAGTAGACTTCTGCAGTATAGTGCCGATCTCGTGACGGCAAGTGCTCTGGCTTTGTCGCAAGGATCGGTCGTCTGCAAGTACAAATATATTACGATCGATGTGAAACTTTATTATGGAAAACTGCGGGTACATTTTTTTTTTCAACTTATCCGGAAGGAACCCTCAGTTGTACGACGGCCATTTCAATTATACCGAGAAATGTCTTCATTACATGCCTGAATAAGTAACTCGGAGGGGGGAATAAAAAAAAAATGCGAAGTTACGTTTCCGCCACCGTGTTTCAGCGAGAGACCCTCGATGAGGGGGTGTCCTCAGAAGCAGCACGAAGAAACGAATCTTTCCCTTTTACTCTTGCTCTTGCCTCATCCCTGCTTGTTATTATCAGTGTACCGGAAAAATCCATAATAACGTTATCATCGCAATACTTAAGAGACTCACGAGTTTCGTAAGAGAAAGAGAAAGAGAGAGAGAGAGAGAGAGTGAGAGAGAAATAGGTCCGGATACTCTGGTTCTTGCTTCTCTCGGGTTTCGTTTGCTTCTCCCTTTTTCGTCACGTGGGGTTGGTTCATAGCCCTGGGCAGCCATCACAAAGAGAGATGACGATAAACCGTGAGGGAAGCTCGTCCCTTCTTCTCTCTTTCTCTCTCTCTCTCTCTCTCTCTCTTTTCACTCGCCGAGCACTCCATCCTCTCGTACTCCGGATATCAATCCCTCTTTGTTCGCGGATGAATCCCCCAATGGCCCTCGCAGCGTTTCTCTCCCAAGCATGACGCATCCCTCTCGCAGACCTGGCCATTCATTAATTTCAATTTTCCAGAGTTTTGCCTTCGGCCGTGGCTGCGTCCAACCACCCGCCGGGTCTCTCACCGTCGCTAACACTGATACACTAATACCTGATATACGCGGACGAACGAGCATTATATACAAAGGGATATCGGTTCACGGTTGCGGAGGATAAAAAAAACTCGTTTCTCCTCGGGGTCTCGTGGCCCTTTGAAAAAATAAAACTACGCAAATATCAGGACACCGAAGCGCATTAGCGTATGACTTTTCTCTCTCTCTCTCTCTCTCTCTCTCTCTCTCTCTCTCTCTCTCTCTCTCTCTCTCTCTCTCTCTTTCTCTCTCTCCGTTTATCTGTTTGGGCATGAATAACAGTGGAAAAAGATAGAAACGTGAAACGGTACATGAAGTAGCGGGATCGTTTTTGCAGATATATTGGAATTTAAAAACGGGAAAAAGGGGACAGCGGATCAAATATTAATTTAAAAACGCAGAGAGGGCTTTTTCAACCCTGCTTCGTCATGATACCAAGGGCATTCGTGCGTGCATGTAGATTGCCTGATCGGTTGTTCAATTAACGTTTCGATTAGTCTTATGGAAATGTTCCAATCAAGAGATAACGAGCTTTTCATTTCATAATCTAGCCCCCTTTATTTTCGAACAAAGGTCCCGCAAACATTTTTTTTTATTGATTTTCGTTTTCAATTCTACGTTAGGGTAAATACGAGTGTGTCCTCGAAAGAGTTCGCACTCGATATTTCCCTCAATCCGAGAACGAACGAACCGCGAGAGTGGCAATGAGTGCGCGGACCATTATTGGAATCGGAAATTATCTCCGTACAGCCTCTCGTGCACAATCCCAATATATGCTCGCGCTTGTTGCACACGATTGTGCGTAATACATTGGGCACTCGATAGGTATAACTGCGTTTGCCATATATGCTCTCTTCGTACAACGTAAAATGCAAATACCCTAATTCAACACGGCTTATCGCTGAGTGGCAGTCTGTAATTATTAGAGGTACCCTCGTTGCAGACATACATGTGCAAGCGGATATAAACGCTTTATGTATGGGTCGTTCGATGCTTCCCGCGCGTTTTAACGTTAATGGATTGTGATGGTATATACGAAGCCGAGGATTGGTGCGGCGTGAGACACAATTAGAGCCTCATCTGCTTGGAAATAAATTCACCTTGATTATTCCGCTGCTATTGCACAAGGGATACAATTTTTTTTTTTCTCACCGGTCTGAAACCTTGTTCGTGAAATTATACACGCATGATGATGCACTAATAATCTGCAAATAACGTGGCCGGAAATATATATCATCGATCTGAACCAACGAATGGTTTAATTAAAAGAATATATACATTCGGCCGACTTGGTACACAGTCGGGGTTTATTAACGAGAATTTTCGATCGTCGATATTATCGATAATCATCCAGCGAAACGACTGAACTGCGCCAACACCACGGGAGTGAGGGGGGGGGGGGTGGGGGTGGAAATTTAGCTCACGAGATTAAGAGACGTCAGTCATCATTTGTATACGGCCACAGTTCGTAATTCATCGAAAGTTAACAAGCCCTCGTTTGTGTGCTAATAAAACATTCATGGACGCTGCGTCGACGGGAATTTTCGATCAATCGCATGAATCATTTCGAAGTGATGTAACGAGCGGCAGGGTCAATAAATTCGAATGCTAAATTAAAGGGGATCGAGAGAATGGAAGATTTCAATATTGAAGAACAAACAAATTTTCTGAAACGGCAAACATTACGCACCCGCGCTCATATTTTGCTTCGTTCGTCGTAAAAAAAAAAAATATAAAAAGGGCAAAACTCACTCTGAAACGTTAGAAGGGGGACGAGAGTAACGCGAGAGATACGAGTTCGTACAGTGAGTTTTGCTACACGCGATCTCAAGCATATCGTATTACACGGACTCCTTATGCGTGTAAGATGCCGTCAGGGGTTGTCGTTTCGGATGAATGGGAGCTTATAAGAGAGAAGGAGCGATAGAGGGAGAGAAAGGCAGAGGAAAAGGAAGGAAAAGACAGGCAGAGCAAAAAAAAGAGAGAGAGAGAGAGAGATAGAGTGCGGAAGGGTACATATTATAAAATATGTATGCAGGCCTAGAAAAGTGGAAAGAGCAGAGTAGAGAAAATGGAATAACATGAGAGTGAAATGATGGCAAGCGATGAACGCACAGTGCGCAAGGTGTACCGGTCGAACATTCCGAGCAGAGGGTAGGAAAAAAAAATTGTTGGAGGGTGAGTTTTTTTTTGGTAGGCTCGATTATACACACAAGAGAACCAGAGAGTGGGACGCTCGTCGCGAGAGGGCGCTGTATATAGCTTTTGAGACGGCGTCTCTGCCAACCGTCTATTGTATAGGGTGGAATGGGACATTGAAGGTTGAGGCGTACGCGTATACCCGGTAAATTGATCCAAGATCAAAGCCGAAACAATCACAGGACCCACTTCCAAGCACCCTTGCTGGCGCTCACCCCTCAACCTCTCTTTGCCTCTGTCTCTCCTCTATCTCCCTCTCTTCCGTTTCTCTCTCTCTCTCTCTCTTTACTCCCTGGTACTCCAAGATGGGTTTCTCGCAAGCTCTCCCATTTGTATCGTCATATATAGCGCTTTCCCTTTCTCCCCAGAAGCTCGTCGAGCATCATCGGCCTTCCTTTACCTTGTCCTCTCTCTCTCTCTCTCTCTCTTTCTCTGTCTCAGCTTCTCTTGTCTTGATGCTTTCAGACCCGTTCCCTCGACGACCCAACAGGAGGGTTCGCTCGGGAAGAGAGGTAACCGCGTGTGTAACTTACCATCTATCCACAGCCTTCTCCTTCTATACCTTCTTCCTCTCTCTCTCTCTCTCATCCACTATTCCGCTCCTATACAGTTGTGGCCCTACGACGCACCATCGAAGCTCGCTTGCCGCCAGCAAACTCGAGATCCACTCCATCCAACTCCACCATACCCTCGGAAATACCAGGCGATCAGATACAGATGCAATATTATCCGATATGCGTATGCATATCTCTGTATGTCGTTTTTACTCGAATTCTCACCGGTGGAATGAATATAAAAACTGCCTATCCTGCCTTTGTCGATTACAAGACAAATTGCTAGTATTCTCTAGTGCATTACCTACCATATGTTCCAAGCCAATTTCCATATATAATGAGCAAATATCACGAAGCTCACAGACAGATTCGCGAAAAGATTGAGAGCAAAATTGAAGAAAAATTGACTTTAACTGGCTTACGAAGTCGTGAGAATAAATGCGAGTCTTTGCTTCTGGTTTTTCGAGATATGATGTGGGTGGTCCTTTGGTTTGCAATCGCTGCAGAGAGAGCGAGCAAGAATGCTAGAGAGAATGAACAGTTCGAGAGAAGCCGAGAGGTAAAAAGGCTTCCAAAGTCAAGGAGGCGAGAGGAGGGTTGAAATAGCTGAATAAAAGGCTGAAGGGGTAGTAGATGACTTGTATACATATATCGATAGTTAAATTCCATAGGGACGTATAAGCTACGCGTATACATAACGGATACGCCCTTTTGGCATTAGTCCATCGATATACATGTAGTTAACAAATTCTGCTGGTCAAGGCCCGAAAGAGCCTCGGCCTCACCAAGCCAAAGAGTTTTGGCGAAAGGAAAAAGTTTGTTCGCGAAAAGCGCGGATCGCTCGACCGCAAACTCGATAAAGTTTGAGCTTTACACCAGAGCGAGGCAGCAACGGCGCGGTGTATGGAGCACGGCCAGTCAGCCATGCAAGTTATCCTATATATATACCATTCCCAATATACTTTCCCTCGACTTCTGCATCGGGTAAAGGGTGGTTTTCTGGAAGCAACCATACGAGGAAGCGAGAGTAGAGTTCTCGTCTCGCACGGTTTACGCTTCCGGTTTGGTACATCGGAGAGACTTGAAAAAACAAGGAAAGAGCATACAATCTAAAAGAAACGCGAAGGACACAACATGTGTAGAAAGATGAGAAAGAGAAAAAATAAAAGTGAGGAGGAATGAAAGGAGATAGGAAAAGTGAGCGAGGAAGATATAGGTATACAGGGTGTCCAATAGGAATGTGTGAAAACTAATCGAATCTCCCCTCCCTCTCTAACATTGTAAGGAACCCTGCGTTTCAGAAATTTGTACCTGAGACCTGTCAGTTATATTCTAGCTGTGGTAGAAAGCGGACAGTCTTCTTAAAAATGAGTGAGCTAACTATCGAAGAAAAAGTTATTCCTTTAAAAAGTACATCCTGTAAAAGTATCCGTATGGGCAGCTGTCTCAATAAAAAGGATCTACCTGCATTTCTTTGAATCTACTGTTACCGGACAGAGATATAAAGAGATGTTGGAGACACAATACTTTCCCTATGCAAAGAAAAAACATCTCGTTAAGAATTATTACTTTATGCAAGACAGAGCAGCACCTCATCGAACACAAGAAGTTTTCAAAACCATCAATAAAGTTTATGGTGATCGAGTTATCGGCCTTGGATATCCTTGATTTACACGAACAGGGATGGAATGGCCCCCTTATTCACCCGATCTCAATCCTTGTGATTATTTTTTGTGGGGTTATATTAAAGATCACTGTTATGAAAACAACCCAAAAACTGTAGATGATTTGGTCAAAGGAATAAGGAAGACTGTCGATGGCATTTCAAATGAAACTATAGAACACGTTTTTAATAGTTTTAAAAAGCGATTAGAGTACTGTGGTGATTCAAATGGCTCACATTTTGAAAATATTTATCATTGATTTTGACATTTTTTTTAGTATTTGCTTAAATATATAATTTTTTCTATGGAAACATCGTTTTTTTGTAATAAATTGACATAAAATAAAAATGACAACTCTCTTCTATTAAAAAAAAATTCCACTGATCTGGTTCCTTTATTTATTGCAAAATACCAATTTATTAGTTTTCACACCTTCCTATTGGACACCCTGTATACAGTATAAAAGCTAGATAGGAATAAACGCGAAGTGTGCTGTGCGAGCTCCTATCTTCGTCGTTTTATTCCTCCTAGTCGCTCGTTCCCCCTCGTCGAAGTTGAATTGCTCGGTTACGATGAAATCGGATTTACCGAGACACAGCGAGTGTCTCTCTTTTCTCTCTTTTCTTAGCCCCTCTGCTGTCTCTGTACTACACTCGCAAATGCATGGTACGTAACATAGACATACAGGACACATGCCACCATAGTAGGAAGTTCAGTTCTTCGTGTGCCTGAGGCTTCTATGCCTCGATTCGCTTCCTGTTTCTCTTCGTCAATCTTTCTCCTTCTCTCTTGCATTTCACGCTCGCTTCAACGACAGATAACGTCTTTGAGTCAGTGATTTCAATAGGCCCGAACCAGAGAAACACACAATGCCGATGAAAAGCATGAGTAAGCAAGCGTATACGCTGCACATCGAGGTGTTACAACTCTACTATAGTTTGCAAGGCCTTGAGTATGGAGTATACAACTGACATGGGGAGGCCATCACAGCCCTTGCCATCAGCGCACAGGGCATACAACGTAGTGTCTGGCTTACTCTCCGGTGGAACATTTCTCAGGTATACAGTCTAGCTCCTATGTAATTACGGAAGAGTTGGTGGAAATTTGGATCACCATTTCAGCTTCGGTAGGTTCATAGTCAAATAAATTATAGTAAACTCAGTGTTACCGAGTTCACAGGGACAGACAGTGATTTGAACCGGCTATCTTTCTACTGGTAGATGCAATATATTCGGTAAAATGACCCAGAGCCTTGCATTCAGTAAAAAAAAAAAAAATAGTTCGGTGAGTGGACAATAAGACCTCAAAAACTTGATAACCAATCAAAACTTATTTTCCTGTTGTTGCATCCAAATGACCTTTCACTGGCTGCGCATTACAAAGAAGGCAGACACATGCCGGGGAATACATCTCAGATTCTAAGAAAAGCGAGTGGTTCAGATTTTCCGCCTGGCCCATAATTGCACCAACTCCTGTACATGTACACCGACAGTAACATCATCACGCTGGTGCTCTTGTCACACTCCCTGAGGTCCCTTTCCCCATTTTCCGGGCAGTCACCAAGAAGCGTTTGTCTCTGATGCTGCCACAACTGCACACCCACTCACGTGTAGCAATTTACACGTATAGTACCCAAGAATTCAACACGGTGAAGTCGACCGACTCGCAACAGTTAATGCTACGGAGTTTCTCGCAGATGTTTTTGTTGGAAAGGTCAACTTCATATTGTGCTCTGCTCATACATAATGCGTGTATCTATATATATGTATATACGTATTGTAGATAGAAACGTCGCCTAGACCGGCGTCTCGGGGTTTCCGGGAACTTGCATTTGCATCTCTCACCGCGGCAAAACCCCCGAGACTCCCTCGACGCCCTTTGCGATATACCTTAACTGTGCTGCTGTATTCCAGCCGAGTTTCCACACTGCTATCCCCCTTGCTCACTTTTGTTTCACGATCTTGCTGACCGTCATGCAAACACGCACACACCGCACACACCGTGTGTGTGGTGCTCTTTTACCAGTGATATTCGTCGCCTTATCTTCACTCCCGGAGCTTTTTCTCTGAAACGTGCTCTGCTCGACTCTTGGTCGTGCAATTCAAGCTTCAAAAGGCACATGAATACCCTCGGCGAGAATAAATGGCAATATATTTTTATGAACGCAGTGAGAGGGCTAGAAAAGCACAAGGAGCCTGTGGGTCAGGATTTTGTGCAATGCTAGAAGAAGGAAAGAAAAAACAACTTGCGCGGTACTTGGAGTGTAAGGTATCGCGAGAGGCTCTACTTGAGATTGTAATTTCGATGAGATTGTCCGGAACTGCAAGTATCGTGAGCTTTCGTTTTCGTCGCTTCGCGAACCGCCCCGAGAAATGTAATTAGTTTACGGGATTTCTTGAGTACCGCACTTGCAACTGATGGTTCTCAAAAGTGGTTGATAACGAGAGATTTAAACGTGCTTGGGGTGTCTCTGAAAGTGGATTCGATGCGTTGGAAAAAAAAGTAAAAAAAAAAAAACACGAAAAGAGAACATGGGGTAGGAAAACAACCCAAGCGGAAATAATACGGGTCAGATGTAACCCCTCGTTCTCACATGATCCATGAATCTTATTTGGGTTGAGATTACTCGTTAACTTTATTCCGCAAGCTTATGAGGAGAATTCTCGCTTCAGACAAGTAAATTTCTTTGTCCCAAAAAGTAAATTATCATGTTACTCACGTGACTGAGTTGAGTTACGTTACTGGCGGCATAATAACTCGCTCTCGATCCGCAAGGTCTCGAGTACAACGGTTCGAGATCCGCTATAGTTGCGTAACTTCCGGAATTCGCGCTTCCTGGCCTCTGGTCGACCCTGACCAGCACCGAGCTTCCGGTCAGTCCACCCGTACCCGCTGCCGAGTAACTGCAACAAGGTAGCGTCTTCCTGTAAGCACGAGAAAACTTTACGCTCGCGACTTTGTTTTTCTTCGTCAAAGTTTCGAGGATACGTGAAAATGTTTTTTTTTCTCACAACTCCAGCATCCCCATTATCATGATCGGAAATAAAAGGGATGAAAATTATTCCGAAGGGACGTGTCGTGTTCGAGAATCCCTTCGTCGATACGGGAGAGACGAGGGGTGAAAAGTTCTCTTCGAAACGTCTCGAATCCAATGGATAACATGGCGGGCTGATACCATACATTATTCTTTGGATTCGATAAGAAAGAGAAAAAGCGCTTCCCCTCCATTGCAGTAACGCACACGATATTGTGGAGCAATTTGCATATCAGCCTGAGGGCAGGAAATCGCCGGTAGTCTCTCGACCAAAAGACCTCTTTCTCTTACTCTCTCTTTCTCTGTCTTTCATTCTCTCTCTCTCTCTCTCTCTCTATCTCTCTTTCTTTCTCTCTCTCTCTCTCTCTCTATCCATTTATTACTTTATCTATATTCAGCTATCTCACTCTCACCCGACTTGGTTACGGTTACCCTCGCTTCGAGTGTCTATCGCCATTGTCCTCAAAGTAACGCCCGACAAGGGTAGAAGTACATTATGCTAAGTGAATCTTTAAAGGCATTAGCGCTACGAGGAGGGGGGTAAAGTGGATGATAATGAGAACCCTCTCGCAACGTCGCTGATCATTAAGGTCAATTGGATGACCATATAAGACCAAAAATATATATCTTCCCTTGGCTTTTTTTACCCACCGAAATCTCAATATTACAGTCACGCGCTTTTACTCTCCGCGATATATATTTTTGTTTTGTTTCAATCGAGGATTGCACGTGCAACCGAGTTACAGTGCAAACTTGTTCCCGTATCTGCGCACTATACGATACACATGAGTTACATAACTCAATTTTTCCGTTTTCGTCTCTTTTTCGCTGTCGAAATTACCGTTTTGCCCGTAGGGCAAAGCGATTTCAAAGAGCACGAGGGGCTCTTGGATCCCCAATTTCTCTTCACCATATTGAAAAAAAAAAGAGCCAATGTCGATGAGAGAGGGTGAACACTGCGGTAGGCGAGAGAGTGACTAAAATATTTCAGAGGGGCTCGCGATATCTGTTGTCGAGTATACGGGGAGCAAATAAATTCCAATCGATTCGTCATCCTGCGGTATAAGACAGGGTTCATAATCGTCGTTGATCGAAAAAAAAAAACATCAAACACTCGTCGGACTTTTTTTTTTAAGGTTTCCTTTCAAGTAACAAAAATCGTCGCAACAGTTTGTGATAGTAAAAATTGTCATACGGATAATCGTAATAAATTTTGTTGTTGTTGTTGTTGCTGTCGTTGTAATTCATTAAATCCCAAAATGAAATGTAGGAAAATCAACGAATGGGTCTCACGAAATAATTGTGTAAACTGAACCCAAACGTCAATATAAGTCAGCACATTCTCTCTCTCGTCGTGAGTATCCAACTCGAGGGCCTCGAAAAAGATAATATTTCCCGTGAGAGACAATCGTCTCGGTTTTTCGAAGCCTGGCTCTCGAGTCTTGTACTACAGGATGTTATATACTCCTGAAAGCTTATACAAGCAAGGACTGCACTCCTCGCCCCTTGTCTTCTCCATTCTCGTGTATAGAACTTAGCCCCTTTTTTTTCTTTCGCTTCTTTTTCTCTAGGCTATATTCTC
>OY751314.1:42820012-42846840 GCA_963564615.1 Rhorus exstirpatorius | reverse complement strand
TCACAGGTCCCATATACGGATCACGAAAAAAAAAAAAAAAAAACCACTTTTTCCCCCCTCACCCAAAGGATCCGTCAGGGTTCTATTCTTTATTCACGATTGATTTTCGCAAATCTCCACTCGCAAGATCGTAAAGACCACCAGATATATAACTGCGAGAAGCTTACTCCTCGCACGACACAACCTTCTGTGGCTTTTCATCCTTTCATCCTTGAGAAATATATCAGTTCAGCCGAGTGAAGCTCAAAAAAAAATATATTTCACCTCGAGCTAAATCATTATTTCTACTTTACGTGTCAAATATATCGACTGCAGTACACGATGCACAAACTTACTGAGATTCCTGAACCCGAGCTTTGCTGTTTCTTATGTACAGAGCACTCGCGACACTTCCAACAACGAGTATGAGCGCGCACGCACAAGTGGCAGCCACGTAAAGGGCTCCAGTCCCGTTGACAAGTGGTCCAGCCTCCAGTCGCACCGAGTCGTTTCTCGGTGGTGTCTGCACACCTGGAAATATAAAAGGGATGAAAAAGATACAATACAAAGTGTACAGAGACGAAATATGTTCCTTGAAAAAGTCGGCTTGGTACGAACATCATATATGATATTGTACAATCGTTTGTGTAATAATATATTACAGCCTCTACTTTTTCAGTAAGACGTTAAAGTGTTTTGAGATTTTGAGATCAATTCGCGATCCTAACATTAATTCTTCATGTTTCGTTCGTAAAAATCTCATCATTACTTTCATGATATTTTCCTCAATCTTGGTTCGACTTTCAGCAAATTCGAACTGTTTGTCGGCGTATAGTTTACCTCTAAAAAAGTTTTAGACGATTTATGTTCTATCCCAGGACGCATATATAGTTTCTGAGATTTTCGAGATTTTCCGAAGCTCATATACGTCTGGTTCTCACTTCCCGTCGAGTCAGCAGAATCCATTTGACTGTGGAATCCCTTTCTCAGCTAACCGATCGTGGTGTGACAAGGTGTTGAGAGTGTTTCTCTCGTCGTGTCTGCATGGCTGTTCGAAAGTTCGATTATACTAGTAGAAACGAGGTGGAACCAGAAGAGGGCGAGAGCTCGTGGCAATAGAGAAAACCTCAGTCACATGGGGGGGGATGGGGCACGGTTGCTCGTGCAACGAGGCGCTTTGATCGACTCTCGTCTCGCCATCGGGACGCGAATTTGTTCGCGACCGGAAAGAGAGTTCGAGAGTCCCGTTGGGAAACTCAAGAAATCCTCGTTTTATTTATTTTCTCTTCGCTTTTTTTTTTTTTTTTACCGTTAACGAGACAGTATATATAGAGTAGTGACTCTGTAGCGACTGCGGGGGTAGCGATTCTTCTCATCAGCGCGTATCTCCCTTGCCGCAGCCATTTTTTTTTTTTTTCATCTTCCATTCCCTCGCGCTTCATTCTGCCGAGTTTGCTTTGCCGAGAGAGTGCACTTGGAGTCCCTTCGCTCGGGCGGTAATAAAAACAATGACAACAACAAAAACACGAAGGTACGGAAGAGACTGATTGCAAAATGAAGCCGTTTGGGAACGCGTGATGCTGGAGTTTCGAATAAACTTACATCAGCTCTCGGCAAATAGGGACACACACAGTGATGTGGTCGGATATACGACGGTGATATAGGAAATTACAGCATGGAAGAACAAAGGATTATTTTTCATGCTGTGCAAATCGTCAGGAAAAAATTGCTGGGTTCAAGTATATATATATATATACACGCTAAATAAGAAGGAAAATGAGCCAGAGATATAAGCGTATCGAGAGATGGGAACGGAGGAACGAGTGGTATATATATGAGCACGAAGAGAACACCGGTAATTTCGCAGAGAAGTCGAGTTTGTTAGAGTTTGATGAGGCATACGAACAGCAAAGAGAAGACTCCCAAGTACAAAAAAAAAAAAAGTTAAATAAATCATCCGTGTTTCTTCGCGTTGCCTCGAAGCATCTCAAGCATGGAGCGTAAGGTGGAGGATTTGTTATTTTGTTTGTTTACACCGACTTTCCATTCGAGAGCTTCGGAGAAGAGGCCGCGACTGTACGGAGCTTCGTTGTCCGCGCAACGTATACAGTTCATTGCCCGGAAGGCTCCCATTTCTTTTTTCCTTCGCCGTTTCTTCTTCCTCTTCGGTTCACTTCGCGGTTTCGCATACGTCTTCGAGATATCCGTTTCACCGTGCAAGCCTTACCAGCACCTTGCTGCTTCTTCTGCTTGCATCAACTCGTATAAAGAGGAAATCCTCAAGAAACCAGAAAAGCCTCCTCGCTCTCTCCTGTCCCTTTAATCTTTGTTCCTTTGCTATATATATTCCATCTTCCTGCGAAACAAGTCCCCGAGCTACGAAGCACTCTCGGGCAACAAAGTTTATTCGAAACTGTGCCATCGGGCGTTACAGCATATATAGCTCCGAGAAATTCAAATATCGAAAATTCCAACCTCTATTCTCCGATGTTTCAACAGCAGGGAAGTTTCTTGGATGCGCTCACGAACTTGCGAATAATCAGTGCAGTACTGCGAGTTCATATTATACGTATATATAGCGAAAGGTTCAAATCACACTTTACGATCTGTCCTTTGTACTTTCACGAAGGAATATATATATATATCCTTTTGTCCATTCACGAAGGAACAACGTTGGACGCGTATATGGGGTTCAGGAAACGTCGTAAAGACAAGACGCGACGCGAGACGATGAAGCAGATTCGATCTTCCTCCGTTTAAATTGGACGAGAGCCTGGGAACGATGTGTGCAGCCCCGATGGCTCGTGTTTCCGGGGCCGCGCGGATCCTCGTATACGTGACCAAACTTGGCCGTCGCCGGAATTTAAAACGAGACCAGAACGTTGTATACCCCATATCGTGATCTCATCTCGTTGCTGAACACGATCGAGCGGAAAACAGCACGAGTGTTCAACACAATCTGCCGAAGTTCAGTGTTATCATTTTTCATCCAACTATCCATTACTTGATAATTCATAGAAGAACACTCGAGCGTTTGAGCTGTTTTCCGTCTTCGCGATGGTGTGAAAATACACAAGCAGTTTCGTGATATTAATGCGCCATGCGTTTTTATCGGATAATGCGAGCTTGCGAGACAGGTCTAATTCGAAACAACCATTGAAATCGATTATTTTTTTAGTCAAGTAGAGTATTGAACTTTTGCTTTAATCGACGAAATATCAAAAGAGCCCAGAGTGACCTAATACGTTCTTATACTAGACTCCTATAAATCCGTTAACTTTCCCCTATATGAAAAATCAGATTGCTATTCATTCCTCTCATTGGCAAACACGTAACCCGAGTCGAAATTTTCGAGCCGCGTTATCAACTCGCAAAACCAAGGCCTCCATCCCAAACAGTCATCGATGGTAGGAGGCTATCGGGTATCCAAAGGAGGTCACAGTGTATGCAATATCCCTATGCTGAGGCCTCCGTTGAACCCGAGGATGGCAGATAGTAGACTTTAGTCCTCGGTAGGCTACAAACTGAACCTACAAAGCCCCAAGTGGGCCTACTGCGAGCGTTCTCGCCAACCTACTGGTTCCCCTTTCGGCCTATGCAGACCCTCCGAAACCCCAAGTGGGCCTACTGCGAGCATTCTCGCCAACCTACTGGTTCCCCTTTCGGCCTATGCAGACCTTCCGAAACCCCAAATAGGCCTACTTTGAGCGTCCTCTCAAAACCTACGGGTCCCCCTTTCGGCCTATGTAGACCCTCCGAATCCCCAAGTGAGCCTACTTCCAGCGAGCTCGCAGAACCTACTGGTCCCCCTTTCAGCCTACTGTAGGCGCAAAGTAGACCCTCCGAATCCTCCATTCGGCCTATTAACGGTATATATATGTAGGAGAAAGAAATATAAATATATGCTCCCATACATACAGGTAGAAATATTTTTTAAATTTATTTTCGACGTACTAAAAATCTAATACACAGCCAAATAAACATTTTATTTGAAATCATTGGTAATCAGATCTAAAAACACGTTTATCAACTCATTGTTGAATCCACACAAAAAAATGGAACAAATGAAATTGGCTATTAAGATTCGTTTATCAACTAATTGTTGAATCCAAAATAACAAAAGAAAAAAATAAACAAAAACTTCAGTCGTATCTTCGTACAAAATTATAACTACGTCGTACTACGACGACGTCTTAAAAATCTATGCACAGCCAAATCAACATTGTATTCTAAATCATTGGTAATCGCGCGGTTATAAAAAAAACGTTCAACTCATTGTTGAATCCAAGAATATAAAAGAAATAATGGAACAAACGAAATCGGTTAAGAAAGATCGATTTATCAACTAATTGTTGAATCAAAAATAATAAAAGAAAAAAAAAACAAAAAAATTCAGTTGTATCTTTCGTACTGAATTTAATAAAGTGACGATATATTTTTATTAATTATGGAGTATTTATTTCGTCATCGAACGGATGAGTATTGATGGAGGAGATATAAAATTGGAGGCCCAAAAGCATTTTAGGGGGTCAAGGGACCGAAAGTAGGTTGAGGAGGCCCGTGTCTTGCGCATTCACTGATACTTGGGGTCGAAAGAAGGTTTAGGAGGACTAACAAGGCTACATTGGACCAAACGGAGGCCTCTTCAGGTCGAAATACGGTTCAGGAGGCCAAAGGTAGGCTACATTGGATCAAACGGAGGCCTCCTCAGAGCACTAAACTCGACAAACTAGGTTTGGTAGGCCCAACGGAGGCTGGCGGCTTGGTAACTACAAAGGAAATAGGTCTTGCGGGGCTCAGAGGAGGCCCCAGATTTCGACTCGGGAAGAATAACGAATCTGTAATTTTCATCTGGAACGTGATCGTGGCAATGAAGATCCTCATTGACCGTGCTCGCACTCTGGTTGAAACGCGACGATAGAGGGGAAAAGTCACGGAGGCGTTAAGACCGTTTCACGCTGGTATGAGGCCAAAGAGAGCGGGTTACTTCTCTCATGGATTCTCGCTTCGGGGGCTGAGTTTGGCGACCGTATAGTATATGGTACAGGGGTTTTCCGTGCGGTGACCGGTCAGCCGCGATCAAACAGTCGCTAACCGAGATTTACGCCTCCCCGGAATTAAGTCCCGCGAATCGGGGGATTAACGGTCCTGCCATGTCCATGCACGAACGAAGACCATACCCGAGATGATATTATAACTTGGTGAACCTCTCTGCAGCCGTCTCTCGTATAGTATCTCCATACTGCGTTTTACGCAATATCCCCCGAAATCTCGTTATCGTCTTTTGCCTTCTAGAATCCCTGGATAATTTTCGCTCTTCTTCGAAGGAAAATGGCGCATCGGAAAATCACAGAAGACTTTTTCGAGCTTTCATTTCGGTTTTTTTTTTTCTTTGCTCTCGTTTCTTGTTTGCCGTCAGTCTGGCCGAGCGCAAGATGGATATAATCGCGAAGACGTAAAAGTTGAGACGTTGGACTTTGGACAGAGGGCTCTCGCTCTCGACGAAGCGATGAAATGGAGGATCTCTTGATCTTCGAGTGACAGAAATTCGCCCTCTTGATCTTGATTCTCGATGGCTTCGCGAAAGTCGGAGATCCCTTTCATTAAATCCTAGCCTCGATGGCTTTTCCCCATTCGCTATATCACCGACGACGATGATGAGATTCAATTTTACTTCCGGCGGATTGCTTTTCCCTGTTCCGTCTCGCGCCTGTAACCGGATCCGCTTCTGTCAACACTATGGCCCTCAGTTTCCATCTTGAACGGTGAACGCGAGGAGCCAGGCGATACGCTGAACTGGAGGGGGATGAAGCAGCATTTTGCTCTCAAGCTAAAATAAAGTCCATTTCGTCTGAATGTCATGAGAACTGAGTAAAAGTGATGAAACGAGCTGAAGTGTCGTGTATTTTGAGCATTGAAAGAACGAATGATGCCTTTTTCCCATTAGTTTTTGACATTCCGAGTGATTCTCGGAAGAGAAACCCGTCGAGCCTCCGAGCAATGATTATGACTTATTGCCCCTCTAATGTCGCTCTGAATGAAGATAGTTGGTCGAGTAAGCTCAGCCATGACATGACGGCGAAGATATCCCAAATTAAATGACACATATTGGCAACTTTCATGGGATAATCGAATTTGGGGCCAATTATACGACTGATTAGACGAAGGTATAGTTAACAAGGTAAATCGTTGCATTGAGTTATCTGCGGGTCTGCCCGTGCCAGCAAAGTTTATCAAAGTGTTGTGTTTCCCCGTGGACTTCGGTATACTATCCTCAATATTGCAGCACTGTTATTACCACGTCTCGAGGCTCTATATTCGTGGGTAGTATGACGCTTGATACCGACACCTCTCGCACTAAATCGTTATCCGGTGATTACCTACGGCCGTATTATATTATCCTTCAAATCACCATAGATAACGTGGGTGCGTGCACACCCACTAACCCTCGATCCTGTATCACGCTTATTACACTCCTCCTGCCATACACGTTAGATTATCATATGGCTTTAATCAACCAATATCGAATTACAACGCAAAATTATGATGGCACGCTGGACCGAACAACCCCATACACTGTAAAAAATGTGGTGTTAAATTCAACACTAATTCAACACCACTCACGAATTCTATAGTGGTCCACCCCGCTCTGTGTGACCTGTTGGTGTTGATTGTCTGGTGTTAAGTATTGATAGTTGACACCAGACTGCGGTTCATCCGATTTGATACCAGGACGGATTCTACAATGGATTCTAACACTTTACAGTGTGTTATAATAACACACTTTAAGTGCGTTATTTTTGTACGCATTTGTCGTGTCAATGGAGCCAAATGAAAAACGCGGGTCAAATTGGCATAATAAATATTGTTTATTATTTATAAATTAGCAATCAGGAATGATCGATGAATGAATTTAAAACAGTTGTTCCATTATTTTTGAAAATCCTGTAAATAAAAAAAAAAAAAAATAAGTCGTTGACCGGGATTTGAACCCACTATCCTCCAATCGACGAATTCAGCACTTTCGACCCTTAAATAACCATTTAAAAAAAAAATTAAAAATTTGGAAATTATTTTTTTTCACGAGTGTTTCCGGCTTCGAAGCGCGGACGTTTTCCCGTCGGAATTAATTTTGAGCCTACCTGAGATTTTACCTGAGACCTACCTAACGACCTACCTAACGACCGACACTCTACCACCACGCTATTGATTCCTTATGAGTTTCTTGTATTTAAATGATATTAGTATACGAGTTCTCATACACCACTCGGTGTATCCTATGACTCCAAACGAATTTATGTATGATTATTTTGGGCGATTAAATTTCACACATTAAGTCGTATATTTCAGTATATGCGAAACACCGTCATGTGTGAAAAATTACCACCGAACAAGTGCAACACAAATTCGTTTCTAGCTAACACCGCCACTTAGGAGATATTCGCTCAGAACGGCGTTAACATGCCGTTAATAAATATTCCGGGATCATTCTTTAAGTCTGTATATCTCCAAAGTTGTTTGCCGAAATGAATTATAATTTTAATTGAAATAGCACTCAGTCGGTCAGTTCAACTGCGCCTTCGAAGCATATATTTACACCGGATTTAACTAATCACGACATTAGAGTGGTGTCGTATCAGAAGATAAACGGTGTACTTTCATGACAAAATTGTGCGCGATGTGGTGAAACACTGGGTTTAGTGTTAAATTTTGATGAAAAATCGCTTAACACCGATATACAGTGTACGAGGTCAACCATGATATCAGAACGGTGCTGCCGATAACACCACAGATTTTAACCACTAACACCGCACCAAATTGACACCCCTGATTTTTTACAGTGTACGTATTGCTAAATTTATAAGGATAGATAAGATTGTCCAATCTCTTTATCAAACGAAAATATTAAAAAATATCAAATTCATCTCTCACATTTATACGAGAACTCTTAAACTTCTATAAGTCTATAAAATGTACCTTTCAAGCATATTTTGTTTCTCTTGAAGATGAGAACTGTGTCATTGTATCTCGTACCAGAGGGTGCCGTCACGTTGAGTCTCAGGGTCATCGGTATTTCTGCACTGACGAGACCCGAGCACGGAAGTCTGATCCTGAATACCTGCAGGCTTATGGGAACTTCGCCCTTCGCCGACACATTGACCCGTGGACGCAAGAGGGCGATCGACTCGGCGTTACCACCGTGTACACCAATCACATCGTAATCCAGCTCCATGGAATACTGCAACTGAAAAAAAAAAAAAAAAATCGTGGAACGATACGGTATAATATTTACACTTTATTTATTTATTTATTTCGATATCGTATCTTCACGCACATAAGAACAACACGAATTACACAAAGCAGGTTTGTTAATTTTCTATATAATGTGAATTAACATATAAAAAACGAGCGCTCAATTATTCGAGTGAGCATGTATAAAGTTTCTTTGCGGGGGTCGATTCAATCGCCCACGCTACCTTCTTTCTGTGAGGCATTCGTTTCCTGCGTTTTTTTTTTTTTCATTTTCACATACCCCTACATACACATCGCGTCTCTTCGTTCATTTGCCGATTCCGCTGGGCTTTTACGACAGCGTATGGCACCGACGATTCTGCATGGTGGGTTGAATTCAACCTCGTACACAAACGGGGGCAAAGAAGTCGACAATCGGCGATCACACGGAATGCCCACGAGACAGAGACCAAAAGTGAACCGCGATATAGCGTTTGGGCACGCTATAAGTTTTACGATGTTACATAAATAATGGGGCTAGTGCTTCGTGATGCGGTGTCAACCAGCGCCCCTTCTCCCTCTTGCGGACTTTCACCCCTTTGTTCTGACCTCCCGGGTGACTCTCTATAGTAGCGTCCAATGACAGTCTAAGCAGCAGTTTTCTCGACCTCTGCAAGGCGCTTGTAATCGCTCTTCGGGGCTTGTATATCGTGACACCTGACGCTCTTGCCTCATCTCAACCCCCAACGAAAAGCCTTTCTCTCTCTCTCTCTCTCTCTCTCTCTCTCTCTCTGTCTCTGTCGCGCTCTCGTTAGTAGTCATTTCACGCACGAAATGTCGCAAAAAAGCAGTTTTTTTTTCGCGTTAGCACACCGCCAAATATCACTAATGAGCTAACTTTAAGGATGTATGAGCACAAGGTGGCGGGAAACGAGCGGAAACGTGGGCGCGGGTGAGCGCGGTGCGCGAGGGGCACGCATGAAACAAGAGAGAGTCGGACCGCTCATTATGCGACACACGCGAAAAATTTCCTTAAAATCGATAATTGTATGTCAAAAGTTTCGTTAACCCCCATTTTTTATGGAACGTATGTAATCGTGATAGTTTTCTGAATATTTAACAGTTTTAATATTTATCGTATCTGATCGTGAAAGATACGAATTTCTGTTTCAAAGTTGCGTCAGCCCAGAATTCGTATATGGCGTGGGATAAATATCTTGATTTCACGAATTAATTACTCGCGTAAAGAGTCGTTGACCCACTTTGAAATTTTGCAGGTTTTATCATATACGCTTCTGCTACACCATATAAAAAATTCAGATTTTTATATGATCGTGAAGCTAGTGCTCATACATCCTTAAAAAAGCCAGAGACAAAATAAAACGCTCATGAAGAAGAGAAAAAACGAGCCATCATTATTAATTGCCGCGTGGCTATAGCATTTCATGTCTGCAATTGTATTGAACTTACTTTGTTCGAGAATTCCTGTTTTGGCATGAAACAAGGGAATATCGAATTTTACAAAATTATTCGCTGTGTTGTAAACAACGGTCTTCACGAGTTGATATTGAAATTAATTCAGCGAAGTTTCTACCAAGTTCTCGAAGACAGTCAATAATATTAACTCTGACTTAGTTGGTTCGTTTAATGTACCAAACGAGTGAGCTTCGAATGTGAATATAAAACTTCGAACAACTCTGCGTAAAGAATGTGTCGAGAGCTTGAATTATCATTCTTTTATTATCCTTCCTGTCTCCAACTATCGTATAAGCTAGCTCCCCCCCCCCCCCCCCCCCCATACCACGGATGAACCTCTTCGAGACAGTTCGAAAATGTATGTTTCCCTCGAAGCTAACTTTCTCCCGTACATTTATATTCCCGTACATATATATACATACATACCCTTTCTCTCTTAACGTCAACTCTCAGACGCAGGTTCTTCCTTAACGTTTGGTGCACGTTTAAGGAAAGAGCAAAAGCCGGTTGAAAAATAAATGTAAAAAAAAGTAAAAGCGAAAGAAAATAGTGGAGGGATGTTAGGAGATACGACGTGGCAGTCGTCGTTTTTCTTGGTCTCTCTCGTGCTATCGTTGCGTGATTCGAGCTTTGAGCGCCGGCCAATCGATTTATCTTGGTTCTCGCGAATAACATACATCGAGAGGAGTCAGTGCTAAAAATCTATCATGACGAGGAGGAGCAGCGGGAAGGGGGCGGATGAACAAGTTAACGTTAGAAGCGGCATCGAGTGATTTTTTTGCAGCTGCAAGCGAGTTTGCTTAATATCCACTCTTGGATTCCCGGCAATAGCGTAAAAATGTTTGCTCAAGGAGCGAGTACGCGCCCTCTCGCTATACTTTCCAGCCCGTCGGACTACAAACAATCCTGCAGCGCACCGTTTTCCCCATTTCCGCCACTCGTTCGAAACTCCCCTTTTGCCCACCACCGCAATTCCCTGCTTCGGGGAACTTATCGAAAACTCCTGTCTCTGTCGGACCAACTGTGCCCCCCCGATAATTTCACCTCGCTCCCTCATGTCGACGCGGTGAGCCGAAAAAAACTTTTTATTAATCCGGCACAATTCTCTCTCTCTCTCTCCGTTATTATAATCTCGCTATCGTCATTATTATCGGTATTATGATCATTATTATGATCATCCGTGAAATTATCACGGACGATGAAACAATTGATTTGTTCGTGCCAAGTTAAACTCGATATCCGCTTTAAACAATGTATAATCCGTCGTTTCAATGTTCCGTGAGAATTTCTAAAAAAAATTCAGAACGAAGTCTGAAAAAAAAAATATTCTGCACGTTGAGCTTGCAGCCTTACATTATTGTAGCGCTCTATTAGAAGATATCTTTACATGACCATGCAGCTTAAACGATCCGCCTGTAAGTATAAAAAGTTGAAACGATGAATGTATTCATAGCCTATATTGGTGAATGCATTAGGATATCTGCGAACGAATAAAAGGAGCTACTATGAGAATGCAAATTGGACCAATGGTTTTGACTTTTCTTGCGAAAAAATAAATGAAAATCGTAATCTTTCAATCATTGATGATACCCGAACATTCCTGTCGGTAGATCTTCAACTTCAAAATCTTCAAGATCTTCAAGATTTTCAAAAAAGAACTCTTCAAAATTTGGTGCACAACTGGGTATATAGCAGTGTCGCCGAGCTCAAGGTGATACTTACGGCAAAAAATGACCCATCCAGTGTGGTTATTCGAGAGGAATTTTCCATAGAGCTTAATAAAATGACAGGAGAAGAGAGTAGGGATGACAATAAAGCTGAAAATAATTTCAAAACGTATAGCAGGAGTGCCGTTTGGTAGTGGCAGTTTGATGGGTTAAAGGGTCGCTTTTGATCTCTGCGGTAGGGATGGGCTCTGTTGGTGTTGAGGGATGAAAAATAAAAAAAAAAAAAAAGCGAGAAGAGGTCCTCGGTCGTCAAGTCGATGCCATAAGATCGTAGCAAAAGCGGACATGGTACTCGTATATCGCTATACAAAAATAGGGCAAAGATCTTGAAGGGTTTTTTTTTTCTTTCTCGGCATGTCCTTCAGTCGCGCAATAACGAAATGCCATTGGTTTTTTTTTTCTTTCCCTTCTCCTTTCAAACCCTCGTGCGATCTCATTTCCTCTCTCTCTCTCTCTCTCTCTCTCTCGCTCTCTCTTACTCTCTCATTTTCTCGCTTCGACCTTTTCAGCATCATCGTTTTTCGCCTCAAGCTCGACTCTCGCCTTTGCACAAGAGAGGACAGAGCTTGAACAGTGTCTGGGGCCGAACGGAATGAAAGTTACGAGTTTACGCTTTGATTTGATTCCATGAATCCCCTCCATCAACCACTCGGCGCAGCTTGCGATCCTTCTCTCAGGAATATCCTTTGCTTCCTCTCGCGAACTTTCAGTCTGGGCCTCTCACTTCTCTCGCTGCGAGAGTCTCCCACACAGTTGAGCACACCAAGGGGATTTCTACTGCGGTAGCCGTTAGACAGAAATTAAATCGAATCGCGTCTTTGACAGAAATGGGGTAAGGGTTGATAGCAGAGGAAATCGGAATTTCGTACAACCAGATGAGAGAATTCCACGTTGAATACACGACAGAGTACTTTTAGTACTCTTTTAGATTGAATGAATAATAACGTTCGATAATACATCCGTATAGCGAATGCTGGAGGAAATGGTTTATTTTTCTTTGATCCAGGGATGGATGGAGAATGATGGAAAAGAAGGCGCAGTATAAGACAAGTATGATTTTTTCTCCAACTTGGTTCCAAGTATAAATCATATAATTGTGCCAATTCCCATATCAATGTAATACAAATTCTGCCAAGGAAATATATTCCATTGTTTTTATTTAATGGGCAACAGCTGTAATTCAATATAGTGAAAATTTGCCTCTTGGACGTTCTTCTTGATTCTCCAAGAAGAGTGCTTTTGCGACATAACTGCTGCGTCTCGTGCGACGTTGTCGATGAAATGCAGCTTATTTTATCGTCGTGTACGTTATAGTGTATACGAGAATCGCGTGACGAGCTTCTACGAATTAAGGGAACAAAACTCTCGAGGCTGCCAACTTGCCTCGTGCTACGCTGGAATTCTCAATAGCAAAGCTCCTTAGAGGCACGCGAGCGAACAAGCCGCCTTGGGGTTCCTCCTTACCAGGCTGATGCCCGTGACCCGCAAGCTACGGCGACGGTAATATTTCAATCAAATATTTAACCGTTAATGGTCTTACGTACCACGCAAGAGTGAGCTTGAAAGGGTTCGTTTGTCGCGATAGTCTTCTATATATAACCGTGGAGCTTGAGTCTCGTTCGTGTAAGAGGTTTTATCGGGTTGTAAAGCGGCACTTTCGACGAGCGCGATGAATTAATCACGTCCGCATAGTTGTATTACATAGCTCGCGTTCGATCTTGGGCAACCTCATCAAGAAACATCCTTTCAAAAACGGCTAGAACGAAATAATGTTAAGGAGAGTAATCCAACCGATAAATATTGATTGAAGAATACCCCGAGCAGAAATTTAGTCCGGCTAGCCTGATAAAGGATCCGGCCCTCATCAGGTATCGATAAGGCATGCCGGATCAGGCTAACCAGATCACGCCCTGATCTGGACCAGATCCCATTTTGGTATGTTGCGGGTTATCAGGCTAGCCTTATATTATCCATATCAGGGACGGATCAGGTGCTACTAAGGCATGCCTGACTGGAAAAATGATTGCTCTGATGAGGCCAGAATTATTTTGTCCTGATCTGGGATGGATCAGGGGACAGTAAGGCATCGTCGGATCCCGGCGAACGAAAATCCGGGCCCATATATGTCATCATTATCAATATCATTGTCACTGCTATTTCTATATAGTAGCAACTACTACGATTTTTTCTCTTTTTCACAATAATATAATAAATAACTTTTGTTTTTCTAAATATATTTTTTTTTTCAAAATACATTTTTTATGAATCGAAAATAGATATATTTTCACAATTTAAGTGTTTAAACAGAAAACGTCAATTGGAAAATGTACTTAAAAAATTAAACAATATTTATTAATAATTACTGTGTATTATCGGATTTACGCAGTCACTTCGTTCTATCCAGCCCGTTGAGACAGCAATTTTTCATCAGAACTCTTACTCTAATATCATTTAAATACAAGAAAATAATAAGGAATCAATAGCGCAGTGGTAGCGTGTCAGTCGTTAGGTAGGTCGTTAGGAAAATCTCAGGTAGGCTCAAAATTAATTTCGATTGAAAAACGTCCGGACTACGAAGCCGGAAACACTCGTGAAAAAAAATAATCTTCAAATCTTTAATTTTTTTTTTAATGATTATTTAAGGATCGAAAGTGCTGAATTCGTTGACTGCGGAGGATCGCGGGTTCAAACCCCGGTCAATGACTTTTTTTTTTTTTTTTAATAATGGAAAATTAAAGTGCGATGTTAATTAACACGCCGTATAATGTGGAAAAAGTGATTACAAGAAAATATAACACACATATTATTTATTGTAGCTAAAATATAAATAAGATCCGGGCGCCTGATCCCGGCCGGATCAGGCGCCAGATCCTGCCCGGATCTGTAACGCCGTAACATTTTGGATGTGGGCCTGATGCGTAGCCTGGTCACGGCCGGATTTAGGTAATAAGGCAGCCTGATATGGGCCGTATCTCAGCCGGATGAAATTTTCCGCTCGGGACTTTTAAATAGCGAAGACGCCATTTTTTTTCTTGAAAATTACGTTTTTGTACATATGGCACGATTGATTGCGTGTGAAAGAAAGCTCGTAGAAACCCGAAATTTTTTAAGGCCCATAGAAATTAATGTTGAAATTTTTTTTGACAGTCGTCATAAACAAATTAAAACGGAATTTCAATTAATTTTTGACCCATTATCTTCTAAAATGCATCTTTTTGTTAATTTTTTTCAATTGATTCTCGTTTGCAAATTAATACAATGCATTCCAGAAAATAACGCTTTCTTGAAGTATCCTGTATCTCACGGGTGATAATAACATTCGAGAGAAGATTGAGAACCCTATATATATAGGCGAGAACTTGAGCGCTCTCGTCGCTTTAACGAGCGCTTTTAACGGTTTAATTATTAGCTCGACTGTACTCGAGAGACATAAGGGCTGTTTGCACCCTCGGCGTTAACGCAATACGCTTGAGCAACCCGGTGCTCCGCGTGTATACATATATTTATATATATATATATATATACAAATATAGTGCCAGGCATGCTGAGTGTGTGTTGCCTCGAAATTGTGAATAGTCCGGGGTATGCGCGGATCCGGGATAGATGTAAGCGGCTCGCGCGAGCAACTTCACCACCCATTCCCGCTTCCTGGAAATGTTTCATCTATCTGCACGACTCGTGCATCAGCCACGGTCTGCTCCAACCGCTGGTGCGTCTGTCTGGCAGTCTCTCCGCCTCTTCCTCTCCTCCTTTTCCTCTTGCTCAACTGACGTCCCACACTCGTCTCTCGTCGGTCCATTCTCGTCTGACGGGCAAACGAGCTGGCTCACCGGCGTCACGCATATAATACATATGCAATTCTCATAGCAATTCCTCTCGTATAATACGTCCTTCGGGAATCGCGGGTATACCATCAGCAAAGGAAACACATGCAGATCCATGGATACGTCATCTCCGTCAGACTCACGTCTAATATCCTTCTTCGTTTCTTATTCCTTTATTGGTTTTCCTCCTCATCTCTGGCTTTCTCACTCTCGCACGATTCACTGGGGTGCTTTGTGGCTTGGAGCCCCTGAGTGTGCTAATACGCGACAATCGTGTAGACACCCTTGCTCGCACCATATATAGGAGCTGAATAAACGCTCGAGCAAACCTCATTTCACGATAAGCAATAAGTTGTCGCGCGAACCCTACGCACGAGAGTTTCTACATCACCAGATGTATGTATGTGTGTGTGTGTGTGTATGCGTCGGATAGATAGCGGGCTATATGTAGATTGGAGAGAGCATGTACAAGTACTATCAGAAATGCCAGTTCCAGACCCTGTCAGTTCATTTTCCCCAGAGAGATTTGGAATTATAATCGACATAATAATCCGCTATTCTTGCTCCCATCGTGATAGCTGATGGACATGAATCTTTCTTCATTATTTTCTTTTGGTATAGTTAGAGCTTCAATCATATATATATATGCACGTAACATATTAGAATTGAGAGTATGTACATCATAGACTCTTTGACGAGATTCGGTACGTTTTGTATTATACGCTGTCCTCCAACTACTTCTTGCTCTCCTGTATAAATTATCGCAATTTGAAAAATTCGCAAGCTCTTGTTTTACCAGTAAGACTTTCACAATTCACTTTATTTCCGTCAGAGAATGAAGAACCTGCGAAATATCCCTGACTTATTTCGTTATAGGCGGCTGCGCAGAGTTCACACGGTTAATTCGTGGCTAGGGGCGAATAAACTATGAGCCTCTGGCACGATATAAAAGGATTCAAAGGTATGAAAGAAAATACTTTACTCTGCGGAGGACGAAAGAGTTCGCTATGTGACACTTTACAAGGTAGTTTGTCGGATAATGTGAAAACATTGCGTTCTCCATCGTCTATCGTGAGACTGCGGGGACCATCGGAGTGTTTGTGCGTGTGCCTGTGTCTTTATATTGGTATATAAAAGCGTGAGAAGGGAGAACGGAAGTCACGTAAAGGATTGTGTTACGAGTCCCGAAGGACCGTTGCGGTCTGAGGGCCCGGGAATTCTGTACAGGACGATCACCCCGATACTTTCCTTTTCATTCTTCGCTCACACGTATATATATAAACGTTACAACGGCAAAGTCCACCGATATTGGACGACCTAATCTTTTAATCCTGGCTCGCACGCTTTTTTCCTATTGCCACGCGGTGGGACTGGACTATCAATCGAACGAGATATAAACATCGTGCGGATCGCAAAAAGGATTATCGAATAACTAATAGCCTTTCTTTCATATCTTTCTTTAAACGGATATACGCTTTCGTGGCATTATTAATTAGGACAGTATGATTGAGTCACATTTATTCGGAAGTTTCTCGAGGTAATCTATAAAATTATTGCAACAAGATGTAGCGGCGCTTTGCTAAAAAGAACTTTTTAACTCCAAAGGTGCACGCACTTCCCAGGAGAATTACACTTCCTTCCAATTCATTAATACCAAATTTCATCTTGTAGAAGGATAATCTATACGAAAACTTTATAAAAAAAAAAAAATATATTACACGTGCTGTACCAGTTCAAAAATTGTCCTCTAATATGTCTCGCGTTCGTTTTCTCGCACATTCATCAATTCTCTAGATTGTTGGTAGACTATAGACTCGTTGATCCTGGAATATGCTAAATTCATAATGCCACTCATAAATCAATCCTCACGTACTTCCGTCCCGCGCAAACCGCAATATATCTGCATAAACTGCACTCGATAAGACATTCACACGTATATATATACATACATATGTATATTACAACCGTAACAACGGTATTTAAATATGCATATAAATATGTATATATTATCTCCGTATATGCTCGTATGTTTGCACATAGAGCACCAGAGTATAATATACAGCGATAAGAGTATACGCATAGCGTGTTTGCAACTTGGTTGCCGAGTGTTTAACACCTCTGCTCTTAGCAACAATTAAGCAACGCGTTAACTAAAAGCATCGAGCAAAGAAGCACTGGTGTACGTTTCAGCCGGCTTATCAAATGGAGTTTAGCGTTGCGTTTATATCGTCGGGGCTTGCTCGCTCTTGGAAAACGGCCTTGGTGATGACTGTCAGGTGTTCGCGACGAAGGTAGAGTTTCTCGTTTGCGTGTTGGAAGGAAAAACAGTCGCGAGAGAACGAAATTGGCGGTGACAGAGGAAGGGGCGGGGGGGAAGTTTAAACAGGGAGGTTGAGAGTGAGACTGGATACTCAACACGAATTTACGTAGCTAGAAAAGAGAAGCAATATACATATGTATCGCGACGTGGTAAGAGGAACAGATAGAGAGAGAGAGAGAGAGAGAGAGGGATGAGGAGATGAATACATGAAAGAAGGGGGCACGTAGGGCAATTTTCACGTAATTCGATGGGGCGTGATCGTCATAGCAACCCCTAGTCCTCAACCCCCATCAACCCTCCTTGGAAGCTGGAGCGCCTGTTCAAACAACCCCCCAAACTCTGTACCATGCCAGGCCAGTACTGAGTTTCTCGCAGTTGTCTTCTCTCTCTCTCTCTCTCCATATATAAACACATATATAACTATATATAAACACGAATATAACTATATATCTTTGAATATATATATACTATATATCTGTATGTATTCGTCTCGTTTCCGCTATCTGGCTTTCCCTAGTTCGCATTCGCTTCTCGGTGCACTCCCTCTCGCTCCAAGCATACACACACATACATATCTATCGTATGCATATGTATATTCCTCTGCTTCTACTTACATTCATCGTGTATCCATGTTTATACATATATTATATATATATTATGTATAAAATCCCGGAATATATTCTCCGATACCAGGAGTACAGAAGCATAGAGAAATAAACACGTGAGTCCATATATTGTATGCGTATATATAACGATACATGTATTCCAGTTGTATGATAATTTGTTCGCTCTCACGCAGAATGAAGAGAGCACGAAGCAAGAGTGTGGAAAATGAGAAAATAAAGATATGGAGTTAAATGCAAATACGCATCGGCTGCTGGGAAACAAAAAAGGCGTTTTCAAAAAAGGCATTTTCAAATGTAAGTTGAGATCCGGATTATACGCCCTTTTGTTCCTTAGCGGTGAGATATATAACGCTGGCTTTTGGCGGAATACTGTGTGGGGCGTCATCGAAACGGGAAATGATGAGAGAAGGACCCTCCGGGATTGAAAGTTGCAACAACTATTTGGGATATCCTCACATCTGCGTATATGTATTTTTTTTTCCGTAAATTTTTTTATATTACTTTTTCCTCAAAGTTTTTGATGAGACATTAATACCCTATGAAGTAAATTCGCAGCTCGTGATGACGTGCTCACGGCACGGAATCTCTGGAGAGTTCAAGTAGTATGCGCTAACATCGGGATGGAACGAGTGAAATGACAAATTTTTCTTTTTTGTCAATGCAATTTTCATCCCACCGTGGATATGTTTGTTTGAATTTTTTTGTTGCTGTAGTTTCACCCCTGGCAGCCAGCGAGTAATCACGCCTATCAGTGTTCAGAAACTACGAACTCCAAATTCTCAAGAGAGAGAGAGAGAGAGAGAGAGAGAGATGCAGATAGGAATTCCTCTTGGGACAGCGCGGTGAAAATTTCTGATGATAAAAAAAAACGTTCCGCAAGCTCGAGGAATGAGAGCGCACGGTACGAAAAAAAAATGCTGCGTCTTGCGGATAATATTTCTTGAGACTCGCGCTCATATTTGTCCCTCGTACCGGCGATTCTTTTTCGCTCTCTCTCGTTTGTCGTTTAATTTATTTTTTATTTTTGCGAAAAAATCTCCAGCTTGAGAGATTCTTATGTGCCAGACACTCGTATTATTTCCAATTATATTTAAGCCCCGGAGAAAATTTCCGACAACTTTTTCGTTCTCTCCCTATCTCTCTCTCTTTTCTTTCTCTGCGCCGGTACTCTCACGACTTGTACTACTTAGCGGGGGCTCTTGTGTGTTCGAACGTTTGAAGAGAAAATTTCTGCCGCGAGCAAACTAGAATGCCACAAGCACTCGGTATATGCACTAATATAGTGATGTCGAAAAGTACCCGGATCAAACGGGCAATCCTGTATATACTATGGCAACGGAATATACCTCTTCATGCCTGGAACTTCCGGCAAAACTGTTAAAACTACGCGGAGACTTTGGTCTTTCTCTTCATTGCACCGTAGCAGTATATCTTCATGGTGAGTTGAGCGAGGCTCACTTGAAAAATAAACGACGAAAGAGCAAACATCTTGTAACGTGCAAGCGTTGTAGCGTAAATAACTGTTCTTTTATTTTTCGTATCACTGCATATACGCACTTTTAGCTTGCTCATGAAACGCTACGATCTCCGGAATGTAACAGACTTCAAATTGAAAAATCGTTGAGACATATTCCACGATAAAATAGCAGTGAAAAAAAAATTTGTTAAGGATGTATGAGCACAAGGTGGGGGGAAATGAGCGGAAACGTGGGCGCGGGTGAGCACGGTGAGCGAGGGGCACGCATGAAACAAGAGAGAGTTGGACCGCTCATAATGCGACACACGCGAAAAATTTCCTTAAAATCGATAATTGTATGTCAAAAGGTTCGTTAACCCCCAATTTTTATGGAACGTATGTAATCGTGATAGTTTTCTGAACATTTAACAGTTTTAATACTGATCGTATCTGATCGTGAAAGATACGAATTTCTGTTTCAAAGTTGCGTCAGCCCAGAATTCGTATATGGCGTGGGATAAATATCTTGATTTCACGAATTAATTACTCGCGTAAAGAGTCGTTGACCCACTTTGAAATTTTGCTGGTTTTATTATATACACTTCTGCTACACCATATAAAAAATTCAGATTTTTATATGATCGTGAAGCTAGTGCTCATACATCCTTAACACTATGGGAATGAAAATAAAGTGGAATCCCAATGCCGCGAAGTTTACTTGTCCTTAATTCTCATTCGCCGTTAATTCTTGTATTTTCTCGGTATAATATCTCGCCAATGGGCGACTCCCTTGGAATTCCCCGAAGAGAGATCGACCAAGTGAGAGATATAAATTAGAGGAGAGTTACTCGACGGTATTATTGCGAGACCTGCTTAATTATAAAACCGATAAATTCATGGCGCTACTGCGGAGGAATGAGCGCTATGCTAGACAGCTATATGTGTATGCTCTGTTACGCCGGGAGAGGACTACTAGCCCGGACAGACGTCTGGAATCCTCAGAGTGATAAACGAGCTACTGATCCCGATCCTCGTTTGTATATATGTGTGCCCTACTTTTAAAAAAGAAAACCCATAAAACATATCTCGATCTTATGAAAAATCATTTTTAAAAAAATGCCCTCGTGCAACAACTCCGTTTAATCAGGTAAATCCTGTTTTTTTCTGAAAAAAAAAAACATTCGTTTTCGAAGATTTTCCCTGCGTCTTTCAGGTTCTATGAAAATGATTCAAATGTCAATTCGTGATTAGCGGGGCACTTCGAGGCTCCTAAACGAAATTTATGAAATTCGATTTTTTCAGCATTTTGGTCAACAATATGAGTGATGCATTGTAATCACTATAATTTTACTTCCTTATTCAGATTTTGAACATCATTCTATGCTAATTTTCTTTGTAGCTGTTCAACCTTTAAAATGCTGCTTGATTTATTCAGCTACGATGTTTTTGGATTTTTTTTTTTACGTTACTAATTTTTAAACTAGGATCAGGGATTTTCGGAATTTTCATGCTTTTGAAATAGTGCGGGCGCAGAGTGCTAAAAAAAATTTCCTTCCCTTGCGCCTTCGCTCAAAGTTTCAAAAGATTTCTTCCAATTAAACACAAAGTATTTCGCCGAGAGCCCAAAAATTTCAGAATCTGCAGCATCTCTTGATACATATAAGTATATATATATACGTATATACAGTTATAAATATCTCTTCACCGTACAACGGATAATCCTCGATGGTATAATATATCCAGATCTACAATTTAAGCCGTCATTACTCAACGTGTTTGGATCCTAAACTATTGAATCTTAGCAGATCTGGCTATCGCGTTCTGGTGCTTGCCGAAGAAAGCTCGGAGCGACGCGAGACTTGAAGAATTTTCCACGCTTTCTCATACTCATCTTCGTCGAGACACTTTTGAGTCTTCCATCACTCGTGAAAGTTTTCAAGCTTTCCTCTACCCTTTTTGCAATATCTTTACCGTCCTTCATCCCCGTACTCCATACTCGAATACCTTCGTCTTCTCGTTCCTCCCTTGTCGTCGACCTTTGCCCTCATCCCATTCGCTAGTTATATGAAAGCGTTCCTGCAATTAGGTGCGTCGTTGGGCGTCGCCCGTGCGTCTCATACCCCTATATCAAAGCTCGTCAGCAACGTGGCAACCGTATATATAGACGCAACTGGTTAACGGTTGATCGGTTCTTCAACGTCTCGAGTGTGTAGCGTCAACATTACGAATATTCAAGTTTACGAAAAGTGCAACGAAGCGACAAATTGGAGATCCTCGATCACCCATCAACTCACTTTGAATGTCGTTGATCAATCGAGATATGTATCATATATATATATATATACACTATAAATATTTTAAGGTGAAGATGAGTTCGATTAATACTTCATAGGCCTCTGGGTATACGTTCCCCATGCCCTCTAACGAGGCTGTTTATTCTCAACTCAAAGACCGTGTCAGATTATTACATTATTTATCACGAAAAAAAAATCAATGACAGCAAATCGAATGTCTCTGTAATTTTATATATTAAAAATACAACAAAAATTCCGGTCAGCGGCTTCAATATGAATCTGTTCGTTTACTTTTTTCAATGAAGCGTCAAAAAAATTGGAGCTGAAATATGATCATCAAGGTATTATCTCCATCAATTCCGCTGGAGAAGAAAAAAATTACTCCCATCTCCGTTCTCGAAACTCTTGACGTTACTTTTTTATTCCCCCTCATATTTCTTGGTAGCTGTGTTGCTTGCGAAAAGAAAATCTCCTCTTTTTCCTCGTAGGCTCCCCGGAGGAGTCTATACTGGTGTCCAGCAACGATGCCAAAGTAAGAGAGAAGAACTGTATAGTGAGGAAAAAACCTAAAAGATCTGCGTCTCTCTCTCTCTCTCTCTCTCTCTCTCTCTCTCTCTCTCTCTCTCTCACTCTCTCTATCTATCTCTCCTTATAGAGTGTTAGCAACCAAAAGGACTTAACTTACAACAGTTTTCTGGTTAAATCGTATTAGCTTATGACCTTTCGGTTGCCAGAAGCACTATACCTATGGGACACCTTTTACGCACACGTCCGTCAGATCCGATTCTCATGCGGATCACACCAGAGTTTTCCATCGAGCTTTCTCTCTCGATCTCTGGGCAAGAGTTTGCCGAACTATCAGCGAACCTATCGCGGGGACAAATTTCCTCATCTAACTTTGCGCCCCCGAGATGAGATGATCGCTCAATGCCATCTCCACCGGGGAGGTCCGCATGGCCGCACGATACCCGTGACACCGTCTCGTCTCTGGTTTCCGCTACGCTCTTCCGCAAAAATTCTACTTAATATCAACCTGAAGATTCTACGATGCTCTTCATCTCCAGTGATGGCTTTGCTGCAGTTTCAACCTTGAAGAATAAATGAACACCTCCGGATCAACCCCTTATCCGATTTCTCCCCGAGACATTGAAAAGCAACGAGCGTTTTGCACGAAATGAAAGAGAAAAAAAAATGACAATGGCTTCACAGTCATGACAGAGAGGTTTTACATTTGTGAAAACTCTTGCCGCACCAATGAATGCTCATTTGTGAATAAGAAAAAAATGAATAATTTTTATCCCATCAAAGATACTGCTTAGTTCATTGCACTTTGTCACAAGGAACATTTTCATTGAGTTTTTTTTTTCTATCCATAGCTCTTCCCATACCTTGGAAGTTCGCTGCAATTTTACGGAAATATATATTTCATAAAACCGGTGCTTTTAACAATTTTTATTTGCTCAAAAACGAAACTAAAGGATTCCTACAAGAATGCGCAGTCTCTGAACTGGACGTTCAGTTAACCAAAAAAATTACGCGTAACAAAAATCCCTCTTGAAAAGACAATGCGAGCCTTCTTTCTATAATGCCTCATCGACTTCACTGTTCCTAATAAATCTTCAATCAAACTTTTTCGTTCGTCACTAATCTTATTAGTTCCCTCTCACTTGTTTAAAACTTGCATTTGTCTCTCCCTCTTTCTCTCTCGGTGAATCTCATCACGAGAGAGAGAGAGAGCTAGATACATCCGCACAAGGCGTGAAGTCGAAATGTTCTCGAAGAGAACGTGTAGTGGCGAGGGGTGAGAGTTCAGTCTGAAAAATAAAACAAGTGTTTCGAAAAGGGGTTGCGTACATGCTGGATAGTTCGAGAGAGCTTGTCGACCAGTTGGTAACGGAGCATGTGTGCTCTGACGTGGATGGTGTGGCTCGGCCAAATAAATGAGAAAACGTCTATCGTTGGGAGCGGGGCAGTCGGAGCGAGAATCCGGAGACAGGAGAAAGGACGAGAGCCTGGAAAATTGAAAATGTTATACCCTGTTTAAAGTTGGGATCGGGAGTTGTGGTACTGGGGTGTTGCCAGAATCGAAAAGAGGAAAAGAAAGAGAAAGAGAGAGACTGACACCTTGAAAGTCTCGCCTTTTCTCTTTTCTTCTCTTTTCCTCTCATTTCCTCTCAGAGTGAACATCCGGAAAGTCTAGGCTAGTTGACTGTCCTCTTTCACGGTGTTTCTCGGCATTCTATAGGCGAGTAGAGCGATCGTCGCACTACCCCGAAACCCTGTACTTTTCATTTTGACTACTCCAGCAGCGTTCACAGGCTGTGCCGCACTGTATAATGCATCTCCATGGAAACGTCGTTTATCCATCTCATAACCCAAAAGACAAACGAGAAGCTCGTGAGCCTATATCGGCCACAGCAATCCACTCTTTTCCCTTCTGCAACACGTTTTCTACCTCCCCTGTATACCGTTAACATAATAAGCCTCGCATTATACCCTACACATGTATGTACGAAATATTTTAGGGTTCACCAGACTCCTTGATGTCCGGGTTGTTCCACGAGAAAAAAAAAAAAACGAGGACACCACAGGCTTGTTATAAACGATATCCAAAAGTCAGCAGGCGTTCCTATAACGAAGAAGTTGGGCAACTCAATTTTCTCTCCAGGGGGAACCAATTTTCTATAGCTTCAATATTTACGCTTGAAAATTTCATCGAAACTGTGATACTACGAAAAAGATAAGCCTACGATGAAATTGCAGCTTTGAATATTCCAAAGTTTCAATGCTTGCGCGTATTCCACGAACAAAATTTTCACTGGATATTTTTATATTGGAATGACTATTTTTCTGGCATATTGCTGTATAAATACTTTTATAGTTGCTCCACGTGAAATTGTTCGTCTCTGGAGTATCGGTACAACGACGTACCACAATTAATACAGCATCGCACATCTCGCACCAACGTGGAGCTCGGCATCTCCGGTTTCGAGTGATTATGTCGCATAATCCTCGTCGCTGCGGAGAATGGGGTTGGTCAGGCGGGGTTGCGGCTGCTTGCCACGCTGTTGGTGTACTGGTTACAGTCACGTAACTACATAGACACATATACAACACCCTGGATACAATGGGGTATTTCCACAGGGTGGACTATACAGAGCAGAGAGCAATACAGTAACGGGGTATTTGTCACGAGTACGACGAGAGAGAGAGAGAGAGAGTGAGAGAGAGAGAGAGGGAGAGAGAGAGAGAGAGAGAGAGAGAGAGGGAGGGAGGGAGAAAGAGAGAACGCGGTGTGTTTCACGGTGTCGGGTGTACCGTGATATTCCCTGTTATCTGAAACACGAGGCTGTTATCCCACAGGACTTATCGTACGAGGGAACGAGCGCACGCCAACGAAAGGGGCTGGGGGGGGGGGGGAGAGATGTGGATTCGAGAGAACGAAAGCACGAAGAGAGCTAGAACTCGTCCGGAAAGAGAGAGAGAGAGAGAGAGAGAGAGAGAGAGAGAAAGCAAAAGAGAGATATCGCACCGGAAAACCTGGCCAAGGGAGTAAAGGAAAGGGGAGCGAATAAGGATAGCGAGTACACGTGAGAGAGAAGGAGAGTGAGCGTTGAACATTAATCACCTCGCGTCACCAGCCATGAACCCAGTGAATTCGCAATTAATTTACAAATTGCTAGCATCAACGTTACCCACTCACTATGGTGTTTGCGGTGTAAGCCACACGTAAGAGACTTAACATACCCATAGCCACCTTCTACAAGCTAAAAATATTGTTGTGACCATCAGGGGGGCTCGTGGCGTACAAGAAAATTGACGCGTCGACGAGAATTGAGAGAACTTTTTCCAAGATTATTCGTACAGCCAGAAGGCAGAATTCAATAAATAATAGTAACAATCATACCGAAAAATCGAAAAGGTGGAGGAAAGTAATTGTTTTTTCTTTTATCCCCGTAACAAACCTGTCAATCGAGCCACTCGGTATAATCTCAAAGCTTCTTTCTGGCTTTGCAAATGGACCAAATTAGGGTGGACTGACTCAGTTCAGTCTCCGAGTTTTCTGCTTCTTTTATTCCTTGATCCTACAAATATAACACCGTCGTACGGCGTTCCTCGAATTCGAGTACCCATGAGGCACGATGAGAGCGAGGATTGAAGCACGCGTCAAAATACGCGAAAAAACGAGAGCATGGATGTGACACATAGCCCTTATTCTTCCCGGAAAATTGAGGCCTTATTACGACACGAAGGAGTGAGAGAACGGGAGACTTCGAATTTCTATCGCTATCACGTCGTCCAATAATCGTAATAATCGTAATAATAATAATGAACGAGCAAGAGGGGTAAATCAGCAACAGTCTGAATATATGATATATCGTAGAATAATCCGTATATAACGCTTGGTAAAACAAGTGGCAAGAATTATTCTCACATTATCTCTCTCTCTCTTTCCCTCTCTCTGCTCACACTATACAATGACAGAGTAGACAAAAAACTACTTACGTTACGTAAGTAACTACTCGTAATGCCGAGGAAGTACGTTAAACTAACGTACTTCCTCGGCATTAATACGTTCAATATTCTCCGTCAAAAAGCGCCCCCGTACATTCTCGAGCTTTATGCTCGAGCAACTATTAACCGCGATCGTTCCCAGCGAAGACCTCCTTGCACTTTCCTTATCCCTATCCATCGAACAAGCACATATCACCACTCGTTTTCTCTCTCCGCTACGTATTTCTGGGAGTCGTTACCCAGCCAGGTCACAAACTCCTCTAGCTTGAATATGTTTAAGTCTCGTCTCTATGCTCACCTATTCGATCAGGATCTAGCCGAGTAATCTCGCATTATTGTAGTTTGTAGTATGTAGTTTTAATATTACCTTATTTTTAGT